>VZTF01007688.1:1079132-1128488 GCA_013397755.1 Cnemophilus loriae | reverse complement strand
AAAAAAAAAAAAAAAGCAGCCCAAAACCCTCAGAACTCAGCAATTACTAGGTGTTTTCAAGTGGCCTGAAAAATGAAAAATGCGAAGTATGTAAATACCGGTGTTATTACCAAAGTCTCGTGTTTATATCTCCTTGTTTGTACAACCAAATGCTCATAGGCTTTTGAAATTGCCATTCCTGTGCAAGGTCAATCTATCATCACATCATCTAATTTTATCCATATGAAATCTAGTCATTGAAGGTAATTATCTACAGCCAACACAGAGAATGTAGCACCTCCACAGGCAATCCATCCTAAATATCTCAGATATCTAGTCTTGAAAGGAATTAATTGCTCAGTACTGATGCCAGTATCTCTTCACTACAATCACAGAGAATTTAAGCAATTTGGTTATTTAAACTGCCTAAATTTTTTATAACCGAAGTTGAGCAAAATAATGGTCTTTAAGGCAATTTGTCTTCGAAGAAGAGATTGAGATTCCACTTGAACTATGTGAGGTCTAGTGATTAGCAAAAGTCCTTTAGCATCCTCTGGAATTTTCCTTGTGGAAAACCGTGTCTGTTTGGGCCATTGAGAGTATAAGCTTCAGAGGGAGCTTTGTTGAAAATAGCCCTCAGAATCTACAAAGAGGGAGGGATGGATTCATGCATGAATACATGGATGCTAAAGGCTGTTATAAAATGAAACAGCTAATTGAGTCTGGAGCCTTTGAGGGTTTAATGGTGATAAACAACACCCAGGAATAGCGCAGTAATTTGAACACGCCAAATTTTGGAGGTTTCTTTGATGTGTGATAGAAAGTAATTTGAATCAGCATGGGAGTCTGAATCAAACAACATAAGCCCTACCATAACCCGCTGGGGCTGGCATTCTTCTGGCTCGATAAAAGGTTTCTCGAGGCCTTAAGGAGAATCCATAGGGGGTGGGAACATAAACAAAAACAGAAGCCACCAAAATGTGATCTCCAGTTTTCCCTCCCGTCTCATCTCTCTTCATTTTCCCAAGAATGAATTTGTCATGAGGTAGTTAACATTATTATGAATGTTTCAAAAAAAAAATTTAAAAAAAATATATACATATATATACTGGGCATCTAGCAAAGTTTCTAGGGTGAAGCACCTGTTAAAGTAATTTTTCACCGACTTGTGACAAGCTTGGACTCAAATATTTTACAAATGGAACAATCTCCTATTTAAACACCACGGTTTTGGTCACATCAGTGTAACTCAGATTCAGCATTCTCTGACAAAGCAAAATTTGCAGCTCATCCCTCGCAAGTTGGAGCTGAGATGGAGGGAAGTTCATCCATCCCCATGCACAAACCTGGTGTGCGTTCATCCAGATCAACGTGTGCCATTGCCAAGAGGCATCTTTTGAGGTGGTTCTTCTTCCCAGAAGTGCAGCTTCTGTTACATAAAATGTTGAGTCGTGTCAGCTGCAGCTGCCACTCCACACACAAAGATGCTAGCTCAAGTGGAAAGCTTTAGCTGCTGAATGCTGCATCAGAACAGCTCGGCTTTAAAGCCTTGAGATTATTTAGAGCCACTATGTTTAGAGCCTTTAGGGGAAAGATACCAGACAAGTTAGATCACTATGAAAAATGATAGCTAGGGACTACAATACATAATAAGGTATATAAATAAGTGTCACACAAAAGTGCCGTAGAAAAATAAAAAAGAAAGCTTGCAATATTCTTCCACATAATGGCTTTATGGAAATATTACAACATTACACAAAGCTCAGAGTACAATATGAACCCCTGCAGACTCTGAAATGTGGTAAGCTGTAGGGTATAGGAACCCACAGAGAAGCAAAAGTAAAGGTTTAATGGTATTTTAAATGTTATGACTACACGGAAGGAGAAATCTGCCATC
Organism: Cnemophilus loriae; assembly: GCA_013397755.1. Classification (NCBI taxonomy): domain Eukaryota; kingdom Metazoa; phylum Chordata; class Aves; order Passeriformes; family Corvidae; genus Cnemophilus; species Cnemophilus loriae. Next base: position 1,126,612 of record VZTF01007688.1, on the reverse strand, counting down.
TAATCCTTTTCAGAATTCTTTGTGCATGGCAGAATAGGTGGGAACTCTGATGCTGTCCTCTAAATCCAGCTGTGACCAAACAAACGCTGGTAAGGGCAGCAGTTAAGTGAAAGAGTTTGCAAGGGCAGGGCTTAGGATATCATTGAGATCTGCACAGCTCTTGTTTTTCAGTGCGATTCTTATTGCAGTGCACCACTGCCATGTGCCTACATTTCCATTTTGAGAGACCCTACCCTCGTGCAACAAATAAATTTTGCTTCCAAAGAAGAAAGACTGAAAGACTTGAATGGTCAGACTCCATGAATTTGCCTTGAACTGAAATTCACTTCCATGGGAGGTCCCTGGAAACCTAAATGAAAGGGATTTGGTTTCTAAAGTAGGGTGCTTCGAGGTTAAAAGAAGTCACCGCAAGATTTAAAAGTATTATAAAATTGCTCAAGCTTCTGTGGAGTTCCATCAGCTGGAATACAGACAGCACTACCGTAAGGAAAATAATTTAACAATGGATATTAACTTCTGCTGGACAGGTCTGCCTACTTTGCCCTGTAACCCCTGGGTTTTTCTCAGTATGGATCAGATGGGAAAACAGGAGAGGGTTCATCACATGAAAGTGTCATGGAAATGCATTTAATGTGCTAAAATTTCCTTTCAACATAGTTGTCCTTTTACAACTGACAGATTACCAAAAACGTTCTTGTTTTAGTTTACATGGCCTTCTGATTACTCTTTTTTACGCATCTTTGAAAATTTAGTCTTGAACATACATATCTCAAGCTTGAAAAAACAAAATTCAGATTAATGAAAACTGTTCAACAAGCTAGAAAAGGAAAACAAAACAAGGAAATTAAAACACATTTTCTAAAAAACATCTATTTTATTGCCTTGAGACAAACATTTGTCTGTCATAAGTCCTCTTATTAGCCAGCTGTTTTGTTAGCTGAAATATTGATCAAGCCTGTCACACTTTCTTTGTCTGTCAGGAACAAGAGAAGGTGCTGACCCTTTCAGGAAATTGTAGTGACAGGTCTGTAATTTGATAATCACTTGTTCAGAAAAGATTTCACTTTGCTCCCTGATGTAAATTCGGGCTACTTAGTTTCCTTTGAATTTTTTTTTTTTTAAGTGTCAAGCTTAGCCTTCTGAAAACTTCAGAGTTAGATAAAGAAACACAATATGATTATTGTTTTTTCAGAATACACTATATAGATTTTTTCTCTCTTTAGTTGAGGTGACTGTGCTTATTAATGAGAAGCTATTTATCTTTTTTCTCCAATTTCTCATCATATGAGAGGAATGCCTACAGAAAAATCCTGTCATATTGCTTTTCTTCAGACTGGAACTATGACTTGGCAGCCATTTCCAAATGCCTTTTTTACTGTTGGATGTCAAAGGGTCATAGAGTCGTACAATGGTTTGTGTTGGACGAGATATTAAAGGTCATCTAGTTCAAGCTTCTCTGCCATAAGCATGGACATTTTCCACTAGACCAGGTTGCTCAAAGCGCCATCTAACCTGGTCTTGAGCACTTCCAGAGATGGGGCTTTCACAGCTTATCTGGACAACCTGTTCCTGTGCCTCAGTACCCTCACAGTGAAGAATTTTTACCTAATATCTCTTCTAAACTTGCCCTTTTTCAGCTTGAATCCAGTCCCCCTTGTTCTATCACTACATGCCCCTGTAAATAGTTTTCCCACCACAACAGGCTTTTTTGTGGAATTGGGCATTTCCCGTCTTTAAGTGACTGGGAAACTGAAAAAGCACCTCTTGTGGGTTTTTTAGATACCCATGAGGCCTAGATTCAGATTCCTGTTTCTCAAGGACTTTAAGATAACCAAATCACCTGTTTGTTCAGCTTCGCTACCAGCACTTGGAAATTCTTGGGAACAGAACTGTGCATCCGGCAGAGTTGAAAAACTTCTCTCTTAAATTTTTGAGTAGTCAGATAAGTTAGGCAATCCTTCTGTAATTATTTTGTATCATTAAATGTTCTATCCATCAGAATTTAATTGTTGTAATTAACAAAAGAAGTATTCTTACTCTTCTCTCTATGTCACTGAAATGATCTTCTGCATGCCATTACTTGGCATCATTCACTGAATTGAAGATCAGTTGACTTCATTTGACGAACAAGGCTGTCACCTTCCCTGGATTTTTCTTGCTTTTTAGTATGATCAAAAGTAGTAGAATATTCTTCCCCACAGCTAAACTACAGCAATCATGCTCAGAGGTTACACACTCCTGAACAGCTACTTCTGCAACAAAGTCTATTTTCCTCTCAGATGAGCTACATTGAAACCAATTGGCTGAAGAGAGATTTGGTGTTGAGGCATGTTATTAATATAGCCCCAAACGGAAGGGGATATTAGTTTGCCATTCTACTGTTTGGTGCCTAATCATGAGTAATATTTCCCTTTCCTCTTCAAGAGAAATATCTGAAATGGTGTCAGAGAAGAGTTTACCCAAATCCTGCCACATCTTGCAGAGTGGAGGTTCAGTTTTTACCATCTTATGTTGATCTTGAGATGCTGTTGCTTTTCACTTACTTAGGTTGCTTAAACCTGGAGTTCCCCCCGGTCACTAATGAGTTGATTCTGTCCTCAGAAGGATTATCTGAGACCCATTTTGCTGTATTCTAGACTTCAGAGGTTGTGCACAAGGCCAAATAATTCCCTCCTGAAATAAGGTGAAATGTAAAATCCATTTTACTTGAATTCACACTATGAAAAATTAAGTTTGTAGGCCAAGATGAGGTTCCTTCTACATGTATTCAGCAGAGAGAAGATATTTAGAAAAATATCCTAACCTGAGTATTCAAGATAATGAACATGACCAGACCTTCTGAGGATGTCTCTCTTTTCCTACTGACCATACACATAACCTGAATCAGAATCAGACATGATAAGCTGATTTGGAAGGGGCCTATCAGGATCATCGAGTCCAAAACCTGGCCCTGCACAGCACCACCCCCAAGGATCACACCATGTGCCTGAGAGCATCGTCCAAACCCATCTTGAACTCTGTCTGGTTGGTGCTGTGACCACTTTCCTGGGGAGCCTGTTCCAGTGCTGAACTACCCTCTGGGTGAATAACCTTTTTCAAATATCCAGCCTAAACCTCCCCTGAAACAGCTTTAGGCCATTCCCTCAGGTCTTGTCACTGGTCATCACAGAGAAGAGATCAGTGTCTGCTCCTCCTCTTCCCCTCATGAGAAATTTTTAGACTGCAATGAGGTCCCCTTCAGTCTTCTGAATCACACCTAGCTTTAGAGAGCTAAACCTTGATGAGGTAAGTCCCAAACTTACTGACAAATATTTCCTTATCCAATTCAAGAGACATCAAAATAGCATTTTTCACATCTAGAAAGTATCTGTAATTCCATGGCAACCTCCTCTGCCAGAACTGTGGATTGACATCTCATCTGTCTGTCTGATGTACACCCTATTGCAGTAGTTTGTTATTGCCTCTGTAGTATCCTCAGAAGCAGTTTAAAGCTCCTTTCATTCACACTGAAGCAAAGCAGGTGTAATTCAGTGAACGAAGAAATAACTCTTTGTGTAAGAGTAGAATTAGGTCTTTTTTAAAACAAACAACAACTGTGACAGGAGTATCAGGCATGTGTATCAGGCATGTCATGTATACATCCTCTTAAAGACAGGGATGAAAAGGTTAAGGAGAGAAGGAAAAAGCAGAAAAATTGTGTCACTTAGGAAGGAGTTGGCCAAGAATATTATCTGCATGTTTCAGTAACTGTTGCTTTTTAATTTCATTTTTCGGTTAGGTAAAATAGTGCTTTGGTTTTACCATTTTTGAGCTTATTGCATAATAAGAGCCTTTCTTCTAAGAAGTTAATGGTTTCACTGAAACCTCCAAAAATGTAGAGAATCACTGCTTACAGCCAGAGGTGGCAAGGCATGCTGAAGTTGATATTTTTTAAGGTGATGCAATGTGATGATATCCTGACTCATCTGTCATAGCTATTAGACTGTTCACATTAGTGTTGTGTTTGCTCTTCTCCTGTGTCAGTGGAATATTTTCCTCCTCCTTTACTTTAGATGAACTTCACTTGGTTACACTTTTTGTGTATTTTTATCTCTGGATGCAGCCCTAACAATAGATATTAATTTGGAACCTAGGTTTTACATGAGACACCCCATTACTGCTACTTCAGCTCTTATTTAATATTTCTTAAATAAAAGCCCACTTTCTCCTGAGCACAGCCTGATGCCTCAGTACTGTGGTTCTGAGGAATTTTATCAACCATAGGTGGTGCTGTGCTGTAATTCTTTGATTTCATGTTTTTTTAACTAGCTAAAAGAGGCACAGAGGCCACCAAGAAAGAATCAGTGGTTACAGAAAGTTAGAGTGGTTACATTTTTTTCAGAAAATATAATAAAATAAAAATAAAAATGGATGGGATTAGTTCAAAGCAAACTCAGTGGGTGTTCTGGTGTACTTCTGAATTCTCAACACTTTTACTCTCTTTCCATCTTTCTGTTTATATATTTTTAAACTTCTGAGTATTTCTTTTCCACCACCTCTGGCTGTACTTTTCATTCTGGTGCTTACTGGGTAGCTTATTTGGTAGATATCTCACAGCTTGACACCTTAATTTACTTTGTTTACGTGCAGAAAAGCATCACCATAGAAGCTTCTGTTTGTATTTATTGGTGTCTATCTTTTTGTTGATCTGTACTTACTATCCTTCACTCAGCATATGCTTCTGAAGTTCAACCAGAGACAGATTTGAAATCACGAAATGGCGTATTGAGGCAGAATCTGATCTGAATTTCTCCAGCTGGGAGGCCAGGGTGATTTACCAAACAAAAAGTACAGACACTTACTTGAGCCCTGTGAAACTGGTACTTTTCTGTATGATGCTGAGCTAGAAATGTCTTGAGAAAGCCATTTCTGAGCATTTCTGAGAAATGTCTTGAGAAAGCCATTTCTGACAGATTTTCTCTTTTAGTTTAGCTGAAATGGTCTGGAAGCATCGTGTCATAATGTATCACTTTGAAAATTAGTGCAATTACTATAAATAAGAATTTTAAAAATAAAAATGTTCTTTTTTTTCATTACCCAGTCATCTGCAGATTCTCTTTTGATTTGATTTTTGTCCCAAGATTAGTTCACCATTGTGCCTTAAAACCAATGCCTCCCTCCCCACGTGTTGGAGGGAAAGAAAACCTTGCTCAATTCATGTGGTTTAAATCAAATCAGTATCAAAGAGTGCGTCGATTCATTAATGACACATCATTATCTCGCAATCAGTGAGCTATACAGCCAGGATCAATTCAGCAATAACACAAATAAACCACAACACCTGACACTTGCAAAATGTTAACCAACACCGATGCTTTCTGAGACGTCCTCCCATAACTATTCCGCAAAATTTTTGATCACACCCACATGCACCCACACAGACACAGAGTTATAGAATTACAGAATGATAGAATTGTTTAGGCTGAAACAATTAAGATTATCAAGTCAAACCATTAACCAAGCAGTGCCAAGTCCACCACTTAACCATGTCCCTAAGCACCACATCTACCTGTCTTTTAAACGCCTTCATGGATTGTGACTCCACCAACATCCCTGAGTTGAGTGCACACAATTTCTCCCAGGACATGGTAGTTACAAGATCACATCACTATTCTCAGAGATGTTTTCCCCATTTTCCAAACCTTCCTGTTGGAGATATGCTGGCTGTACCACTGTGGGTACCCACATCAGTACCCGCAGTCCCTTAATTCCCACCTGTGTGCATTGAGACATGCACACACTGGTTGTGGGTCTCTCCTCGCTGTCCGTGCACTGTGAGGTAGGAAAAAAAAATGATGCCCTTATCTTTTAATTTTTTAGTTTTGGGTTGTAGGCAGCTTTCTTGCAAATATGTGCGCACACTAGTTGACTCTTCCACCACTGCATTTTGCAGCACAGTGCACGTCTTCGGGAATCCTGCTAAGTGCTCAGTTAGGCTGTTTCGTGGAAGTGAGCTCCATGTGATCATTACTGATCAGTTATTTACTTTTCCATCTTTTGTTAGCTTTAATCAAAGAAAATATTCAGCACTTTGTTAAAAATTCCCTGAAACTCCCTCCAGATATCACCCTGCGAGACCTCAGTTTACAGAGAATGTCTTGGTTTAATAAAAAAGGAAAAAATCTTTAAAAAAAAAATATTTATTTTAATATGAGAATTTCTTCATTCCTTTTTTCCTTTTCTTCCTGCTTGGCTATGTATCTTCATTCATTTTCATCTGGTAAATACAAGAAAAGGTCCAAGCAATTTTTAACGGAAGAGCTTAATAAACACCAACTGGACTCCAGAGAAGCTTTATTTTGACTTTAAAAAAATATTCATTTTGGACATCCCTTCAAATATCATGGACTGCTATAATACATATGTTCTTCCTGCTTAAAAGAAAATACACTGATCTGAAAAGCAAAAATTCTGTGATTGGTACTCTAGTGAGTAGAGTCTATATCGTACTTCTGTTCTCTGTGTTGTGGTTGCCATCACTAGCATATAGGAGTGTTTAGCAGCTAATTGATGGGAAAAGTTCTCTTCCAGATAACATAATTTTTATGTGAAGATAGTAGTCATAAATTTCATTCTGTTTATTATGGAAGATTTTAATCAAGCCAGGAAACCTCTTGATTCAGACAGTCATGAAGTAGTTCAATCAAGCGCTGATGTTTTCTGGAAGTGCAGTCAACCTGTTCATCACCAATTAAAGGATTTTTCTTCTGCCTGCTGCATGACTCATGCTTAAATAGTTAGAAATTATTCCAGCAGTTGCTGGGGCACCTAGAAAGGAAATCTCTAAGGTATTTGAAGCCTTATGTATGGATTGCTTTGCAGACCAGAGTTCACTGACAGCCAAGAGAGCAACAGATATGTTTATGGCTCATCTTGATACATGGGGGAGGTCAGTAACTAGCTGAGACTGTACATGATTTTCTTCCATTCAGCAATATATGCAATGAAAAACAGCAGTGCAGCGTAGAGGTGAAAAATGCGCATGTCACCATAACTGCACTCTTCTGTGGAAAAGTGAGGAAAAGATTCTTAGGTGCTGGAACAGCAAGAAGACAGGATGAATAATATGATACTTACAGGAAGGTAGGTGTTGAAATAGTAACAAAGTATTGGTGCTACAGAAAAAGCCTTCAGAAGGCGACACCTGCAAAATATGAACTCGAGCAGGGGCATGTGAATAGTCTGATGTACAAGAGGTCAATTTGGAATGTCTAGAAAATGAGAAACTTCTATTAGAGCAAGAGACCAGTTTATGAATCCACTTCATATATACACTGGATGGGAAAATATTACAGAAGAAGAACTAGAACCGCAAGTTACGAAATGGTCATAAACTGGACATAACTGTGGCTGAGTTAGCAACAATCAAAAAAAATCCCAAATACTAGAAAAAAATCTAGACCCAGAAGAGTAAAGGTGAAATGACCACTGAGCCAATTTCAAGACCTAGCTTATGTTCAGAAAAGAGATTCTGTGAGTTAGAGTGTACAAAGGACTGGAGTGACCAAAGTGATTTCTCTCTGTTATACATCCCTAAACATTTCTTCCAAACTTACACTGAATGGAAGCCAAACCTTTGATCTGCTGATCTGCTGATCTCTTGCTTCACAGTCTCACAGCTTAGACACTGTCTATCTCGCTGTCCATCTTTCGCATTTCCGGGCAGTAGTTATCAAGCAAGACATGTAAACATAAGCAGTGGCGTGGAGAAAAATACAAGGGAAGGACCTAGGGATCTGAAGTCCCACCTTTTATCCTAGTCTTCTGGCAATTTTGGAGCCTACTAAGATGTGCAGACTATTAGAAACTCACAATCCCAAGTCTCCCAATTTTTTTCACATACATTTTTGTAGCGCACTCTTGTCTGTTGAGCTGGGGGTTACTTTCCTCACTTTCAAATGCCTTTTTTAGCACTTAACTCAAGCTACTCTTCTTTTCCTCTCTGTCCTGATGCTAAGTTTTTGTTCCAAAATTCATATGCAATTGCCATCCAATTACCTTTACTTGTTATAAACCTTTTTCCCGCCTACTTTCCTTCATCTCTTGTTATTATTCTTGATTGAGACAGAGATCATGTCTTTTTCATCGTATCTGAAGAGAACCTCACAAAAATAGAACACTATATAAATAGTCATTATTGAGGAGGAAGAGATGAAGTAAAATTGTCCAAAATAATTCTACATTTTACAGCAAATTAGGGTCATCTCAGCTTCTCAGTCACCTACAAAAACTTATGCTCTATGGACCTTTGTGGAGAAAAAGAAGAAAAAGAGGCTTTAGGTCTGCTTCTTTCAAACACAAATTTCCAGATTCTGCTTATTGCTATGTTCACTGCCTTCCTTCCTTGGCCATGTCATAGCATATTTACCTACCTAGGTGGTTGTTTGTCTAATAGAAAATCACAGCAGATCTAGGAACTTTTTTTCCCCCACATTTATATGATAAATATTTGCGTATGTATTAAAAATGAAATCTCTAAATCACACAAAGCATGCAGAAGTAATTTTTGATCTGTTTACACAGTCAGCCAGCATATTGCTAATAACATAATCGCATTGAACAGCATCTCTAAACCTCCAATAAATTCAGTTTATGGAAGAGAAAGTATACTAAGAGATTGTTTTTCGAATAGATTCATTCAATGTAGAACAAAGAAGTGCACAATGAATAGAATGACTTCTTTAGGGGCTGAAGGATTCTTCTACACATCTAGAAAATTTCCTTTACTGATCTGATTTATACAAAGATGGCACTTTTGTAGGTTCGGGGGGGGTTTTTAAGTATCTTAAGTTTACAGTGTTTTTCTGAATTTTTATTATTGAAGAACAATTGTATTTAACTTTTGCTTTATTTTTTTTAAGTTGCGTTTACTTATACCAACATTTCTCAAATATTCAGTAAATAACTGTTTTCAATCATGAACCATCACAGTTATATGACTTTATACTTTACATATAAATTGATAGATATTATCTAGCAAACCCTATACTCTTTCCATTAGAGACTATATAATGCTGGGTTTTGGGGTTTTTTTCCTTCTATATACGGGACATGAATAGTTTCTGAAAAATACTCCCAGTTCCACAACATTTCAAGTTTTAGGATTCCTTATTAGGAAAAATATTTTAATCTTACCTCGAGGTCTTCCTCCAAGCACCTCTAATACCAATGCTGCTGCATCAGTTTACAGACACTATGGAAACAAGACCTAAACTTTTCTGTGATGATCTATTCTATAATGAGTTACCAGCAGAAACGGACATAGAATTCAAAGGAATCTTATTCTTATTTTCCCCATTTCATGTGTTATTCCTTGTAAAGAATTGAGTAGAACACAATTCTTGTGTTTATCACCAACAGCATCTAGTTTTGAACAGTTATTAAAATGTAGAATTTTCTCAAACATATCATCTGCCACTCTGTAATAAAACTACGCCGGTCTCTTGGCTGACGTCTCAAAAGATATGCACAAATAAATTCAATGGAAACATCACAGGTTTGTTATTCCTAATTTTAGGGCAAGTTTAAGTTTGAGGAAAAGAGCATGCTATTATTCTTACTTCAAAAAGGGCCACTCAGAGAGGCTGAAAATCACTTTTTTTTTCTTTTTTTTTTTATTATAGACCAGAAAGAAATGCAGGGGGCGAAAAGGCACAGAACGTAACTATGGTGGTTTTAAGTTCACTAAAAATTCTCTTCCAAGAATTCTCTGCTGTTTCTCAGCTCATCTTAAAGGACAGTGCAAACCCAATCACTCATACCCAAAATTTCCAGACCCTGATCTCTCCACAGCCACACAATTGCTGAACTGTCACAGGTGCATGACAAACCAAGTCAGCACTTGAGGCCCTTGAAGCTCACTGGTCTCTCCATGGACCAATGTTTGTGAAATTTTCAATTTAGTAACAGTGACCCATCATGTGCCATTATGTCATCTTATACCCCAGGAAAATGAAAATCCATGTATCCTACACAGGGAGGAGAAGGGAGTATGAAAGGTAGGGCTACTGAGAAATGTGACATAATTGAATACCCTTTAAAAGACAAAACTCCTTATAACACTACTTAGGCAGTAATTTTGATTCAAATAATGTCAGTAACATTATTTAAAATCCTTTTAGATAAGAACACCCACCCCCGCACTCATCTCTTCATCAACTGACACCTGTCAAGAAGAAACTGTGGGGGGAAGGACTGCTCTTTAAAAGGAATTTGAATAATGTTAATACATTGCTCAAAAATATTTGGCAGACACTTTTCTTCCTAGCAGCTCTCTTCTTTGACCCACATGTGCTTATGCAATACCCTTGAAGAAGAGCAAGGAAAATATGTAATACTTCAGTTGGAGTTAAAAATTTCTTTTTATTTTGAGAGAAAGAGAACTAGTGGTAAAATAATGCTAAATTATTTAACTTTTCTTGAAAAAAATAAAGCTGTATGAATAATACAGTACATTATAGATTGCAAAAATACTGCATTTAGAATCACAGAATGATAGAACTGATTAAATTGGAAAAGATTTTTAAGATCATCGAGCACAAGCATTAATCCAGTACTGCCACGTCCACCACTAAACCATATCCATGCCACACATTCTTGTCTTCTAAATCTCTGGGTATATTTGGGGGTTTCAGCTCAACTGGAACATACAGGCAGATGTTACATGACCTTCTAAACACTGTCCTGACGTGCTACCTATGCTGCATAAGTTACAATACAAGACCTCTGTTGGTCTCAGCATGTTTGGCAACAGCCACACCACATTCAGCTCCTGGCTTTGTCCACAGCAGAAGCTGCCAACAGACCAGAAATGTGCCAGGTGTAAGGGTATGTGATGTAGAAAAGAAGGGTTTACATTTGTAGTGCTTTTCATTCTCGTTGCCCTCTTTTATGAAAATGAATATATGAGTAGCCATTTCCTATTCCATCAATCTCTGCCAGTACACTGAAGTATCAATATTGTAATGGCTCATGTGGTCTGGGAAAGATAAAGTGAACATATACTACTTTGACTTTATCACTGCTCTGTAATTCAATTGCCTATGTTTCTTTCGATTCTCTTTGGTTTTGACCTTCCTGATCTCATAGAAATATACGCTTACATTGTCCAAGTGCAGGTGTCTGAAGTTCTTTCAGTCAGAACAGATAAGAAAGCTGCTATTAAGTATTTCTGAGCGACCAAAATGGTTTAGTTTTATGTTCCAGTGATTACAATCCCCGGTGATGAATAAGAGTTCTGGGCTTGCATCTGTATAAGCACTTAGCATAAGGTGGTCCCTGTCCCTTGGTAGAGAAAACGGGCAAACTTGAAGGGAAATGTTTGATAAACATTTGGACTTTGGGTCACAACACAGAGGAATTTTGTCATACAAAGAAGCTGCCACCACACAAGACCTATGTAAGATTATATCCTCAACTATTTTACTCTAGGATTCCCACAAAATCAAAGGAGAAAATGGAGCATATCTAGAGGCAGGCTGATTTTAAGGTGCCCTGTATTCCTAAGGTTGTTCAAGTGAGCAGCCCTGTTTCTCTACAGCAGTTGGAAGCAGAATCTAAAGAAATCACTGCAGATACAAGCATCTGCTCTGCAGGCATTTAAAAGTTAGGTAAGATAAACTTCTCTTGTTGGACATCAACAACTTCCTGGTAGCTCTCCAAGGATATGTACTTACACCATAGCAAAGGTGCATAATTCAAGAACAATCATACTGCCAATGAGCTCCTGACATTGTACTTCAAAGCACACATAGATACGTGCATGAACAGGTAGCTCAGAACACTGCAAATCTTTCCCTGGTGTTTGATTATGAAAGAGGGGAAAATGTTTAAACCAAGAACAGATAGATAGCAGAGTAAGAAAATTTTAACTGCTTTGTATTACTACTCTTAAAGACATAAAATTGATATTTTCATCATTAGTAGAAGCAAAACCCATGGAAAAAGACTGGAAACCACTGAAGTAGGACAACCTTTTTACAGTGAAATCAATTAAATACATGCTGCTCTCTTAAAATGCACCACTTCATTTTAAGGAGCTTAAGGTATGAATAACAAGGCCATAAAACGTTAATAACTATAATAACTGTAGCTTCTACGATATTTTTTAACCGTGCGGAACTGTAATGTGACAAGTAACAATAAAAAGAACTTGCAGAAATTACTCAGGTTAGGAAAGGTTGAGAGATTTTACTGAGAAAGCTCTGCTCTTTCACCTCCTTGACCTTGAATGAATAAAGGTCCAGACCAGTGAAGTGACCAGGTAGTTTTTTCAAGACACGCCTTAGGAATAGCCATCATATTTATTTCGTTACTGCTGTTTATATTACTGTAATGCCTAGAGGCCTCGTCATGAGCTGTTGTGCTAAGCACTGAAAAATACAGATTAAAATGACAGTCTCTGTCTCTCAGAGCTTGTATGTAAAGTGTAAGGCAAGAGAAAACAGCTTCATGCAAAGAGACAGAACAACGCAAGGAAATATCTTCTTTCTTGGTCAGCCTGATAAGCAATGGCCGATTTCTTGAGGGTTTTTTCTTCTTCAGCATGCTCAGTGGTAAAGGATTTGCAAGAAAGTAGAGCTTTGTTGGAGATTTTGGAAGGCTCTTGTCAGACAAAGAGGCTGTCTGGTAAGGGGTTCCAAAAATGTCTTTTACATGTCTGGACGTGATCTGAAGGAGGTGGGACACTGAGCTGTAGATCTGAGCCGATCCAGAATGAGAAAGGTCCTCTGCAGGATATATGGAAAGAGCAGAGCCAAGGGAATTTGGACCCATCAGAGTCAATGAAGGGTAAAAAAATCTGCAGACACACTGCAAATGGATAGCAAGTCAAGGGGAACAGGATGTGGTGTTCAAGCCAGTTTCTGAAAGCTTGAAAAATGTTCAACGTTCCTTCTCTGTTCTGCTGCTAGTGAACATACATCTGATAGGAAGGAGAGACCTCTTCGGAACCATCATCACTGCTTCAGTCAAAGTCATAGAAAATACAAGAGACTCATTCTACCTTTGAGAATCACCTGTCCAGCACAAGGGAGAAGTACCTGAAAAGTTCTTTCTGGATTGGTAGTTTCACCCAAATTTATGTGCAGACTTTCAGAGGTTACAAGTTTCAGCCCAATTAAGGTGAGAAGCTGGAACTCCAAGCCCACAGGTCCAACCAGGATCAAGCTGGGGCATGTGCCCCTAACAGGCACATGAAACAGCACATTCTGGCAAATTCAGTGCTTACATGAACTCAAACAGCACCAATAGCTTCGTTCTGCTCTCTGGCAGGTGGAAAGCCCACTAGCTGGAAAAAATCTTTATGTATCAATATATACAATGTGGCTGAATTCAGTAAGGGGACTCAGTCTGCCTAGTAGCTGCCACTGGATCACCAGTTTCCCACTTGCTCCCTCTAGACACACACACACACACACACACACTGTTAGCTCAGTCAACTCCGAAATGCTACAGTCTCTTCAGCAGTTGGCCTGTAGTCCCACTCCCTCCAGTAGCCACATCATGGAATCGTAGAATCATGGAATCACAGAATGGCTTGGGTTGGAAGGAACCTTTATCTAGTTCCAACCCCCATGCCATAGGATACCCTGCACTAGGCCAAGTTGCTCAAAGGCCCATCCAACCCAGCCTGGAACACTTGCAGGGATGGGGCATCCACAGCTTCTCTGGACAAATGGCACCATGTCCCATCACACTCAGCTGTCACACTCCCAGTTACACATACACCTCACAAGTTTGTGACCATTTCACCCTACTCACCAATTAGCCTGTTTGATATTTGCTGGTGTTGACACGGTGCCATATGCACTTGCTCCAGTTGCTGGTACCAAAAACACAAAGCTCCAAAATCAGCAGATGTTTCTGATGATGCTATACCTTGTTCTGCCCAGGGCTGCTGCAAAGCAGTACTTACAGAAACCTTTGCAGAGGCAATCCTAGAAAAGCAATCCATTGATGCATTCATTCCTCTTGGCAATGAGAAAACTAAATTACATATTATGACAAAATTGCACTTTTTGCCTGAGAAACTATGACACAGAAGGAAGCTGGTGTTTGCTGCTTATCCTCAGAGGCACCAAGACTGCCTCTCCTATCAGCAAAAAGAAAAAAGTCAGCACAGAAGGATCTAACAATGCAATCATCTGCCATTCAGAGAACACAAGGTGAGAAGTCAAAATACTGCTTGCACCACCACCTTTTTGAAATGCTGAGTTGTTGTCACGGTCTGTGAGGCACAACTTTCCAGAGGAAGAGGGCAATGGTGCCCTGCCTTCCTTTGGGACATGTCTCTTCTGGGAAGCAAAAGGAGATGAAAATGATAATTATAATTATACTTTCTCAAGTGCAACAGTAAGCAATGCTGTTTCCACTGTCATCTCCTGTTGGACAAAGAAGGGATAACAGGAAAAAGGATAGATCGGCAGAGCCAGGGGCTTTCCATGAGTTGTACTCAGTTCATAGAATCACAGAATCATAAAATGGTTTGTGTCGGAAGGGACCTTTAAGACCATCTTGTTCCAGCCCCCTGCCATGGGCAGGGACACCTTCCACTAGACCGAGTTGCTCAAAGCCCCATCCAGCCTGGCCTTGAACACTTCCAGAGACGCGGCAACCCCAGCTTCTTCTTGCAACCTGTGCCAGTGCCTCACCACCCTCACCCTAAACTTAGTGTAGGACAGACCCTGTGCCAGTTCCTCTAAATGACCTCTAGAATCATGGGATCATTAACTTTGGAAAAGTCCTCCAAGATCATCAAGTCCAACCTTTGTCTGAACACCACCCTGCCAACTAAATCACGGCCCCAAGTGCCACATCCTGTCGTTTCTTGAACACTCACACTTTCCAGGCTTTGCATCTCAGAGCGTGGGCAGAGGTGGCCCATGGCCATGCTACCTCAGCATAGGGCTGACCAGTGTTTATTGAAATGTGGCAAGCACTGGGGTAGTATTTTTGTGCAGAGCACAGGCAGATAAAACTCATATCTTCACTGCTTTTTTCCGTGTATCTTTTTAATATTTTTAATCTGTCACAAATGACTGCATGCTAAATATCTAGGCAGATAGATTAGTTACATGCCAACCCAAAGAGGAGTAATCACCTCTTTCTGTAAGAATTTGTTTGCATGGGAGATTGCAGGAAATTAATTCCGAATTAATTTTTAATGGTTTAACGAAGCAATGTAAATACATATTATTAGGAAATCAATGTGTACATGAATTAACTTACTTAAATCACTTTACATTCATATAGTTATGTAATTTGGATAAGTTTTCATGCTTTTTGATGTAGTGATGAGGCCCAAGCATTTTAGAAGAGACAGATCTCCTTGGACCCATCAAAAGCCATGCTCCAAAATATTACAAATAGATATAGTCAGAGATGTTTCCATTGAAAATTCCAGTCAGTATGTAAAGAGAAAAATTCTAAAACACTGTTTTGGGATGAAAAATCTAAATATAGAAAAATTCCAGTTCTCAACAAAAATTTTCTAGTTTGAGGCTCTAACCCCTTAAAATAAAGTGTATTTTTCTTTTCTTTGTTGCTTATTTTTGCATGCTAAAAATTTATATAGCAAGAGACTTTCAATTAAAAAGAAAATAAGGTAATTTTTAAGCCTTTTTAAGCAACATAATTCATAAATAAGAATAAAATCCTTTAGAAGACAAAAATCTTTTTACATTCATTCTACCATCTCTAGCATTCCTGGGACCACTTAGTCAATGGCTCTGAGCATTTAGAGGAGATTTCAGCACCAATTCTAACATCTGTACCTAGATATGTTGCAGTATTCAAGCAGCATTACCTCCAGGCCTCTGCTTTTTCTTTTGTTTCTGATGTGCTTACTGCAGAACCAAGTGAAAAGGACACATCTCCTTCCACAGTGCTGAAATTCCCATCAGGCAAAAGAAAGCTCGAGGGATACGCACCCACATTTTCCGACTTTGAAGCCAGAGCTTTACTCTTGGGAAAGTGAAGTTTCATAAAATCCAGCAAATTATTTACTAAATGTATTTTTGAAATCTTCATCTCAAATTTTGGTGCCTGGTGAGAACAGTAGTAGGGCCAGTTCTCACCTCTAAAAACACCAGGGTAAATAAAACAGAGTGGAAAAAACGAGCATGCAAATCTGACAATAAACGATGATGAAAAGAAAATAAGAGAAGATCTGATCCTCTTTATCACCAGACAAATCTAGCTGTTATTAAGGTTGTCTCAGGTCAGTTGGGACACTGAAGACCCCATAGTGTATTAAGGAAGAGGGCCAGCAAATTAAGGTATTATAGAGAGAGGAATTCACATTTGAGGCAGACACTCAGAGTGCAGGTGAATGCACCTGCCTGGTGACACTGGGCTCATTTCACAGAACTTGGACACTCCAAGGGTGCAATTCGACTCATCATACACAACCAAAAAAGGTCAGATGAATCACAGCAAAGAAATATCTCTCTCCAGTGAGAAAAAAATGATCTTCGGTGACCAGTTAAGGTGGCAGACATAACACAGACAGATACAGATGACAGCAGTCGCAGCTTTTCATTTTCAAACACCCAAAACAAACTGTTCACTTTAACGGAAGTACAATTTTATGCTTTTTTTACAATGCTTTCTATCTTCCTATAGAAGTGAACACCCTGCAATTGTGGTGTGTAAAACATCTCATTAACCTCCAAGGGTAGTGATTTCTTATTCAGTAGTAATTAGGTGAGTTTATACTGTGGAAAAGTTATAGATGGACATTTAGCAATTCTGCAGTGGGAACAAAAATTTGGACAAGGAGATGTTTCCAGTTTGTGATCAGGATGGATTTAGGACAGACCAAAAAATAACTTTCATGCTTCAAGGTTATCTATTCAAACTTTGCTTAAATGAATTAAATAATTTGCCATTATTATTTAGTTCTTAATGGCTCTGTATCAAAACTGCCTCCACACTGCTGATGACATTACTTGCTAACCCACACGTGCCACTGTTCTGCCCATGAATTAAAATTTGACGCAATAGCTCATGGTTGCACCTTGCACCAATGGGTACATAGCCCACGCGAGGTACAGACATAAGTCTCTAAAAATAGTACGTGTTAAATCTGTAGATTATATCTGTAGATTATTCTTACGAAGGATCATATTTTGCATGTGGGAAAAGTGGAAAAATCCCATGTCTGACATAAAAATCATGTCATATGTCATAAGGGCATATAGTGACAGCACAAGGGGAATGTCTTCAAACTGAAAGACAGTAGGTTTAGATTGGATATTAGGAAGAAATTCTTCACTGTAAGGGTTTCGAAGCACTGGAAGAGTTTGTCCAGAGAAGACGTGGCTGTCACATCCCTGGAGGTGTTCAAGGACAGGTTGGATAGGACTCTGAGGAGTCAGATCTACTGGAATGTGTCCCTGTCCATGGCAATGTGGCTGGAACTAGATGATTCTTTAGGTCACTTCCAACTCAAACCATTCTATAATTCTATAAATGGAATTTCTGTACATTTACAGGTCAACTGCACAGTACTTATGCTGCAATTCTGCTATAATATTGATTATTTGGCTATTCTGTGTATTGAAAAAAAGTGAAAAGTTTCTGTTCTTTGTGGGCCCATTCTCAAAATATAATTAACCAAGTTGCAAAGTGAAAATGAGTTTTGTGAAGAAACATTTAATTTTACTTGGATTTATATATTCAGAGAGGACAATTTGATAGAAAAGCTCTTTAATAACAACAACAAAATCTTTAATGCAACTACGAGCAATCTATCAACTAATGGCTTATTGTTGTGCCTGTTGTCCTCAGATGGTGCAGGTGTCTTACTATTTACCAGGCAAACTGCATAGTTGCCACCAATTTCAGAAAAGTTCTAATCAGCCATTTAATCAGTTTTGATAGATTTGGGTTTTAATATCCGTGAAGCACTCGTTTATTCTCTATTATGTTTCTGAAAACAATATTTGCTTGGGAGATATTTTTTTCTGGGATTACTGGGATGTATTTCTGGGACACACTGAAAGGATGGAGAGAAGGGGGAGTGACAAAAATCAGTCCATTTAATTGAAAGAAAAGAAAGGCAGGAACTTTGTCTGAAATGCACAAACTCAAGAATGAATGAAGTGCTCCAGCACTCTTTCTTTCAAAGAGTCTTCACTCTGAGAAGAAATGCATGATTTAGCCTCCAAAATTCAGTCTTATTTTTTTAAGTAAACTTTGGCAAAAGTAGGTATTAAATTCACAGAACTTCACTGTTGGTATTGTCTGCAGCATTTTGTTTGGTAATATTGTCACCCTCGATGCCCTTCAGAGGAAAAATTAATTCTTACAAATACTGACTCACCTACAGGCAGAGGGTGTCTCTCTCCATAAAGAATATATTTCAGCCTTTATTTTCCAACCTTTACTGATTATTGACAATGAAAGCAAAAATAAATCTTACATTGTTTCAGTATCAAATACATTCCAAAAAACTGCGTTAAGTTACTTCTTGTGCTAAAGAGAGTTTTGCAGCTGGCTAAAACTGGTGCAGCATTTGAGGCATGCTGGATAAATAATTTTGCATCTTTGTCACCCATGTGTCACAGGATGGGCTTCTGTTTCTTAAACTAAGTTGTCTAGTATTATAGAAAATTCCCTGGGACATCCCATTTGGTTTTGAGTCGCTGTTCTAGAAGTTGCTCAGTCATGTCTACCCAGTCCATGGGAATGTTTTGGATAACCTGGCATGTCTAAAGCACCACTTCATTATTTAGGCAATTGAATTCTTTCCCCTCTTTCCAGTCTAGCACTGTAACAGCATCCTTATCAACAAGAAAATTTATGAACTGAATGATGAGAAGCGTAAATTCACACAGTGTGGGGAGAAGAAACTCTAAGACATGATTATCTCAATATTTATGTACAAGCCATGAATCCTGGGCAGCTACAGCCCCTCTGTCTACCTCCAAGCTGTTTCAGAGCTTGGAGCACAGCCTCTGAATATGAAAAGAAATTATGTCTTTCTAATTATTCTTCTACAGTTCCTCCATGTGACATTAAACAGTGTGTTGTTGCTGGTGTCTTTTCTTTTGAGGAAAGGCATGAAATTAAAAAAAAATGATAAGGATTTTGTACCACCATACAAGCACCTTGCAGTCCTACTTTACTTGTCATATAAAATTCACTCTCACTTTTACTCTTGTCTTATGGCTGATTGTTCATATACAAAGATTCTGAGAGAGGCATTTGAGAGTTTTCAGAGCATCCTCAGTGATTCCTTTAAGAGCAGGGGTCAAACCAAGGAATTCTCTCCTTACAAGTATTATAGTACCTGTAATATCACAAAAGTATTTTAACACGCTTTGGACGTCAGACAGAGACGAGGAAGATAAAGTTGCCCTTCTCTCCCCACATGCAATGGGCTGTATTTGGATCGTATTTGTCCCAACAACCTATGGATGACCATAAGAAGTGAATTAGGCGACATTTTGTGGCCTGTGATGGATAGAAAATCTACCATAATAACAAGGAATTTAGCAATTTCTTCTGGCTAGGGCGTATTCAGAGCAGTGAATGGTCTGAATATATCCTTTTTATTTTTTTCTTTTATGGAAAAGAGTGATAACTTTTTAGAATTATCTTAATTTTATTCAGATTTGGACTAACAACCAAACTGTCTCTCACGACTCAGTGGCGACAGGCTTTGCTCCTGTGGTATGAGATTTCTTGACGTAGTAGAGCCAGTACTGACAAATACCTTAGTCCAGAAAATTAAAATTTCAGAATTTTCCTTTTATTCCAGTACATGAAACAATATAGGACACAGTAAGAAAGATTTTTAATCCTTATTTATGTGTGTGTGCTCTTGTAAATTCTTTGCACTTAATACTTCCATAGCACTTTCATTTCTAATGAATTCCTTCTAAAATAAAGCTTTGGGGTTTATATATACAGCTTCTTCTCTACAAATCACTAGCCTATTCTAAGTATGGAGGCAGAGTACACAAGTGGAGAAATCCTTCTTTCCTTATAAACTGAGAAATTAAAATATATAGAGATGATCTCACCTCTGGGCATGTTCTGCAACAGCAATTTCTCAAAATGTGTTAACACTCAGAAAAAAAACATGAAAATTACCAAGAAAATAAAATGCAGAGGCCAGAACCCTTTTTATTCAACTGTAATCATCTAGGTAGTGCAAATACAGGGAAAGAAAATGCTGTATTTATATTACTTAATCATGGAGAGCAGGGCAGGATTCGGTTACCCGCATACAGGCCTTGGGTGATACGTCAGCTGTGCAGCACACCCCAGCTGGACTCCAGCCCCTCCTCTGCAGGGGTCAGGGTTTGTTGTGTCTTCTCTTTCATGTGGAGAGCATCCACATGATGGATGGGAGGCACCCTTTGCCCAGCACCGCGTTGAGGATTCTCTGCAGCCCAGGGAGAGGTGCAGAGGATCCTGGGATCGGTGTTCAACATCTGTTATGTCCTTTCACTGATCGTTGTTGAGAAGCAGGACATGAGGATGCATTCCAGGCTGGTGCAAGTTTATTTCTTCCAGGAGAGGAACAGAGCAGGATGGGGCAAACCAGGAGAGAAATGGCCTTCTGGGAGCCACTGGGGCAAGCACAGAACGAGGCAGCAGAGTGACGAAGAGAACAAGAAGGCTCTTGACCCAGAGCTTGTAGAGGGAAGGTGGGAAGAAAGGGACCTCTCTATGGGACAGATCAACAGAGAGGGGATTTGTTTCAAATTCTTTTGCATTTCACTAAACAAGTTCCGTGGCTTCTCTGTTTTACAAAGTTTGATCATCACCTTGATACTCTTATAGAAGTTAGGTCTAGATTTATCAAGCCCCTTTGGTGTTTTTGGGGCCCTCTGTTGAAGAAGGAGGTGTTGACAGGCTCAGCTTTAAGTCTTGACTGACTCTGGGACTCATCAAAGACACTTTCCAGACCCATAGAGAAAATTATCCCCTGAAGCAGGAGGCCATAAAGCCACTATAAATACCTCCATTAGCCACACACCCTTTCTTCTCTCTGCCTTCACTTCCTTTGCTTGTCAGCTCTTGATCTCCTTTATCTTCCCAGTGCTGCTTCTTCTGTACCCCAAAAAGTCAGGTTTTCCTGGGAATGAAGATATAAGCAATAAAGTTCCTATCGTACTTATTCTATAGCCTGCCTCATAGTCTTATGCTGCTCTGAGATAAGATGAATGATTACATAAAGAGAGGGGTTGTTTCAAGTGAGTCTCTCAGGAGCCACGAATATTCCTGAACCAATCTGGGGTGGTTGCTATAGAGAATCATTAACCCGTCATTACAGAATAAATAACATGAGAGTCAGGAAAAGGTCATATCAATCCTGTCTCCTTTTGTAAACTATGTTTAAGGTGTCTGGTCAATGTCACATCTCACCTGCTCACCTACACAGCCGTTTGCATTTCTGCTCTATCTGCTTATCCTGCAGTGCACTAAATCTGCAAAGCAATGCCATCCTTATCATGCAGCTGTAGCATTGCCCTGTACCCTCAGTGTCTGCCCAGACAGCTATTCTGTGTAAGAGAAGTCTTCATTATTTCTACTGCAGGAGTTTAAACTTAAAGAAGAATAATGTTATCATTACTATTTAAATGCTTTATTACCTCCTTTTTAATACAAACAAATGGGCACTGGCTACCGAGCTAAGACAATTTCAAGAGGATATTTAGCCACAGGAAATACACATTTGCAATAGAGAATAACTTTTCTTCCATTCTTGATGATTGCAATTTCCCTTCAGATTTTCCAAGCTATTGTCCTGTTTGTGTTACAGCATTTTTTAGCTAATATCACTGTCAAAGTTGCATAGTGTTTGCATTTAAAATTATCTCTCCTGGCAGATGCACCTGAAACAGATGCAAACTGTTCCTCAAAAGAACTAAATATCTTGGTCTTTTCCCTTTATTTGCACAGGGGAAATGGCTTTCACCAACCTTTTCCAGAAAAAAAGCTTGTTTTATCCTTTTCTTTCAAAGGTCATATTTGTATGAAACTGAAGCAGTCCCTTAGGACAAGGAGGAACAGAAGTTCCTGCCTGTCTGAACCCGGTCATTGAACAGAAATATCAGTCCATGAAGCCGGTGTAGTTTGGAAACCTGATCTGTTTTAACAACAGAAGGCTAGATTTAATTACAACTGGACCAAGTTTAGCAGTTGGGCTGGGGAGTAAAATTTCATTACTGTTTTTAAAAACACCCAAAACATGATGTGCAGTCTATTGTGCATCTGCCTAGTGTCAAATAATCTGCACTCCATGGAGGTTTCCGTCTTTGTTGCCCAGCAGACAATTGCAGATAAACAGGTGGGACAGGGAATGGGTTTTTTGAGGTTAGAGAGAGATTTGGGAGTGGGGAATGATATTTTGTGAGGGACTTAGACTATTCATAAGATTCACAGTTTGAGGGAATTGATAATAGTTGGACTCAATGTTCTTGGAGGTCTTTCCCAACCTATATGGTTCTATGATTCTGTTCTATGAATAGCCATAGTCAAAAACCTGAAGAGGAAAACCTTTAAAAATTCTAAAGACTGATGTTTACTACAATTCTAATTTCTTTGTCTCTCAACTGGAATTCTATTTCAGAAATCAATCATTTCAGAGTAGTGATGGCATTTGAAATGGAGGAAACATGCTAAAATGAACAGTACAACTGTCAGCTAAATCAAATGTTTTTTATTGGCCTGAATGCTATTTTCAATGGAAATACACATTAATTGGTAAGAAAGTTTGCATTTTGGTTTGACTCAAAAAGAATACATAGGAAGTTTATATATATGTATATAAATTTTATATATGTATAAAATTTATTTATTTATTTATTTATTTATTTATTTATTTATTTATTTATATCTGGATGTCAAGATTAATAGTGTCTCATCTCTAGGCTGTGAGCTAATGCAAATGTCCTGAGCACATGAGATGGGAGGAGGGAGTTTAAAATCCAGTTCAAGTGTGTCATGAGCTGCAGTCAGAAAAATGCCGGCTTCTAACCTCTGGATGCACAGATATCTACAGAGCGAACTAGTTGAATCCACCAAACAATGCTTCCATTTATCCCTTTGATGGGGAATTGTGGCTGAAATAGATACTTTGACTAAGTAGTTACATACAGCTGGTAACTAATGCATGGTTGTCTGTAGCCGCCTGAACAAGGTTTAATGGAGCTCTATTGCTTTTCATAGAGCTCTATTGTTTTCAGCTCTATTGTCCTATATTATCTATTAGGACTATTTTAAATACTTTTGACACTTTTTGTTAAAAGAAAAACACATCTGCTAGTCCTTGAGACCTGAGGATTTCTCCTTTCTTGGACTTCTGGATGTAAGGCTGCTATTTTTTCCATTTTGAAGTCCACCCGTGAGCAGGGCTAATGTGTAATCCCATGCACACACTGTGTACGAACAGACCAGCACAAACAGGGAACCACACCTTTAACAACACCTGCACAAACAGAAGCAGAGCAATGTCACACGGACTCCAGTAGCATTGATGACCCTGCGCTTTCCTCTCCAGCTGGTCAGGCTTCAAGTTTATTCCCACTTCATATTCCACCACTTTTCTATTTTAGCATTCTGATTCTTTCACTGCTCTTTTCTCTTCACAGATAAACAATCTGCACCCAGTTGTTTCTCTCTACTGGCCCCAGTTTTGTCAAATCTGAACTGAAATATTGTATTTCTGCTATAGTTGCTCGCACTGTCTCAGCCCTAACCAGTCTTACTGCCGCTGCTGTGTGTGCACTGTGTGTAGCCCAGGCAAGACTCTGCTCCCAAAAAGCTCCTAAGCACCTTGTCTATGTATGCATGAGTTTTGGCTGCATCTCATCTAACTCTTCCTTAAAAGCCCATGGAATCCATCCGTCCCTGCAAGTTTTGCCCAGAGTCTCACAGAGCAGTTTTTTACATCCCATGGTTTCTTCTGTCACATCCAGTGGCTTTTTTCTTGCTCAGCATAGGGAAAAGCTTAACCACCTGGCTTGCATATCTTAACAACTTCTTGTCCCTAGGTTTTTGTCACCCACTTTTAAGGGTAGATGCGAACCTACCAACCTCAAAACATACCTTCCGTGACCCTTGGAGGAAATCTTTAATGCTACTGCCTAATTTTGAAGATAATTGGGAACTTTTAATACTAAAAGAGTGAGCAATTTTTTGTCACCATCTGGGGACAAATAATTTTCTCTGATCAGTAGAAGTAACCTTCCACATGAAGCAACTCTAGTAATTGGGAATCAGATATCAAGTCCATCTGCTTAATGTGTTGATTCTTTGGTTTGACCATCTGGCACTAAGGTAGAGGTGGATTAAAAGCGTGATCTTTACAATAAAATTGATTCTCCTTGGGCTGAATTCCCCAGGCAACTGTAGTATCATTATTTTGCCATTGCCTGTGTTTTTGACTTTCAGACTAGAAATTTAAATTTAAAGCTGTTTAAGCTGTATTTGTGTTTGTTACACTTGCGTATAATTTCTAATGAGAAAACAGGAGGAAATGTTTCATTCTGATGTTCCCCAACTTTTAAAATCAATGCAAAACTGCAATGGATGATATCAAGATATCAGGAGCTCTCTATAAATTAGAACTAACATATTCTCTGGGCTGATTCCTTTTTAGTTGACATTACTGTATCTGTAAGGGTTCCACATATTTGACTCATTAATTCAGACATAAGGATACTACCTAATTAAGTGCACAGAGTAGTTCCAGAGAGTCTTTAGAAAAATGTTTGCATTCAGGAGTCCCATTTTATAAACTGCTATTCATTAAAAAAAAGGTTAAATTAGTTTTCTTTTGGGTGAGGACAGTATTCCCAGCATGAAGATTTGTCTGAGGTCAAAATCTATTTCTGGTGTTCACAAGAAAAATTGGAAGAGACAATGCATTGGGTGAACACTGATATATTGATTTAATTTTTTAATCTCTTGGCATTACTGACATTACACAGTCCTACGCTTTCTAAGTGCAGTCCCCTTTCCCCTTTTGCCCTCCAAAATTGGTAATGTATTTTTTAATATATTAACAAGGAAGAGAAGAACCACATCATTAAAAGCAAAGTTATTTTTTCTCTGTTGTGAAATGTTATGCTCTGACATTTCTGACAATTTCCTTTTTAAACAAAGTTGCAAATGCATTTCTTTGCTTGTATATGTATCAAGTTCCATGGATTTGTAATGATTGGAATCTTGCCATAAAAATAAAAGCCTATAAAACAATTAGGAAGTACACAAGCTAATAATAAATATTAGATTTTTTAATGGACTTTAATTAAGTTATTCTTATCTGATTATATATGCTCAAAGTAACTTTTTAGAAGTCAGCTTTTTCCTAGATATGGCTATCCGTGAAAAGAAGAGAAAACCAAAAAGCGTCATCTTCTCTTTATTATCAAGGACTAAATACTGCAGAGGAAGAATTTTCTCTTCCTGAAGAAAAATATTAAAATGTGCAAAAATAAAAAGCCTTAAAAAGCAATTAAAAGTCCTTTGCAGACTTTTGGTGAAACACAAGCTTAATCAAACAGTGACAAAGGTGTGGTAGGTTCTGGAGTCCTGATATTTAGTACTAACACACGGATATCTTGGTTACAGAGAAAGGATTATGTAAATCCAAGAGAATACAGATGGGAAGAGATCAAGTTTGAGATTGAGAGCTCTACAGCTTGTTCAGACTGGGATAAATCAATCTCAGTTAGCTTGTGTTTCTAAGTCTAGACAAAGCCTCTGTGGCAGGAAGTAGAGGGTGAAAGAAATGCTCAGCTAGATGACCCCAAGTAGGAATGTCAGCTTTTGTACAGAATGCAGCAACAGGGACTGGTTGTAAAACAGAAGAAGAAAATGCTGGAAGATTAACATCAAGTGGCTTGTGGAAAGTCCAAATATTAATTAATTCTCCAGTGTAAATATTGGACATTTGCAATCATCTAAATTAGCCTGAATTCAAGCAGGAAGAAGAAGTGCTGTTTATGTCATACCTTACATCACACACCTCAGCACCAGCTTTACCAATGAATTATAGCAGATGGTGGAAAACTAAAGAATTCCACCTGAACTCTACAGACAACCTGGAATTTGAATTGATAATGAAAAATGTTTAAGAAATAAATTCAACCCAGTTTTCACCAACTCAGACACAGCCTACACGTAGATTTTGCTGGGGAGACACAGCTAAGCAGATGTGTTGAATGTAGATCGCTGGGCATGGGTACTCACAAGCCTCACATGCTTCAGCAGAACTGGGACACTGCCTGTTCCTTCCTGGTTTTGTTACTCTTACATGCTGTACTTCAGAGAGCATGATCCCAGTTGTCCACAGCCCTTAAGACATCCACACAGCTTGATGAACTCCGATTAATTTAAGCTTCTTTCTGTGGCAGGTGAGTGTGCAGTTTCAAAATGAATCCTGAAAAAAGGTTCACTTGATAGTAAATAATTCTCCCTCTAACCTTCAAAAGCCTTTCTGAGCAGAAAGGAAATAATAATGACAGCTATATAGATGTCATAAGAAGCAAGTTTATATGATTTTCTCGAGCTTGGTTTC
The DNA here is from genome assembly GCA_013397755.1 of Cnemophilus loriae. NCBI lineage: Eukaryota > Metazoa > Chordata > Aves > Passeriformes > Corvidae > Cnemophilus > Cnemophilus loriae. The sequence continues at coordinate 1,100,031 of VZTF01007688.1, read as the reverse complement.
TTTTCCCTCCTGTGTGTTCCTGAGTAGTAGGTCTGAGAATGCCCAGTATGGCCAGTCACAGCATTCCCATGCAGCAAAGTCTTCATCTGTGAACATACAACCACAATTTCTGAGTTTTTTTAAAGGCAAGTTATCCAATTCATTGAACTATTAAGCACTCACAAAAAGAAAAACCCTATAAAATGAATGAAACTTTCAATATACATGATGGGGTAATGAACTGTCAAGATTTATCAGTGCATTTTTACAGAGAATTATGTAACTCAGAATTCTACTATTCACAAGGATACCTTTGCCCCAAATTTGGGCCACCAAAAACCTTATGTTGTACTACACCATTCCTTTATACAACTTCACCTCTCAAGAGATATGATGACTTAGCTCTCCAGATCCTGTAAATCCACCCTGGCTCATTTAATTCCGTGGAACATCTGAAAACCGCCTGAAACCAACACTTAAAACACGAGTGTAGGCTTTTAAATGCATACCAAAAAGCTCTCTGTATATTAGTTAAGTTCCCCGAGGCCTCCCTTTTAGACCAGTGTTCCTAAACAGAATTAATTATTTGGCAAATATTTCACAGATCTACACAGATGAACTGTTCTGGTTCACAGTTTAAGATGAATGATTATGACCGTGTTTTAACTTTTAATTATGTGCGTACTACGAAACTTGCACATCTTCTCATTCCAGTAGAGAAAAAGAAGGAAAGTGTTAAGCATGTAAATGAAAAGAATTTTTTTGAAGCAGACCTCTTCCCCTTTCAATAAAATAATATTGAACTTTTTAATAAAGGAAAGATTATCATTTTAATGTAACTCCTGGAGGAAACTGTTTCTAAAAAAGTAACAAAACAACCCAACTCTTCTTAATAATCCTAATAATCCTATTCATGTTCTCAGATGAAAAAATAAAGGCTGCTAATTTTTATCACGATGTTCATTTTGTAATCAAAATTCTCACAGAGATGCTGCCATGTTTGTGAAATGTGGGCCTCATTGTATTAAGATAAAGGAGGTTCCTATTCATGCCACAGATTGCTTGTCTTTTGAGATATATTTTGTAGTCCATTTAGTCCATTTCCATAGCGTGAAAAGAATGGAGAATTGTAATTAAGTGCAGTAGCGTATAAAACACTATAATCATAATTGCTAGAATTATTTTCACAATTTTCCTCACATGTTTTGCAGATGCATTCTCTTTTATCTACATGCCATGTAGTTCATATTCCCATTTTGTAGAAGTTGCCGTCAATTTGTTGCCACATGTTTTATGTGTCACCATGGTTTTTTCCCTTCCTCCTTAGTGGAGAACAAGGGTCTAATTCACTAGAAATGTCCTGTGGTTTTTGCTGTTTCTCCACTTCTCCAATCCCCGAGGGAGACCATCCACTCTGCACCTGGTTTGTCATTTGCTCAGCCGTGTACTGGATTATCCACTTAAAAACAGCTATACCAATTTTGTGCTCAGCCCATCAGCCTGGAAGTTCAAAAAGTGCAAAGTACTTCTCACTGGGAACAAACTGCAAAATGTATTTGAGAATGGAAATTTTATTAATTGCTAGTGACATTTGTAGGCCTCCTGTTGAAACCTGACAGAGTGCTGTAAATGGCAGCATTTGTACCAGTTTATGATGTGAAATTAAGGTCTCCATCCGGCTTCGGTATTAGCTACTGAGTCCCAGGTGGGACTTTGTTATTCATAATTCATAATATATCAGGATTTTTTTCTTCCCTTGCAAAAACCAGTCTATGGCAAGTTAGAAATTATGACATACTCTGGAACAGAAATTATGACATACTCTGGAATTTGGGCTTGGTTGTTATTACTGACTGCTCACCTTCTTGAAGAGACAAAGATCAGACTTCAGCATCTGTGAAATGATGGAGGTAAGTGCAATAGGCCAATGAAGCATCAGATGACATTAGACTTGATGGTCTTGGAGATGTTTTCCAGCCTCAGTGATTCAATGTTTCTATGATTAATATCTCACACTGGCACAAGACCTGGACTAAAAGTCTGGCTCTGTCATGCCTCCAAAGAACTGGAAGTTTTCCACCAGATGGTCAAGACTTTTGATTAGGTCGCAGGGAATGAAGAGAAGAGGTTACACAGAGCTTTCTGTACTGGTTCTCTGTATTCTCTTTCTCCAACCTGGTACCTAAAGTGTTCTGCATATTTTCTGCTGCTTTTATTTTGCTCCATTTTAGTTTTTTGGTTTGGTTGGGTTTTTTTGGGTTTTTTTAAAATATATTTGCAGAATCTCTCTGCCAAGAAATGTGACACTGCTTGGATAGCCTCTTGCATTCAGAATAAAATCTTCAAATATATTAGTGGTTACAATTCTGAGACTTTTTAAGGCATCCCATTTACTAGTTTCAGAGTACTTGAAACACCTCACACAAAAAATGAGACAAGTGTATCCAGTGACTGGCTTCTCCCCCAGTCCCTGCGTGGCTGATGATGTAATCCCATTTTAACATCTTCTTCCTATCATCTCAAAGTCTTCTGAACAAAAGAAATCAAAGGTTACATGTGAATCTTTTAATGGTCACACACCAGTCTTACTTTCGCTTCCCCAAGGTATCTTTTGCTCAAAGTTGGTTAGAACTTTAAAACATTGCATGTTTTCTTGCTCTGTTTTTCATTTAAACTTTTGACTCGCAGACATTACCTTAGGTACACCTGTTATTCTCTTGAGAAATAATTTGTCAAATTCAGAGCAAAATAGGGGGTTTGTAGTGCTATTTTGACCTTTAGGAATGCATTCATGTTCCATATTTATATTCTTTATTTATAACGGTTAAATGCATAAAATATTAACACTGAAATAGGATCCTTGAGGGACAGTGAGTTGAAAGAGCAGTTTGGGATAGAGAAAGGGAAAGCATCCAAGAACAGATATTTGATTTATTTTGTAACTATAACAGCTGAAACAGAGCAAACATTTTACAAGGAGCCACAGTGGGTTTTTGTTGAAGTCAGCAGTGCCTGTAACAGGAGATCAGCAGAGCTGGTCACCAGCGTGGTGTGCTTCAAACACATACTAGAAATGGAGCATGTGGCTGGGTTTCCTGGAGAAGATCCTAATGGGATCCTGAGGTCTGAGGGTTGCTCATTCTGGTCACTATGAGTCCAGCTGTGGACACGGCTCTGCGATGTGCACTTGCAGCTCAGAAAGCAGACCATCAAAAGCAAAGTGACCAGCAGGAGCAGGGGAGGTGATTCAACACCTCCCTTCTATTCTCGTAAGACTCCACCTGCAGTACTGCATCCAACACTGGAGCCCTTAGCACAAGAAAGATGTGGGTCTATGGAATCCTAGAGAAGGGCCACAATGATGATCAGAGGACTGAAGAACCTCTCCAATGGAGACAGGCTGAGACAGTGGAGTTGTTCTGGAGAACAGAAAGCTCCATGAAGACCTTAGAACCCCTTCCAGTACCTAAAAGGGCTTACAAGAGAGCTGGAGAGGGACTTTTGTCAAGGATATGTAGTGACAGGACAAGGGGGAATGGCTTTAACCTGGAAGAGAGGAGGTTTAGATTAGGAATTAGGAAGAAATTCTTCATTGTGAGTGAGGGTGGGGAGGCACAGGAACAGGTTGCTCAGGGAACCTGCAGCTGCCCCATCCCTGGAAATGTGCAAGGCCAGGATGAATGGGACCCTGAAAAAGCTGGTCTAGTTAAAGGTGTCCCTGCCCAAGGCAGGGGGATTGTAACAAGAGGTCTTTAGTGTCCCTTGTGGCTCAAACTATTCTATGATTCTATATTTCTATGAACTGTGCCTTCAAATCTCAGTGTCTCTTAGGATTGCGTGGTTCAAAGCACAGCTTGTGTTGAGATATGAACTTTGAACCAATCAAAAGTAATTTGCCATCATACAAGGAGTGGAATTGGATGCTCGAGGCAGGATAGTGGTATTTCTTGTTTCCATGTCAGCAGTCTCAGCTTCTCAGTATTTAGTCTTAACCCTCAAATCTGCCCTCTAACGTGTGAAAACATTTTCATGCCCATTTTAAAAATAACAATACTTAAGGCAAGAAATGAAATCCGGTTCCTGCCTAGATCCTCAAAAATATCAGAACAAAAGCCAGGTTGCAGTTCTTGACTCTACGTCTTACACACAGGTCACCCCCACACCACTACCTTAACAGGGTATAAACCACACGGGATCTCTGCACTGCCTGTGATTTCCTCATGCTCCTTTCTCTCTATTTTCTGCAATGGAAACCATGATAAAACATCCACTACAGCACCTTGGAATTCACCCTATTTAAAATACATTTTCTTCTGTGTCTGTGTTCGCTCTAGAGATTAAATAGCAATTTATGTGCGACAATTTTCAGCATCACAATGCTGCTCCTTTAAGGGTTGAAGGTAAACTTTTCTGAAATTACCCAGGTATTTTGTGCTGCCACTGCAAGCTTATGTCTAATTTGCTCTGTTATCCACACAAAAAGGTCTCTCTGGCAGAAAGTCTTGCTTCTGTACAGGTTTTTGGGTGTTGATGGGTTTGGGTTTTTTTAATTACAGACTCTGAGTGTAGCCAATCATGAGACTACACTAAATAAAAAGGTGCTTCTGCTGCATTCAGCACGCAGTCAAAACAAAGAGGAAAGGGGCTGTATTTTCTCTGAAAACTCACTAATCTATTTTTATCGCATGGTACAGGACTGTAAACAAAATAATTTCATAGAATCCATTTCATTTATCAATGCTGAGAAATTTCAAAGCTAAAACTTTAAAGCTTTGGTTCTGCTTCATTGATTCAACCTGTATTTTGACACGACATCAAGCAAAAAAAATCCACTTTTAACTGGTAGTGTGTGGAGAGGTTGTCTAATGGAGAGAGGTTTGACCTGGGCTTCAGAGGATCTGTATTCATTTTCCCTTTAACCTACAGACTTGATGTGATTTCATCTAACAAATACACTAAAAGATAGCACAAAAGTAGAAATATAGAGAGTTCATAGACTCAACAGAACTTGTAAATGATACATAAATGGATCCCAATAGACTGACAAAACACATTTTTTAAATAAAAAAATACCCTCTCCAAGGTTGTTTAAGACTTACAGCCAGACTCACTCTCCAATAGAGAGCTTCTCATTTCATTTTCACTCTCAGACTTCATCTGGGATTAGAAAAAAAATTGCCTTGTATTACTTGAAACTGAGATTCTCACGACTGCCAGGAATTTCACTATCTGCTGGATTTTTGCAGTCTTTGGAGATTTGGATATGCTCCACAGGAGAGGCTCAGTTCCTGGAAGCTTATCTGAAAATCACTGGTTATTTGGAAACACAGTGAGCAAGACAGACCTTCATGAGCTGTCTAATAATTCCTACCGGCTTTGGACACTCTCTCATTCTTTGTGACACCAGTCCACAAGTGCATGCCAAGAAACGATCAAAACACATTCTCGAAAGTTACATGTAACTTAAAACAAGTAACTTAAAAGTTATGTGATTCTTTGAAGAGCTAAGAAGCTTCTTTGGATGTCTCATCATTCCCTGGGCTCATCTGATGCAGCCCATCCTCCACAGAATGGAGGGCAGATATGATCAGGATGATTCAGTGATGTGTTGGAGAAACCTAAGCAAGTTCAGAGTTAGATGGGGAGAAAAAAGTGCTGGAAATAGTAATTATATAAGGATCATGCTAAGGCTAAGGGTGGCAACCTTCAAAGTCATCACCTTGTTGGTCTTGTCACACTGCTTTCCGTTCTACAGCCAGCCTGAGGGATTCTTCGTTGTGCTCGTAACACAGAACAAGAGCACCCTGAATTTCCACACCCCTTGAGGTGTAAGCCAGGTAGTCCTTTAAGGACATGTCTGTCTTTTCCTAGCCTGGTATGATACAGGCTCTGCAACAACTGAAATTTTTTTTCCTCTCGGTCTACTCACAGTCAAGTCAGAAGGAAGAGATATTTATTTGAGTCCAAAACAGGTTAGAAATAGGACAGCCTAGGGAATTAAAGTACTAAGAGCAGTGGCCCTGGAAATGGAAGACAGAGAATATAGATTGAGAGAGGTTAAAGGGAAGCAAGTGGGCTGGGTATTGTGTGTGCATCACAAGGTCTGGGATTCGGAAGAAAGGTATAACATCACTGTAGGTCTGAGGCTGACGAGGAAACTGAGGCCAGATAACAAGCAGGGGGGAATAAAATGGACCGGAAGAACAAAATAGTTTGGGAGGGATTAGGACTGATTAGAAGTCTGTGAAAGCAAATCTGGAGTTATTGGAGGGAAACAAGAGGATTCAAAAGGATACACGGAAACTGAGTAACAAAGGAGGAAACTGAAAGGCTGAGAGTAGGAGGAAGGAGAGACCTACTCTGGGCTAGAAGTCCGGGAGTAGCACTAGGAAAGACTGGAACAAGATCCTTCCATTAGCAGAGTCATAACAGATTAGGAAAAATAAGCAGCAGTTCAGAAAGGCTGATATTTTTGTTCATCCAGGGAAGCCACTCATACTGCTTGTGTTGTCTGAGTGGGGAATGAGCCACTGCTTGGTACTATCAGCCCACACGGATAGTCTGCACACCTATCAGCAGCTGGTTTACTGGTGTGTTGCTCGTTTTCACAGCCTGAAGAGATTTTACCAGTGGAAACTGTGATTCACATTTGCAGCATAAATGTTTACGGGACTTGCAAAAGGTGTGCCAACCACGCCTTAAGAGACACATCTCTGCTGTTCCTGTTATCCCTCATTTTCAGTGACAGAACTCTGTGAAATGATAGAATCTTAGAATATGCTGGGTTGGAAGCAACCCACAAAGACCACTGAAATCCAACTGCTCGCTCTGCACAGGACAGCCCCAAGAGTCACACCACATGCCTGGGAGTGTTGTTCAAATGCTTCCTGAAGAGCTGCCTGCTTTTCTGTTTCTGACTCTTTCATTTATGTTATGTGATACTGAGGGAGTGCATCAATGGCTCTTAAGCAAAAGAACAGTTCATGATCAGGAGGTGACAGTTAGGAATTTAAAAAGAGGAATGCACAAATCACTAAACGTTGCTCAATGGTATTATGTCCTCCTGTGATAGGGAACAAATTAAAAATCCTAGTATCACACTTGCCAGTGGAAACGGCAGAAATTCCTCCTGCAGTACTGGGAGTGACAAGCTTCATCAGGAATGTGCAGAACCTGAGGAGGATGTCCTCCAGCTGCCCTGGGCTCTGGATTGAGAGTGCTAGTTAATAAAAGAGAAGGACAGAGATTCACCTTCACAGGTGTCTGTGGCATGTACCACAATTCAAGGATTAGCAAAAAGCCTGTGCTCACTCTGACCTGCTAACACTGAGCTGTAGTGTTCCTCCGTACCTACATGGATGCTATGTTCACTTTACATCCAGTAAAAGCATCATCCTGATCTACATCTATTCTAGGTGAGAAAAAACTACACACAAGGAAGGTAAGTTGAATGAAGAAAGCAAGGGAGAAGGAAGTTTAACAAGGAGAAGAGGGATCCAGAAAAAGAGTTATACAACAACAGCCCCTGCATAACAAAAATGTAGCAAACCCAGAAGAAAATTCTTATAAAATGTTTATGCTTATTAAACCTTCTAGATTACCACTCAGTTCTTATTTTTTAATTTCATTAGATGTAACTAAAGTTTCCAATCCTGCCTTTGACTCATGTAGGTTTTAATACTATGTCAAGGAATGAGATTTTGCTTTGTTTTTTTATTATTGTAATTTTTGAAACTCTAATAAACTACATGTGAAAATCCTCCCTAAAAGCATAACTATAATAAGATTACAACAATCAAGCATCCAATAGCCAAATGCATCAGAAACCTTAAATCATCTCATTATTTTCTCATACTCTACCCCACACTGAAATACAGCTGGAGTTCATTAATATTTTTGAAGCATTTCAAATGACAGAAACTCCCACATGGAAATGAATAGAAAAGTTTGGCTAGATAGCGTTTAAAAACTAAAAAAAATAAAAAAAAAACCCAACCAAAAACCCATAAAAAACCAACAACAACAACAAAAATAAAAACACAAAACTCCACCAAAACCAAACATAAAAAGATCCCCACACTGCATAAGAACAAGAAAACAACATTCTGTGTCATTGCATTTCTGGGCCAAGTGAGATCAGGTCATTCAGAAAAATAATATATGATCAAATAAGATGTATAAATATACACACACACACACAAATATATACACACACACATATTTTTATGTTTACTGAAGGGCACATAAGTAACTAAAGTTCTCCGGAGAGCTTGACCCTCTGTTTGTTAATACTGTTCTTTCAGTGGAGCTTGGGATGCAGAAAGGGGGCAGCATCTCTGTGTGACAGTGTCTATATGTATTGCAGGTAGTTACAAAGTTCATCATTATTAGATAAGGTTTAAAAGCTAGTAATTTGTTTCCTTTGTTATTTAGGACATATAAACTATTTCAACAGGGGGAAATTATTTCTGTGGCAGTCCTTTATGTCAGTTTTGGTATGAGGAGATTGATGCAACAGCTCAGCCTTGTGCTGAAGGTATACCTCCACATCCACTCAAATGTTATAAAACACACACGTCAAACTGAAACTTGTCTCCCTCTGTTGTCTCAATGAAATGACATGATGATCCATCAAAATTAGAAATAAAATAAAAAAAGAAAAGTATATTTCCTATTTTCAGGTCTACTTCATTTTCATAATCAAAGGCAACCAGCTTTGCAGGTGTAAAGGCATCAAATAGTGAAGGACTTTGTTCTCTTTGTACGATCCAATTTTCTAAGGATATGGCTGAAGAATGTTCATCTACAAAGCAAGAATTACCAAAAAACACACTATATAAGTTTTTATCAGTGTCCTCTTTGCTACAGATTAATCCAAATACATATATTTTAAAAATGCAAATAATGCCTTCGTATGCAATACAAAAACCTCTCTCCTGAGAAAATATTCTGCCTTGTAATATTTCTTCCCAGGAGGTCAAAATGAGAAAAACGGGGTATCCATAACAGATGTTTCTTGTAAGGCTGAATTTTATGCTATGAAGGCACTCAGCCTCTACTGAACAGATCTGCAACCTGAACACTTGAAAACAGGGTCGGTCTTCTTTCAAAAGGTGTTTCTGATTAATGTTGACAGATCACTGCAGAGCTGATGATCAATTAGTTAATGTTTGTACAGTAGTTTGGAGATGTAAAACTCTTTAAGTACTGAGCATTGCTATTATTACGAGTACACTTCAAGATCCTTAGGTAACTGATGGGAGTACAGTAGACACGATCTTAATCTATTAATAGCCCTTTATAAGTGCAGTAGTTCTGAGACTGCCAAAACATCCCTATTGTAGTATAATTCTTTTTTCTTTTCTTTTTTTTTTCCACATAGCATGGGTGTCATGAATGTTAATAGCAAGGAACCAAAATTGCTCCTGTCATCTTCTTCCCATTTTTATACATACAGTGTATAAAAGAGTCTGTTTCCTTAAAATGACAGGAGAGAATCACATCCCCCTAAGACTCCAATCCTGTGCATAAGGTCTTTAATTTGGGATTTGAGTGCCAGATAATTAGTAGTTGAGGTAGAATCACACCGTTTTGTGAGTCCCATGGCCCAATTAGTAAATCAGATTGCAAAAGGTTACTAGAAGGGGCCTTTAATCTTACTAGCATTTTACTATTATTGCACATGGCAGACAGAGCATCCTGTATCAGGAACAGGAGAAAGGAGAAATCCAGTGTCATAGCAAATAATCTACTGATGTAAATTGGTACAGCTCTTTATTTACATCAGCTCAGAACTTGCCTCCTGGCCGTATAGACACTCTACATCGTGTCTGCAAATGGGTCTCCAATAGCCACTAAGGGTAAGTGGAAAGCTACTTGGTGAAGATGCACGTGTCTACTGAGGTAAGGCAAAACCCAATAATTTAAAATCAGAAGTAGCAAGCTTTACTAACAAAAGAAGTCATTGTAAATTCAATCAAGGCCAGGGAAGAAAGAGCAAGAAAATAATTTGGACAATAAAAATATATTTTTGCGTTGTTCTCTCACATCTGCACATGCAGACATGCACAATGACACTCTCATAACCCCAAGTGTGCACCAGTGTTGGTAACTTCTGAGAGAGGGTTTGTCAAAGGGATGTGTTCAGAGATGGGGTGGAGCTGCAGGTAAAGGTCATCACATGACTGATTTAATGTTCCCTTTTTCCAACCCGCCCTGATAAAAACACTACATCTGAAATGGGGCCAGCAGGAGCTGGAGGGACTTTCTGCCATTCTGCACTGAGGCAGGAGAGAACGTAACTGTAGGAGGTCCCCAGGGTGTCACCCAGGATCGAGAGAGTGGGAGCAGTGTGGGTCAGAAGAGGGACACCTCATCAGTGCTGTGTTCCAGTTGTGCAAGAGGTGGGAGGGGAGAAGACAGGCTGGCAGTGGTGGCCCAGCAGCTTTATTCTATGCATCACTGCATGCTGGGCAACCACTGAATCTCTGTTCTGTTCATGCTCCTTCCCCAAAATGAAGTAACAACTCTGCAAAATGCTGCGTGAATGTGAAGGAGTGGCAATACCAATTCTGTTTACAGGAATATTTGTTCCTCTCAGTGTTATAGAAGTCTGCTATTAGTCTCTACATCTCATTTATTTTTGCTCAGTGCTGTCCACACAATTACCAGTTCTCATTATGAGAATAATTGCTGCCTGTATCACTGTGGTTTTGTTTGATAATATATTTCATGTTCAGAAGGGCCTATTAAAATTATCTAGCCTGACCTCCCACACAAGGCAAGCATTGTATTCTCACTGAGACATTCTTACAACAACTCTCACAGTGGAGCTGTTAAAAATACCAGCATATGTTCATTGGCCACTGTACCAGACACAATAACAAGGCATCACCCCTTCCCTGAAGAATTAATAATTTCACTAGATCCTGCAGTAGGGTGAGAAGAAAGAAATCTGGCTGTCCTTAAGATTATTAGTAGAATATGTGGAAAGCCCAGAGAATAAATATAGCTCCCACTGTATTTATTGTTTTCCCTCCACAGCCATCCTTTTTGTGATGAATAAAAGAAAATCTTCCTTTGTTGTGGTAATTTTCCATCACCTCTTTTTTTAATCTGTGAGATTTTTAAAATAATATTCAATTTATTTCCTGAGATAGGAGTCTTATTCCCAGCCACTTTGGTTCTTAAGAACCTCTGCATTGGTGTGACAGGATTTCTGTCTGTGCCATGGTCTGATCTTTCTTGATATTACACAGCACCCATCACTGTCATAGCCAGCAAAGCAGCCTCATGAAGATGGAAAGCCTACCATGTTAATTTTCAGAGCCGTGCTCTCAACCTGCTGCACAGGGCATTAGCCTCACAGCTCCCATTAACCCCCACTGTGTTGAGTCAAGAACCAAGTGTATAAAGGATGTCAGGCATTATGCACTGGCAGTAATCAGATTTGCTGGTCACTTAGCCCTATCTGCACTTTAAAATGTGTGTTTAGAATAAAAACATTGGATAGCAGCAAAGCTGAAATACTTGGCAGCAGGGGTTGTTTTTTCAGACCATCTGAAATATACTTTAGATGTTAACGTACAAGGAAAATTGTCCCAGATTGCTAATGCTGTGTTGGAATTTAAGTAGACTTTTACCCGAGCAGACATTGGTACTGTCACGGCAATTAAACTTTTCAGTGCGGCTTTCCTGCATGCGTGGAGTTATTTATACGATTGTTTGCACTTTCCCCAGGCCACAGTGTCTCTCCAGCCTCCATTGTGCTGAGTGTCAGATAAGTCCAAATAACCAGACAGTCCTTGCCTTGTTGAGCTTCCAGTCTGCAAAACAACGTCCTTACTCCTCAGCTTGGTGTCACAGTTCAAGAAAAAGCACCCTGGCTTTAGGGGAAAGAGCTGAAACTGCAGGAGTGGTTCTGTCTTCCCCCTTTCATGGAGAAACATAACACATAACAACAGCTGGCTCTTTCCTCTTCACCCTGTGCTCCTGCTGTCAAATCCTTCTTGCTGCCGTGGCATCTGACAACCAAACCTTTCCCTCACCCTCACCTTGGATTTCTTTTTTTACAGAAGCGCATTATTAGCAACATAAATTATGGTCTGAGAATGGTGTCATTGAGCAGACAGGATTAAAATTGCATGCTTTAAAATAAAAATGTCAGTCAGACAGGTGCACGCAGCCAGGTCTGGGGAATATTTTTAACAAATATGAAATTTCTTTTAACATAAAAGTTTGGAAGGGACAAGTATATGCAAATTCATTTCAAGTTTGATTAAGTAAGAAATTATTGTCAATATTTTTTCTAGATATACCTACATTTCTTTAAAAGAAATCTATGCTGAGAAAAGGAAGATGCATGGAAATACTAATTAATAAATGTTACTGCAATAAAATAGAGCATTGAAACTGAACTAAAAATTAAATATATTAAGCTTACTCAAAACAAAGCAAAATATTAGGGAGAGAAATACACATGGAAAATAACATTTTTTTAAGCTCTCCTCTCATCTTAGCTTCTTGATTTGTTTTAATAACCAAGCCTCAGAACTGTAGCAGTTATGCAGCCGTGTTTATTACTTGAATTTTAGAACCAGTTTTATTTAAATGTCACAGGAAAAGAGTTCCAGGGAAAGGTCACTTGTATTTGAAATTGTCCAGACAGAAATTCCCAATACCAAAACAAAATTACAGTGGGGGTTAGGTCTGAGGTCGGGTTTGGGTTCCTCTTCAACAGCAATTTAAACACCGTGGACTTGTGCAGTACATTTAGATTTGCAAATGCAACAGACAGAAGGAGTTATTAAGGTTATTTCAGGCTCACGGAGAGGTTGAAATGAATATTTCTTATCTGGTTTTGAAAGTACTGCACATGTTATAATTAGAGGTGTGATAAAAAGTCTCCATCCCTTCCAACTGGCATGGCATCTCTGTTAGCCCTTTATTAGCTGTGAAGTTTACATGAAAAATTTGCATTGTCCAAGGCCACACGGAAACTTCAAATTTCGAATGATAGTACAAGAGAAGCAGGAATATTTGTAAATCCCTTTTTGGAAGTGACACCACTGGTGGTTGTAGGTCACTCTGCTTTCTAAGTTCCTCACCTTTCTTCTACCAGCCCTTAGATGTAAAAATCACAAACTAAACTAATCCCTTCTTAAATATGTAAGAAAGTTCGGTTCTAGTGCTTCCTTTCATTTCTTCTGTTTCCTTGATAATCCAAAAAAAGACATGCAAGAGTTACTGTGTGTTGAGGGGCTGACCCCATGAAGCAGAGGTAGAAATTTCATTTTTATTATATTTTTACTTTAATTTGCAGATGCTCATACTGGAGTAGATCACAGAGAGGCACTAGAGCTTTCTGGGCTCATCCAAGGGCTCTGGAAGCTCTGCAGGGTTTCACCTCTGAGTTCTCTCTGCAGCCCTTGTTAGATTATTTCTGCTAAATGCTTTGCAGCATTTAGCTCTCACTTGGAGCCTGGCACTACTTGTCCCTTAGCTTGTGCCTGAGGATCCAGCCCTGAAGACTATTATTTTTCCCCAGATCTATTGTTTGCTGCTGGCACAGGCAAGTTCCAAAGGCAGGACACCAGAATGAAAAAAAATTGCAGGCACTTCTTCATTGAGGTTTGAATGTCAAGCAGACAGCACTCTGCAGCTTACTCTTTTATGCTATTTCTTCAACAAATTTAGGGAATACAAATTTTTGCTGAAGAACAGGTCTATTTTGTGTATCAAAAATATGTGTCACACCAATATTAAAGTGGAGTAGCAGATCACTTGGTTACAGCTAGAGTCCTTTAGCTTACCATCACGAAAAAAGAATTCTTGGTAGACAGAGGGCCCCTAAGGCTGTGCAAAAGCAGTCATAAACATTAGTCTTAGATGAGAATAGCAGAGAAATTCCAGACAAACATTCTGGCTAAGATCGGACCACACATGTATTTTCTGATAGCGCAAGAGTCTCTCTCTGAGAAGCTGTGATTGCAAGATTACAGCTGGATATTGCTGACAGCATCTTAGACTTTTTTTCTTCCTTCTACAATCATTGCTAAATATGAACAAAAATCTTCTCCATTGTCCATAATTTGAGGCAAATGAAATGGGAATATAACACATTAAGCAAAAAAACCACAACACTTGTAGGGGTAGAAGGCCCTGTTCCAGTTACATGCTGTTTATTTGCTCCATTTACAACAACCCTCCTGCTCTGGCTCTGAAGTATGCACCTATTTTCCCTCACTTTCTCACCACTTATACCGAAAAATTCCAACTGACTGCTCAACACTCCAGGGCCCTGAGTCACTGGTAGTACGTGCAATGGACTTTTACAGGTGTGTCAGCAAGAGCTGAGGACTGGGAACTTCATGACAGTTCTTCCTGTGGTCCAAGCTAGCACAGGAACTGTTCAAATACATTTACCTAGGTCTGTGACTCACTAATTAGTCCCACTGTGGTCATACTTGTTTTTGATATTTCAGACAACTTACCCATCAATGTATATTCTGCAATTGCACTCCTAACTGCAACCCAGATTTCTGCTGGCTCACATTCCACCATCACAGAGCGCCGTGCTAGTATATTTACTCCCCAGGAGCAGGCAGAGATTTCCTTCGCAGTCATGGAGCTGGGACCAGCTGTCACTCATCAGTCATCAGAGTTTTGTTACTGGAAGCAATGCAAAAATAATAAAATGGTCATTGCCTCATCTTGCAGGGCTGCAGGACCGTGTGCATGCACCATCTTGCTTGTCTGAGGCTCCTGGGAAAGCAAATCCATGTGTTATGAGAGTTAAGGTGAAATATGGGCTTGGTTTGCTGGATGTGCGCTACCTTTGTGAGGCTTTGTCCTCCAGAAAGCCTTTTGTCTGTAACTTCATAGAATCACAGAACAGAATCATAAAATCATTAAGGCTGGAAAAGGCCTGAACCTACCCAGCGGCATTTTGGTATTTTTTTGTGTTCTTTTTTTATATACAGACTCATATGAATTTCTCATCACTTTTAACAGAGGTTCCTGGGCGGTGCTAAACAAAGGAAAATTCCACTAATATGCAATTATCTTCACTGAAAAAAAAAAATCAAGAGCTGAAATGCTCTCTTTTGTAAGATCTTTAGAAAATTTACCTTTGTGGATTTATAATAAAATGGATAGGCAATATCTTTGAGAAAGCTGAGTTTGCCTTTAGGGAAGAATTAGACAATCTAAAAATTCCTCTCTGAAATGTCTCTTTTGTTGAGCAATTGAAGCTGCCATAATTAAGCAGTGTTTTGTTCTGCCACAGGTTTGTTTACATTTGAGAAAATGCAATAGAACAATTAAAATTTAATAATATGGTAAACAAGATCTGAATAATTTATTCACAGCAAATAAAATAAATGTTGATAATTACTTTTTTTGAGACTAGAAGAGAAAAGCTGACTTCTAAAACTGTACAGAAATTTTGTTCTTTTGTTTGGAACAAAATTTGATTTGATCCATCATCAAAGAAGAAAATACAAGTATATTTACTAATGGAAAGAATTACATGTAAAGTATGAGCTCATTTGAAATAAGATAAACTTGAATAATATAGAAATTATGAAATGGCAAATGCTGATTTTGAAGTATCGTATGCCAACTTTTCCCTAAAAGTAATTTTATATATGTGTACTCTGTTGTGTAGCTATGCATTTCTTTATACTTTTACAATGGAAATAATAGAGAACCTATTTTTTTACTATTTACAGTAATGGGGTCTGTACCAGTAGCTTCAATAGTGCATGACCAAGATTATTATTATCATTATTTATTACATTACACCCGTACCTATAAACTCTAGATAAATAAATAGATCAGAATCACATTGTGGCTAGGTATAAAGGCTTACAAGTTAACAGAATGCTTTGTTATACAGATTCTAGAAAACCTTTTTTCCAACAACATATATTTAGGGTTTTTCTCTGAAATAAACAGAAATAAGTCAAATGGTGCATCTTCCATTCATAAAATATTTTCTATCTTATAGCTAGTTACTTACACAGTCAGTAAAGAAAGCATTCTTTATTTTCCTTTAAATATAGGTGAATATTCTGAATACAGAGAAAGAGCTCTGTGTGATTTGCAGCTCAAATTAATACACTCAGAAACCATACTCATGGTTCATAGGCGGTTGCTTAACTCCATAAGTCCTGGGTTCAGGTGATTCCTGGGCCAAAAGCAGCAAAGAAAATATTTTTGGCCATTTTTTAAAATTAAAGAATATCACCAGAGTGCCTTGCTGAAAAGCGATGGGAACAATCCCTAATCCTGTCTTCAACATCCAACAGCCCAATGCCCTAAATTTAAAGCATAGCCATGGGTTTGAGAGGATGTCTAGTCCAACAAAGTAGAATTATTGCTGCAATGCTAGGGAATGCAACAGAAACTACTAAATCCATAAATTGTAGGGTCAAAACTGTATGTGGACCGTATGAGGTTTAATGTCTCTTGCATCGTATGGGGAATGTGATGCAATGTAGAACCAGGTCCTGTGTCATGCCTGGACTGAACTGAAAAGTAGCTTTCAAACAGCATAGCAGAACCCCAAGAAACTTAAAAAATACCTCAGTGCACACAATGTCTTTTAACTGAAGGGCTCAGACTGTCTCCCGTACAAACTGACTGTTGTATTGTTTATTTTTGTGGAAACAAATATATTAAGAAAGTAGAAAACCTGAGGTCCACTGCACTATTCCAAGCTGACAATAAAAAAAAAATATGTCTCAAATGTCAGGATTATTTTCCACTCATATAACAGGCTGTAATGTTATGTGACATCCACAGCAATTTACAGAGTCATTCATGTAAATACTCAGGTAAATAGCCAGTCATGTTCTTTCCATATCCCGTGTCTTTTCCCTTTCTGTCCTGTCCCAGTCCTCCAACCTGGCATTAATTTGGAGAGACAAAAAAAAAATTAACCTCCTAATTTCTTCTGATTGCCCAACTGCACAAAGGTTAATGTTGAATATTTTGGGGCAAATTTTCTCTTTTTAGACTGATAAATTAAATCCTAAATCGTGGGTCTGCAAAAACCTCCTCAGTGTGCTACTGGGGCAATGTAAGGGAATGCTATGAAGGATAAAGAGATCAGGGCAGATCTCAGAAAACTTGAATGAAACACAAAACTGCTGAAAAATCTGAAGTCTGCAAGTCTCCTCTGGTCAGTGTTGAACCAGATCTCCATCACTGTTGCAATAAGTGAAAAGAACCTTTGACATGCACTATATATTTATGGCAAACGATACTTGACTGGTTCAATGTGTCCAGATAAGAGTTAAAACAGAGCAAGTTTTTGCTTTGTTTGAAGAAAATGGGTTAAAGATTTATTCTCCACCACTAGAGGAGAGCTTAAGTAGTTTGAAGACCAGATATGAAATGGGGCAAGCAAGGGGGGTCTCCACTCCACCATTCCACTGGGCACAGTGTGAACTCAATGCAGCTGAGCATGAAAACAACTTCTGTGAGCCCGAAATTTGAAAACATAAATTCGGTCTTCAGGCCTAATAAAATGCATAGTAAAAAAGCTTTTCTGAAGTCTCCAAAACCTTGAAGTAGCTAACACAGTAGCCGGAATCAACACACTGAAGTAGTCAGATTGTGTTTCATTGCAAAATCCACGGCTTAACCTACAGTACCAACTCTGATAATATCAGACATGTAGCGTTAACTGCCTGAAACTGCTAAAGCTCATTAACTTACCTAGAGGTTTTTTATTATTGCTGCAAAGTCCATAAATGAAAAGATCCCATCATACATTAAGTACACAGCACAAATAATTTGTACCTGCATATCGTGTCTTCAGCAAAGCAAGAAGTCATGTGTACCAGTAATAAACAGCAAAAACCCAACAAAAACTCACTAAGAACCCAGTCATCTTGGCAGATTTTATTCTTCCTCATCCTTCACCACTAATTCTTGTACTTTATTCTACGAAAGTTTCTCATTTTTAGCTCTTTGTTATCAGTGAGCAAAAATGACTCCTACAGATGAACAGATATAATTTTTTATCCATCTGTTGAGACATTTTCTTTGCTGTGCTCTGGAAATTTGCCAAAAGGGAAGGAGATAACACTTCTAAATACAGGATGGATGGCAGACATAAATCCGATGAAAAGATGGACTACAGCAGCTGACTGATGATTTCACAAAGGCTGTTTTGTTGATTTTCACTGAACCTGAGGTTTTCTTCAATTTGTGTCATTGAGAACAAGGATGTTCAAATCACTCACTGGAAGAAATGCAGGGTATTTTTTAATTATGTGATTTTTGTCCTTCTTGGACTTTTGGCACTCCAATTTAATGAAGCCAGACCTTACCAATACAGGTGCAAATTCACTGAGGAGGTAAGAAAGTGCTACACAAGGTGTCTTCCTGGCAAGAGCCAATTGTATCTTCACTTTTCACTGTGTTTGAATCACACAGTTAACCAACAAGATATCGAGAGCAATGGTCTTTGAAAGCTGCTCAATGTTTATGGGTTTTGGTGCCCTCTGGAAAAAAAGCAAACAGCTTGCTTCAGTCAGGGTATCTTGCAAGGCTGAAGTTTTTGTTCATCAGCTACCTTGCTTTAAGATACAGGAATACTGGAAGACATATTAATGATTTCAGCCTACGTAGTATTTTTTCATGGAATGTTTGGATTAGCCCTTCCAAATCAAGAAGGGTATACCTCACCAAACCCAAAATGGTGATTGACTCTTTCACATAAAATATCCATTCCAGCAGCAAAACTCTTTTGGCCTAAGAGAAGGTTTGATATATGCCTCAGGGTTAGTTATGATGCCTTTGCTCTAAAGAGCAAACACAGGTACTAGTCCAACATGATGGAACTCATTGTGTGGTGGCTGCTATGGCTGGATGATGCTCTTTGATTTACTGACCTGAGGATAAATCCACCTCTCAATGCCTAGTGGGAGTCAATGGAAAGGCTCCCACTCTATCAGAGGTTTATGGGTTAGGTCCCTCCCGCACAATCAGAAGTAGCTCCTTCTCAGAAAAACAGAAGAGAGAAGAAAACAAGCTCTAAAGCCAGTTAAGGATGCTTCTCATCTTTTTGTGAGGGCTGCTTTAGGCATTGTATCGAACAAGTACATACAAACAGCCTCTCAGCCTCTTGTGAATTACAATTGTTATATGTTTCCTTTGAAAAAAAGACTTGGCTCTTTGCCCTAAATAACACAGAAGATTTTTTTTCTTTTTTTATGATCTTCCATTAAATTACTAGCAGAACATTAAGTTTAAACACTGGCTTCCTTCTCTAGGGAAAAGAATTATCTATTCATGTTTAGGTTGGTGTGTCTCAGTCAGACTTTTTTGTCCCATTCTCCTCATTTATGTTATATTTAAACAAGCTTCATTTTTTTTTAAATGCTCTTAGCTTGGACAAATAAATATCTCCAACCCTTACTAAGCAATTTATGAGAAGAGGACCTACTTTTACTATCCACTTGCAAATGTTCAGTGAGGCTACTTATCATTTTGCAGTTATCTTTGCCCTCCATGGTCATGTTAATATACAATATTGAAAGGACTTCCTATAGGACTTCCTGCTTTACATGTGGTATTTCAACAGAGATCATATAATTAAACAGCAGAATGACAACAGAAATACACATTAGTCTAACTAGATGAGCAACAATGATGATTTACTAGCACAAGCTGTAAACCCAATTCCTCTTCTGGTAGGTACATCGAGTTGTATTGATAGCTCTTTTGCAGTTTGTTTATGACAACATTGAAAACTTATCATTGCAACCTGAAGAAGTCAGCTCCTTCTTTCTAGCAGCTTCCTCTTCATTTCAGTAGCTGCAGTGACTGCAGTTGTTTGACAAACATCAAACTGGCCCCTAAGAAGACACAAGGACAAGTGTCACAGAATCACAGAACAATGGAATCACAGAATCACAGAATCACAGAACCGTGGAATCACAGAATCATAGAATGGCTGGGGTTGAAAGGGACCTTAACGATCATCTAGTTCCAACCCCCTGCCATGGGCAGGGACACCTTCCACTAGACCAGGCTGTTCAGAGCTCCATCCAGCCTGACCTCGAGCACTTCCAAGCATGGGGCATCCACAATTTCTCTCAGCAACCTGTTCCAGTGCTTACTACACTCACAGTATCGAATTTCTTACCATCTTATCTAAATCTACCCTCATTCAGTTTGAAGCCATTCCGCCTTGTTCTGTAACTACATGCTCGAGGTATACCAATAATAGATGTCACATCCTTCTCCCAGATGTGCAAGGAAGTTTCTGTTCTGGGCAACTCTTTGTCTTCCAGCATCACTGTAGACCACATCAGGTCTTCTAATGTTGAAAGCTGGTTTATCTGATCCCACAAGGTCATCTCCACAGACCCATGTCCTTACTTATTTTACGTGCTGACTATTCTTACCTGTTATAGTTGCATGAACCTCAGCATGCTTTACATTCTCACTATGAGGCTTGCAATATTTTCAAATATTTCTTCCATATAAATAGCTCAGGATTATCTTCCAAAAGAAGGTGGGGGTGAAAGAAGAGCAGACGTGGGAATTATAGAAATGGAACCCAAACCTTAGAAATCTAATGCTTGCTGGAACTGTATGCATCAAGTGAAAGAGCAGGCAAAAAAATACAGTGTTTATACACTTCTCGCACAGTAAGTACATGAAATTTGTGGCAAATTTTGAGAGTATGTGTGCCCTGGGATATGTCAAGTCTCTGCATTGCTTGTAACTCATGAACTGCTGCCTGGTCTTCTGCTTTGCCTAACTCCAGATGGAAGATTTAGACAAATATTCTCCTTGAAAGTGTCAAAAAAAACCTTTATACAAAGTAAATATATTTCTAATTTTTTTCCTTCCTTCCTTCCTTCCTTCCTTCCATCCTTCCTTCCTTCCTTCCTTCCTT
>VZTF01007688.1:22105-451309 GCA_013397755.1 Cnemophilus loriae | reverse complement strand
CTTCCTTCCTTCCTTCCTTCCTTCTTTCCTTCTTTCCTTCTTCCTTTCTCTTTCTTTCTTTCCTTTCTTCCTTTCTTCCTTTCTTTCTGTTGCTTCTTTCTGTTATTTCTTTCTTTCTGTCTTTCTTTCTTTCTCTTCCTTCCTTCCTTCTTTCCTTCTTCCTTTCTCTTTCTTTCTTTCCTTTCTTCCTTTCTTCCTTTCTTCCTTTCTTCCTTTCTTTCTGTTGCTTCTTTCTGTTATTTCTTTCTTGCTGTTATTTCTGTCCCTGTGTTTTTCTGTTCACTTTTTCTCGGAACAGCAGAATTCTGCCTTAATAACATGGCATGTAAGTGCTATCTGAGGGATTCTGGAGAAATGTGTAAAACAGTGCATATGGTTTTCGTTTTTACACTTTTGTATATAGCTCTTTCCACGCAGCCCAGACTGCGGGCTAATGTAAGCACAGCTTGTTTTATTCCTGTGTCGTATTACCGAGCTGCTAGAGCAGCTTTGTGCACACTTTTCTTTCCATGAATGCTCCCCTGCTAAAGCACAGAAATAAGGTTGTGGGAGTTACTTGTCCGCTTTGGCAAACAGAAGGAGAACTCCTTCTGTACTAGAACAACAGACACTTTAAAGCCTCAGTTTTCCAAAGGCTGTATTAACGTGTATATATCTGCATGCAAGACCACAAAAGAACAGAAGCCAACAATGTCAGCACCTCAGGAGTCACTGGACCAATCTTCATTTTGCACAGGGGCTGAGCAGATGAGAAGGACATGGTCTGTACAGTCACTCCTGGCATATGTTGACTTTTTAAATGATGACAGCTGGTCTGTGTATTAGATATGTGACTGCTTTCTTTTGCTGAGTGCTACAACAGTCTCAGAAAAAGTTTCATAGATTATCTTAAACTGATTTCTAGACAGTTGCTGGAGGCTCTGAGAAAGAACAAGATTTGACCACATTTGTGCAGTGAGTCTGCAAGGGGCAGGAACAGAGCCAGAAGTTCTGCTTCTTGTCTGGCCCTGGCAGAAGACCACCAGGAGTTCAATGCAGCTGCCTGAGCACAGGACTTTTGTGGCACCTGAGATGCCCCAGGGAACTACAGGGGGATAAGGCTGACACAGAACCTAGAGGGGACTCAGGCTCTTCTGTAGCAGTGGCTGGAGACCAGGCATCCTGCTTGAGAGCATGTCCCTAGCACCAGGCACTTACCTAACTGAACCTGACATATCAGTCATTCCAGCTAGTACATCCTTAGTTATCAGGCTGGATATATTAACTAAAGACTTGGTGTAAAATGAAATTTATTTTTTTATGCACCCAAAATTATAACATTGCCAAGGTTTCATGGCACTTGTTTGACCAAATGAGATTACATTTGTAGTTCTCTGCATGTGTATGCAAGAATGGTTTGCTTTTTTCCCCCCTGTAATGCACCAACTTAAAACATCATTTAAAATGAAACTCAAGGCCAGCTTTAGCCTTGCCCTGAGCTATGACAGCAGAAATTGTAATGTAATGAATGTGAAGTAACTTCCCTCTTGCTAGTGCAGCTCCAGAAGTTGAACCCTGAAGGCTGAATAATTGTTGTTTCCTGTATTAGTTTGTAACAATTTATGAGAGTGGGAAGGAACAAAAAAAAATTCTTTGCAATCCCCTGGGCAAATAGGGGATATGAGAGTTTCATCTACTGGAGTGAAATTCAGGTTTAAAAATATTCCAACTGCAAAAAAGGGAGTCTAGGAAGAAAATAACTGTTCACAATGTGTCTTTCTAGATCCCCACATCCATGTCATAGTTATGTTACAAGTATGGATTGAAGTCTTATTGTGCTTGGAAGCTGCATTGTAGAAGGAGAAAGAAGAAGGCTTCAGTCCAACAGCTACTCTTTGTTTAAAATCATTCACTGATTTTTTTTCCCTGCTAACTTCCAACCTGTGATCACATTTCAAGTGATTTGGAACAGAGGGTGTTTTCAAATGGTCAGTATTCCTTAAGATTCCTTAAGAGCTGTATTTCAAGACCCTTTCATACTTTTAGCATTGCTCACGTTGTAAGGAAAGAAAACAGTGGTCCCTGCTTAGCCCTATGAGCAGCAGAAATACATTAGCAGAATTTCCTAAAAGTTGGTGAAGTCAAGGGAGATTTTACCATTGAGTTAAATTGTTGTATGCATAGACCAGTGTCCAAGTGCTTCTGAAATCCCATTATACTTTCTGCTTTCAACCATCTGAGAGCTTCAGATTATAAGGCATTCTGCAATGGAAAGATTTCTTCTTAATAAGGAAGCAGTAAGAGAAAGGAATGAATCAGGGAGATAAAGACAACGCTCTCTCTGAAAGGGCAACCTGAATTCAGACCAAATGTGGCAAAGGTTTCTGAAATGACTGGGCTTGTTCTCTTCTTTATTTATTCCCCAAACTATTCCCACTTGGTCCTTCTTTCTGTAGAACAGAAGTTCAAAAATAGGACAGAAAAAAGCTGATTTTTTAGTATTTCCAGCTGGGCCTAAAGTCAAATGTGCTTGAAATAGTGTGAGAAAGACTGAAATGATTGTGGTGAGAGCCATTCGAGTACCTGGATAGACGTCTCAAACCAGGCCTAAAAGCAAAAGTACAGACAGCTCAAGGGAAAATGTGCTCACATGATGTACTGTGAAATTTGGCAAAATCAGCTTCTCTTGATTTCAATAAGCAACCCAACTGCCCCTGAGCACCAAACCTTCTGTGCTTCACCATCACCTTGTAAAATGGCGCAGCCTGTAGAGTCACTGCTGGCAGGGGAAGGTGTTTGTTGTCAGTACCCCAGATGGAGGTGTATCTGCACTAGCAAATTGCTTTTTTAAATATTCTTACAGAAAAAGAGGAGGGAGAATAACATGCAATTCAATATTGTGGTTACTGTCCTTCTCCCTCACTTTCCGGATTCAGGAGCAATTTAAAGAGTTGTTTAAAGAGCTGCCTGCTTGTTGCCCTTTTCCTAATTTAGCATCCTTATACCTGCATGTGAAGATTAGAGTTCCACTGGGATGTGAGAGCAAAACAGGGTTATATGCATGGGTCCTTAATTAAAACAGACCTCCCAGCCTTAGGAAAAAGAAAAGAAAATCAAAATCTGGCACAACATCAACTGGCATTAGCAGTATCAGCATCACACTAGGTGCCCTACACAAGAGGAAACTGTGAAAGAGCACTCAAAAATAATGACTGAGTTTCCATGATGCTGTCAAGACTTTCACATCCCAGGCTGCCAGGTGTGGATTACTTGAGCTAGAAGTATAAAAGCCGTATAAAACACAAATGAAGCAGAAAAATTGAAATCTCAGCAGGCGATGATGTACTATAAGAAGGAATCAGTCCTTTAAAGCTTCATCTGGGGAAGGAAGAGGAGGAGCAGGAGAATACCAGACCCAACATTTCCACATTTCTTTTGTTTCCAGGGCATTTTCTTTCCCCTTACTTTTTTTTTTTTTCTTTTTTTTTTTTTTTTTCTGGCTCATAGTGTCAAATCTGATGCTTGAAGACATCTGAAACCTGTTTTATCCTCTCTCACCTCCCTGTCTGCCTTGGCATTGTTATCACAATTACAAGGGCAGGTGACAGTTCTCTAGGCTTAGAATCCAACCTCTCCTGCAGTGAAATTCAATCAAGTAGCATCATTTCTTTGAAAAATAAACAAGACTGCAAGCTCTGCAACTGGGAAGTAAATTAAATGTGTTCACAGAGCTTCAGAAGCCTCTTTGCCTTTCATGTTATACTGCCTGACTTCCTATTAAAATTATTGCTAACGTAGTCAGGACAGTGACAAGGAGCATTTTTGTGAAAGAGAGATGTTATTGCAATGAGCTTGTAGGTGTCAGTTTTATCCTGGACAAGCAGATCTAGGAAAAAGAATATGTGGTTTTTTAAGGTTGCTCTAGTGCAGCAGCAAAGAATAAGGTGAAATAATGCGGTGTCCCTTCACTCTCCCAAGCAGTGTAATTCATAGTACGGTGAGAGGAATGCTGGGCACTCCTCATGGCCCTTTTGCACTGATGTGGCTGACATAGGATTTCAAGGTCAAATATGAACCATGGAATCCACCTGCTTGCTGACTTGCTCCCTATGCCCTCCCTCCCTCCCAGCAAAACATTTTTGTTAGCCAGGGGAACACAACTAGGCAGAAAATAGATCAGTAGACAATTAGGAACAATATATATTACTGTGTGACAATAAATATATATATTTATTTGATACAGGAAACAATTCTACTCTAATTATTTGGTTTACCTCCTTTTTTAATTTACTTGCTATTTTTTGAACTAATGCATTTTTGTATAGAGTCAACCTTTATAAGGAAAGGGTAAAACCCTTTATTGTACCAATTAGTATGTATGCAGTATCTTCCTGGGCTGGTAGATAGTAGCTATGACAATTTATTTTGGGCTGAGCAGCTACACGTACCTTCTCACCAGCACTGAACAGAAGATTCTGAGGCCATTTCTTATGTAGCAGTGAGTAGACTTCTAGTTGAAGGGGCTAGACAGGATACTTAAAAAAACTCTGCTCTTTTCTTTGCGTCTCATTTCTGATATGGAATATTCTCACTGGTACAATTTTTTTATATTCCTTGAACGTTCATTCCAGAACTGAGATTAGCATTGATTCATTAAGGTCTAGTTGTCCTACTGCAGTTCTATTCCTCCACGTTTCTGACACCAAACACTGCCATCTCCAGAGCAACTTCTTGAGGTTGTCAAATGAAACAGTTACATTTGAATTCATACAGCCACACCACACTGAATGGTATTTAATCAGTTCTTAGAAAGCAGTCCTGGTGCTTATTAACTCCCAAAAAGCTACTGCCTTCAGTTGCCAGCTAGATAACTGGTTTTTCTTTGCCAATAGATAGTTACCTGTAAATGCCTAGGGAATGATGATGCTTGGTGGCAAGTGCGGGCTATAAAATATTTATCTTTAACACACAATTGTGTTACTGCAGCCTCTAATAGGATTTGGTGTCAGGCAAACATCTGCCTTGGCCTCTGGCCCAAAGATAGGGAAACAAGCTATTAGGTTCAATGTTGCGTAGTAAATAAATAAGGCGGAAATACTGTTGAAGTAGCTGTACTGCTGACCAGCAAACATGGTGAGTATATAAAAAAAGAAGTCCATCAAGAGTCTAGCAATTTGTCTGCCTTTTTAATATGTTTATTGTGTTGCATCTGGATAAAGGTAATTCATGTCGGTAATTGTGAGCCAGGCCGACAGATCTTTATAGAGTTCAACACAGTAGATTTGGCTTTCATGGGGCTTTTTGTCAGCAGCAAAGTGGTCCCCTGAGCAGACCATTAGCCTGGGAGCTTTGTCGCTGTCACATGAGTCAGTTTATAATATGAAGCAAATGCTGTGTTGTATTTGTCCATGCCTCAGATTAACAACCTAAAAAAAATGGGAATGGTAACAATTAGCAATTTCATACTGAACTTGGTAATACCCTTAAATAAAAGATAGTGTAGCGTGAAGTCTTATTGTGGGTATGGGCTGGATCATGCCAGTTTATGGCTTCTCTCAGAGTAAAGGGTGATTACAGTGGGGAAAACTAGCAGTGGGATAAAGGTTTCAGCCAAGTGTCCCTCAAATTTTGTCAGCTGTGAGTTTACTTGTGCTGAAAAACACTCCTTGAAATAAATGTCAAAAATAGCGAATCAATGTTATTTTATGCAATATGTTGAATTACAGCAGCTGAGGATACTTAAGGAATTTTTTTTGTTCCTTTCTTTGCTTTGATATTTAAAGCTCATGAGCAGAAAGGACCTTAAAGAGTACTTCAGAAGAAGAGTTTTGCTCTTGGAGAAGTTTAGGCTTTCACACTTAATGAATGTTTTCCATTTCTCATTTTTATGAATCCAGAAACAGTTTTGTACATCCTCCTTTTCCTGGGCGAGGTGGGCTGTCCTAGGGTAGGGAGTACCTGCTCTGTCAGAGGGGGCATTTGTATACCATTCTCCAAAATGAGACAGTGTGGATCTGAAGACTGAGTGTCTCATTACATCATTTAGACTTTCTCTCAGAGGGGATCTGGAGGTTTGCAGTATTTTTTGAGGAAATAATGCAGAGCTGCAAAGATGCCAAGAGGGCTGGAGCACCTCTCCTATGGAGACAGGCTGAGGGAGTTGGGGTTGCTCAGCCTGGAGAAGAGAAGGCTCCAAGGAGACCTTAGAGCCCTTCCAGTACTTAAAGGGGCTACAAGAGGGCTGGAGAGGGACTTTCTACAAGGGCGTGGAGTCATAGGACGAGAAGGAATGGCTTTAAACTGACAAGTGGGCAGGTTTAGATTAGATATCAGGAAGAAATTCCTCACTATGTGGGTGATGAGGCACTGGCACAGGTTTCCCAGAGAAACTGTGGCTGACTCATCCCTGAAGGTGTTCAGGGCAAGTTTGGATGGGGCATGGAGCAACTTGGTCTAGTGGAAGGTGTCGCTGCTCATGGCAGGGGGATTGGAACTCGGTGGTCTTTAAGGTCTCTTCCAATCAATATCATCCAGTGATTCTGTGATTCCATAAAATTACTTGTTTTTTCAGTTGCTAATTAGTTTGTGAAGCTGGCAGAACACTTAATTCCATAGGCAAGCTTCTGCATTCCGTATTAGAAACCCCACCACCTCATGTTTTGCAGATTAGTCCATGGTGTGAGTTGTTTGCTTTTAGAAGGTTCACTCCTGCTGCCATTGGTGGTTGAAAGGTGACATGGAAACTGTGTTTTCAGTGTTCTCTTTGGACACGATAGCAAAACCAGATGAAGGCACCATGCATCATCCATTGGCTGGCCCTCCAGTTATTAACCTCTGCCCTTACCGGCTGGTGTCAGTCAGATCTCTTTGGGGATTTGGAAGCCAAAAGAAAACTGTGGGAATCAGACTGGAAACAGAGAACATATATATCTCTTTCTAAAAAAGAATTGTTCATGGTCTCACAGTGAACTTTAACAATTAAATAAAACAAAACAAAAACATTGTCATGATTCTCTAAAGCAGTTCCCATGGTACTATTCATAAAATACCATATGGAATTTTGTATATACTGGAAAATACTCTTCTAATCATGTGAACATCTTACAGAATAAGCTGTATAATGGAGACTAGAAGCCAGCCATAACTGCAGTGACCTGTTTTTACTTATTGACTGATAGTTTGCCACCTCTGTAGCAATACTGACTGTGAACATACTCAAGAGAGACAGCTGCTTTGTGCCACTGACTTAGGGACACGCTGAATGTTAGAGCTGTGTCGCCTCTATCCCATATGATAATGCTAGGCTAAGCCCTAGCTTCTGAAAATGTCTGTTTGATTCTTCATTCTTTCTAGGGTTCTCCCATGACAACTCCCTAATTTCTGATGCCAAGTCATCCACTTCCTCCTGTTTAGCTTGAAATGTAGGTGTTAGAGCAGTGTGCATGAATGTGTGTGCATGTATACATGCCAGAAGGGCCAGAACACTGTCTCAGGTGCCCAGCTGGCATGGTCTGTAACCACTGAAACAAATTTCAATCCTAGGATGAAAACAGAGGTTTTTATGAGAAGCCTTGAGTAAGCATAACTTGCTAATGCCTGTAATCTTCAAAGTAGAAAGAAATTCCAGTTTGTAATTCAGCCTAGAGAATATAAATAGGAGCATGCTCAGTGTTGGACACCCAGCTTGGAAACTTGCTGCTCACAAGCCTCAGTCTCAGCCTTGTTTGTGTTTGTTAGCTCTGGAGTTCCTGAGGAAAAAAGTGGGTTCATTTAAAACTTCCTTTATGGAAATATTTCGGAGTTGTTTGGGAGTAGCTTTGAGACAAAGATGCACTGCATGAACTTTCATTGCTTTTCAGAATTGATTCTCAGTAGTGAAGAACTTTTGGGAGTGTGTGAAGACCTTAATTGCCCTGAATCACCAGGAAAGTTTGCATCCTTAACTGCTAAAAAACAGCAAGTGGCATAAGTCACAGGGGGAGTAGAGTTTCTTTTCACTTCATCTCATCTCTATCAGGCAGGTTATTCCAGGGCAAATAGAGGTAGTGTAAAATGAGAATACATTAAAAATGTTACTTTTGGCTATATTAGAAAAACAAGGTACATCAGAGAAAGCAGTGAAATAGGATGAAAGGATTTTTAAGGGTCTACTCTATTATTAATAGTATAGGGTATTCAGGCCACATGTAAGAGCTACTGAGATGCTTCAGTGAGGAAGGCAAAATGGGTTTCATCCACCTGTTTTTTAATTCCTTTTGAGTTAGCCACTATATGGTATGAAGCAGTTTGGCCACACTTGCAAAGAAGTGTCTGGGAAATCACAGATTGAGGAGATAGTGATAGATGAAGTAATATGTGTGCATATAACTGCAGTTTTACAAAGAAAAATGCCACATCTGCATATGAACCAGAAAATAGATGTGAATTTTTTTTTAATGCATTAGTATCAGTCTCTGTCAGCAGGGATCTGACCAGTTAAAGGTATCTATGCTGAACTAGTCAGAGGAGGAAAGGATGCACCACCAGAGTAAAGGTTCTTACATGGATTCACCTAGAGATTCTGGAAAGGTTGGTTACCTAAGCGCAGGTATGCTCCATTTCTGTGGTCACTCTGAATTTCTAAATCCCTTTATACATAGTCATTATAGTGGACAAAGTAATTCCGTTTAACCTGCAGTGGACTTCAAATTGATGCACAGAGTCTTGCCTGCCTTGTCCTAGGCATCATAGACACACTAGCTGAACCCACTATAACTGCAAAATACTGTTTCCAGTAATAAAGATTACCATTAGCTGATGTGGAGCATTGTCACACTTTGGAACAGTTACTGTGCTTGATGTTACATTACTTTTTAGATACTTTCTGGATGTTTCTGTGGTTCTTTTACTATTTTGCTGAAATACTATATTACATAAATATACCAAGAAAACTATATGGATCTCAGTTTATTCCATTAAAGCAAAAACTTGGGAGAAAGCTTCTAAAATAGCTTTTAATATTCTAAAAGTGTTGTTAATACTGGGAGTCTGTCCTGATCAAGCCCTGAGGTATTCCCCTTGACTTTAAAGGTCACACGTGTTACATCTATGCAGTGTTGCTCCACCTTGCAGCCCCTGGCCCAGTGTGGCAAGTGGGGTGGTGAGATGTCATGGGACAGCTGCACTGATGCTGAATAGCACAGCCCTTCTCTTCCTAGTTTTCAGGCAGTAAAAAAAAATACCCTAGTTTGTTTTCTGCTTCATTCTTTTTTAAAGGCATGAAGTGAATTCATTTTTGTTTTCAGCAGTGACATTAACCCATGCCAAAGTTCTGAAGATTGTATACACATTGGCTAATATTAACTTTTCCTTTACAGGATGGATTTGTGTTTATATCTGCTATGAAGTGAGAGATATTCCTAAATATCAGTATAAATGCACAAGGTCTGAGTCATTATTTCTTTATTCTAGGAGGCATGGCTGCTCTCTGATTGGAATAAAGATGGCAGCTCAAGCCTAAAGGGTTGACTACATGTTGTGACTGTATTTCATACACCATCAAGTGAATACCTGCTTAACTACTGAGTGTTAGAAAACTGACAGCACTTCCTTGTACCTTCCTCGCTCAATGGAGCTGTCTGATTATGAGATGTCCGAAGGCAGGACTTAAAATATAAATGCTTTAAACTGGTATTATTATTTAAAATTGTTGTTGTCCTTTATGAATGATTAAATTACACCACAGCCTTTAAAATACCCTTCAAAAACCTCTGCTCTTTGGAGAACACCCATCCAGAGACGGGCTTCTTTTCATTTGCGATTAGAAACTTATCTGCCCATCTCTGCTGCTGCTGGTTCTCTTCACTTGTACTGATTGGGAGTTTACAAATATCTTTGCTACCACAAGGTCTCATGAAGTACGTCTGTGAAAATGCAGTCATTATTCACAAGGCTGGGATTTTCACCCCACTCCATGTGTACCACCAGTGCCCCTGCTGTATAACCAAATCTAGTTTTCATCTGATATGCATCGTCCTCAGAGAAAATGTGAAATAGCAGTGTAGAATGAACCATGGCATTTATTACGTCTTTCAAAGCCCCACTCGCATTTACTGTCTTCACTCACAGTTTAGTGTAAAAAAATAAGATTATTTTCATTCTCTTTTTGATGTGTTTACCAGCTTGTGTTGTTCTTTTATGAAAGATATGTTTTGGCCCCAATATTCTGAACTCTCCTCAGAAGAGAAGTGCTAGATAACATTTTGCTTACCTGTTAACTTTCTCTGAAAAATGAACAGCTGGTGTTTTTGCCAAAGTCAGGGAATTTAAGGTGATAACTAGAAACAGAAGAAAATGTGGTATAGACCCATTTGTGTTCCACCAAATAGAATATTAGCCCCAGTACTTTGAGCTGTTAAAGATGTAAATTATATATTATATAGTGTATAATGTACTATATTCAATATAATATTGCAGAGCAAATAAGAAGAAATTTGGTTAGAACTATTTCTTAAACAGGCAGATAGGATGAACCAAGGGTCTGTGTTCAGTAAGTTCATAGGGGAACATATCTATCATCACTCAGCTCTGTTTGATACAAATAAATGCCTCAAGGTTACTTAATCAAGTCAACAAAACTGAACCAAAAGTGCATGTTCTGCTGTGAGAATGGTCTGTATTGCATCTCTGCAATAAATTCAAAGAGGAAAAATGGTCATAAAAATATACAGGAAGAAAAGATATTTGGAAATTTTCAGGTACTGAGACCATGCCAAACCTGGTGGGTGCTGAGCAGCTCATATTTAATCATGAGATTTGCAGTTGAACCGTCTGTTGGTGTAAATGGATGAGCAGGGTTTAGTGGAGCTCACACTAATGCTTTTTTTCCCGAGTGCAGCAATTACTTTGGAGTGTCAGCTGTCCTGCCCATCCAGAGCCCCTCTAAACTCAGAGATGTTTTCTTGCCTAAACAAGTGTCTGAATTCTCCTTTGTTTTCCAGAATCAGTTGATAACTGTCCCAGTAATTGCTATGGGAATGGAGACTGCGTGTCTGGAACTTGCCATTGCTTCCTTGGCTTTCTGGGCCCTGACTGTGGCAGAGGTAGGAATTTATGCTTGATTAACTGTTCCGTTCTCTCCTTCAGTTAACATTTTTCTTCTGGAAATTATATTCATGATGGTTGCCTTTTGAAAAGTACTCTTCACCCAGTGTGGGTATGCTGCAGTAGAATGGACACAAGTTGATCTGTGAATTTGTTTGCTACAAGTTTGCTAAAATTTTGCTCAGCAGTTGAGGGATCTGGGGATGTTTACCCTGGAGAAAAGGAGGCTCAGGGGGCATATTACTGATCTCTACAACTGCCTGAAAGGAGGGTGTAGCCAGGTGGGGATCAGGCTCTTCTCCCAAGTAATAAGCGACAGCACAAGAGGAAACATCCTCCAGTTGTGCCAGGGGAGGTTTAGACTGGCTATTGGGAAAAATTTCTTCGGCAAAGCGTTTGTCAGGTTGCTCAGGGAAGTGGTGGAATCACCATCTCTGGGAGTGTAGGTGTGGCATTTAGGACATGGTTTAGTGGTGGGCTGACAGTGCTGGGCTAAGAGTTGGACTGAATCGTGGGGGGCTTTTCCAACCTTAATGACACTATGATTCTATACTAATCATGACTGCTGTGCCCTTAGCAACAGCACAACCCCTTGGGCTGCTTGTGGACAGGCAAAATGTCACTTCGGAAATTTTCTCTCTGGAAGTGACTTTAGAAAACATGGCTTATAGGTGTGGCATTATGGTTTGTTTAGCAGAGCACTTTCATCATGGTGTGGCATGATGCCAATCATATACCATACTGTAATGGTACTTTCTTTTCAGACACTGATTACACAAAAAGTATCTTGTAAGTCTGCCTGAGCCTGGCTGTGGGGAATAGGGCAGGGTTGGAGTAAGGCAAGGAGTGGAATAATGGCAGGAACAACTGATTACTCTGGCCAAAAGTAAAAAACACTGGGAGGACTGGGAAGGACACTTACTCCAGTAAACAGTATAATACATTTTTCTGCTCAAGTGATAAGTATTTTTAATAAATGGCTTTGAAAGGGTTTTCTTTGGCCTGAATTTTTTAGCTTATTTAAACATTCAAAAAACAAACTGAAATACTTTTAGTAAGAATACATTTCAAACCAAGATATCAAAACCTTGCATGTGGGAAATGACAGGATACTGTGCATCAACCTTTTCAAGGCCTTTTTTGGCTCAAACAGTGCAACAAACTAAGTACAGATTTATAAATCCGGGGAGGGAGGTAGCGTAAAACGTTAGTGCCCACCCAAGGAGCTTCGGTAAGGCTGCAGGTCAGGCCTTCACCCCAGCTCATCGCTGCTTTGGAAAGCAGGCTGGCGCCTCCCCAAGAGAAAGCTAAACTCTGTCCAACCCCGGGCCTCTCCCCCTCCAGCTGAGCTGGGTCACATCCCAGCAGCGAGCCAGGAGTCGGAGATAAGGAGCCGCACAGCCCCAGGGCAGGCGGGAGCTCCCTGCAGAGGCAGCTCGGGCCGGGCTGAACCCGGTGGGGTTTCAGAGTTCACAGCCCAGTAAGATGGATGTGGCAAGCTGCGTCCCTGAGAGCTGTTATGTCAAACTTCTTGCTGACTCAGGTTACACTTGGTTTGCATTTCCTTACACTTGGTTTGCATTTCCAAGCTCCTTTTCAAATCCCTGGAGCAGGAGACAAAAGGAGTTTTTCCATGTCCCGTAGCATATTCCAGCTCACACCTCCTAACTTTCAGTAGGGGCAGAAGTTCAGGGCTTGTTCTCCCCAAGGCTCCCTGTGGAGTCTGTGGAGAAGAACTTTCTTCACCGTGAGTCAGAATACTTAAACTCTTGTTCTGAATCCACTTTCAGAGGAGCTCACTTCCCCTCCTGGGCTATATCCTGTACTTTCTCAGGCTTTTCAGTGGAGCCATGTGAGTCTCTCCCATTTCACCAGAGCACTGCTATGAACACCTTTTATTCAACTCTGTCTTTTCGTTCAGAATCATCTGGGTTCAGATCACAGGTTGCACTCTGCCTTTAGGAAGACAGAATAATACCTGGAGTGCCAAAATTATATTTATGTATGCATTTCCACTCACTGAGCATGTTAAATAGATCATGTTGCCATGAGCATGAGATCCAGGGATCCCAGCATTGACTTCCAGGGGCATCCAAGATTCTTCTTTTGACCTACAAATCTCTCAAAGGGCAGCATGTGTAAGGCTGTTACAGTATCCATCTGCAGCCCTTCATGATCCCAGAACGGAGCAGTAATTCTTAAATAAGCAGGTTTCTGCCCACATGAAGAATTCTAGGTCAAGGATTTCCTGGGTGTTCCTTTGTTTCAATTCAGCCTTGTAATTCACCATCCAAATGAATGGGAAAATCTGGAGCAGAAAGCCTTTCTCTTTTCAGCATTGGTTAATTGTTAATGTATTATTAACCAATTATTTTAAACAAAATAAATGAGAGCAAGTCACCAGAGGTGTATTCCATAGGCTTTTTGAAAGTTTTCTTGGACCCAGGAGGTGGTGTTTTCAAGTTCTGTATAAAGCAAACAAACAAACAAATGATCTTACTCTCTGATGCTCAACTTTGCAAGAAACAGAGTATGCATTTGGGTTGTTGCTATCATTACCACGCTAGAGAATTACTATAATTTTGCCATCACAGACATTGTTGGAATCTGAATGATCAAATAATAATTATATGTCTTTATATATGGAAAAGAGTTGCACAAGTAACAAGGGGAAAAATTCAGAAACCTCTTTTGTCTTTATTCATTATTGCATGATACAGAGGAGGTCTTGTTCTTGCCATTGCCTTGACATTTGCATCAGTGCTTTCCAGGTGATGCTGAAGGTGTTCTCCACAGAAGGCTCTGTAGAGTGTCACTCTCACTGCAGATGGCCAGTAATTTATCTGGTCTTTTACTGAGTGATCAGCTGTCTTGTCAGGAAACATGTAAGTCTTTCTCAGCAACCTCTCCCTGGTTAAAGGCAGTTATTCTTTCTTCTTGTTGAAAAGAGCTGCAGACTATCCCCTGCCAGTGCCTTGAAAGAACAAGGTCCGTTACTGAGCATTGAAACTTGAGATGGGAGGGGCAGAAACATTCCTTCAGCTTAGCTGAAAAGTGAAATTACAGAGTGAATGTGCTGTGAACCATGTACACAACACGGTGTATCTTAAACAGTGTAAGTCTGATGTTGTAGAGGTAGATACCGTCTTGCAAATGATGCACTTGCAGTGCACCGCTGCAGTGTGTTTCCTTTAAAGTGAACAGAGGGCTCCTTGGTAATAACAGTTGCCAAATTCCTTTCTTTTCTAAACCTCTTTTATCTTGGTCAGGCAAATATAGTTCACTGCATATCAAACTGGTTTAACAGTCGGAGTTGGCAATGCTTTGTATTTTATTGAGGCTGCTGTAGTTCTGGAAAACTCAAACTGACTTGACTATAAGAACGCGTGGAAGCAGCTCATGACGCGCTTTGTGAGATTACTGTCTACAAAGATGGAAAAAGAAGGAGAGGAAAGCTTTCCTTAACCATGTAATACCCCTTCCCACATATAATCAAAGTCAGGAACAAAGCAAAAGAGGATTCATCACATGCATAATGCAGTTGAATTAAGCAGCAGAATGGAATATTCATTTCACATTTGTCTTGCATAAAATTGTTCATAAATTGCCTTTCTGAGGGGCAGATGAGAAGGCCAGCTGCTCTCACCTAAGGCTGATGTGCAGCAGTGAACAAGAGCAGTCTGTGTTGAATATATGTCCTTGCAGCTGAGTTTCAGCAAAATGAAGTGAAAGAGAGCAGGACTTAAGCAAGAAGTTTCAAGGTAGAGTGAACAGGAAAAGGCTATTGTTTCTGAGGGACTGAAATCAGCATCTTCCTTGGGAAAACCAGAGCAGAGGACAAAAGGAGTATAATGTAGCTGGTGTGGAGAATGGAATAAGGAGAAGGCATCATCTGAAAGGAGCTGGAGAAAGCTTGGAGAGCAGTGATTACAAAAAGCTATGGTCGTTGAGGCTGAGGTCTGGTCCTTGATGCCCTCTGCTTCCTTGGGAACCTGTTCTGTATCCTTCGGTTCATCGCATCCCACTCTGCCTGGCAGTTTCCAAATTTAGCTCTGAAAATGCTTAATGCTGGGATCCATCATGCCACAGCTTGAGCTTGTCATCTTCCTCATCTTCCCTTTATCACAGGGAAGAAATCCTGTATCTGGGTGGCCTTGAGAGTCAGCTGACTTTACTGGAAACAAGGACAATTAAAAATCCTTTATAAATCCTTTATGACTGATACAAATTTCAGAGGACAGATTTACGCAGCTTTTATTACAGGGAGTTTGGAAACAGTAGAGGCCAATTTTACATTGTGGCTGGTGATGAATTGAGTCCAGTAGAGGTGATAACCAAAAATGGGGGCTGGACATAAGGTTAGAACCATGGAATTTTTAAGGTTGGAAAAGACCTCTAAAACTCTTTTCATCAAGTTCAGCTATTAACCCAGCACTGTAAAGTCCACCACTAAGCCATATCCTCATATGCCACATCCACACATCTTTTAAATTCCACCAGTGATGGTGACTGAGTCACTTCCCTGGGCAACCTATTCACTTCTTGACAACTTTCAGGGAAGAGAGTTGGTAGCTGATGGTATGATATGAGCTAAATCAGGGAAGTAGTCTCAGTGTGGCATTCTAGGCTCTGAGCAAAGCAAACGAAACCCGTGAAGCTGGGAGTTAACCGAGAAAAAAACAGGGGAGTGATTTGTGTGCCACTGAGGTCCACCGCGGAGGCGGTGTCAAGGAAAGTCTGGCAGCAGGTCAGGGATAGTGATAAGCAATCTAAGGTCAGTGATGCTGCTGAAAGAAGACATCGGTACATTGTAAAATCAGAACACAAGAAAGTTAGGAGTTTAGTTAGTGAAAAAAGGTATCGGAGACACAAAGCAAGGAGGTAGTCTAACTTAAGGGCACTGTTTGTTTTAAACACTCATAGGAGAATACAGTTAACAGCTGGGTGTCATCCATATAAAAGATTTGGTTTTGGCAAAGCAAACAGCAACATACCCTGGTGAAGGCTGTGTATGAAGAATGCAAATCACATGCTGGGCTCTTGTGCTCCTTTTTGAAGTGATTTTCCATTTGTTTTAATGTGATTTTTGTTGTCTGTCCATAGCATCCTGCCCAGTGCTGTGCAGTGGAAATGGGCAGTACATGAAAGGAAGGTGCTTGTGCCACAGTGGCTGGAAGGGAGCAGAGTGTGATGTCCCGACCAACCAGTGCATTGATGTCTCCTGCAGTAACCACGGCACGTGCATCATGGGCACCTGTATCTGCAACCCAGGGTACAAAGGCGAGAGCTGTGAAGAAGGTATTTGCGAGATGCATTCAATTAGCCTTTTGCTTTGATTGTTGTTCTGTAATTACATGGATGGAGGCAATTCAGAAGCGGACTGGCACTTAAACAGAACAGTAATAGGCACCTTGGAGATACAATAGATGGATACAACATAAAAATGATATGTTGTCATAACTCATCGTTAGCTATGATATTTGTTCAATAATTGGATAAAAAGCCATCAAATGCTTCAGATAGAAGAATCTAGTTGAAAGACCAGAACATCTAATCATATGTTCAAATGTTCTTATTAAAGCATCGTTTCCATTTACACATCTAAACGTATAATTACTTTTACAGTGCTTTCTTCTCTGCTGTGCTATGCCAAGCAATTTCAGTTGCTTACATGCACAAAATGGTGGCATGTGAAAGAAAGTCCCTGATCCTTGTCAGATTTAAAAGCTTAGAAATGCTCAGGACTTGAATTAAATTCTGCTTCAAAGTCAGATATTATTTTAATGGCTCTTCCATAGCTTTTTTCCCACATTAGCCCCCAAACATTTTTCATTTATATTTAGATTTATGGCTCCTTTTAGTACTTATCTTTAATCTTTTTGTGTAGGAACTCACCTGCCAACGTAAACCTTTATCTTCCTGAGTCTGACTGCTTCTTACTGCTAAATGAAAAAGTGGACAGTTTTCTAAGTGTATAAATCATTCAGAGAGTATGAAAATATATCCAAAAGTGCACTATTTAAAGAATAATGTTCAAGACTTTTGAAAACTGCTCTCAGAATTCTATGCTGGTGACCTGATAAATAATTATTCTTAAGTTATGCTTCTACAAGTACGTATGTAAAGCCTCTTCACCACCTGATAGATTAAAGACATCATTTGCTGCATTTAAGAATGACAACGGCTTGAATTAATTTATGGTTGTTTTCATGTATGCAGGGTAAAGATTTATCTGAAATGGCTTTATTTTATAGGCAATGAAAATAGGCTGAATTGGATTCAGACATTCAAATGGCATCTAATCTAGCAATTCTTTTGATGTGTTAAATGTGTTGGAGTGGGACATCTCTGATGTAGCGTGGCTTCAGTGTCAGTAAATGTTAGAGATGAAGACAGTATCAGCTCTTATAACAATAAGCCATCTCTTGAGGAAAGCTTCATTTTGGCTTAAAGCACAATTCAATGAAGCTGTGGGGCATGCAAAACCCGAAGATTGTGACTACTGAAGTATCTTTAAAGCATCTCCGTAGACCTCCTATTTACTAGGTCATATCTTTACTGGATAAACAGAAATGAAAAGATCCTGATTTTGCCTCCAGCCAGAAGTGTTTAATGTGTGTAAATCAGAGTGAGATTTGCCCATTTTCTAAGAGGAACCTTTTTTCTCCTGGTCACGTTTAAAGCAGAAAAGCGAGGCACTGCTGAGTTATTTTATGTTATCACTGTAGCGGGGGGACAGTGTCAGTCCCACTAGGTCAAAACTTGAAAAAGGAGGAAGAACAAAGAGAACATGGTTTTTCTTATGGGCTGTTTAGTATTTTTCCAAGCATGCATGTTTTTGATATTCAAGGCATAATTTGTATTATGTTGTGAGGGAGGGAAGCAACTCAGAAATATGCCATGTGGGAAATCTTGAGGACATATACATATATATATATATATATATTTAGATCTAGTAAAAAAGTTGATTTATACTATTTTTTAAATTGCTTTTACTCTTTAATTTCTCTTCTAAAAAGAGCCATCTGGTATTGATTGCTTTTTTATTATTTCTCAGTTCTCGTAGCTTCACTGCTTGGTCCATGTTTATAATGGGTTTTCATTCCAGGGTTTCTTCTGTCTTTTCTTTCTCCCCCACAGAAGTTCAGCAATGTTTATAAAACATCAGCCAACAATCCTACGCGAGTTTTTCTTTTCTCCTTCCTTAGTTTATTGGTCCATATTTTATAAGCCATGGCCTAAGCCAGTGAGACATTACAGGGAGGGGAGCAAATTTAAGCAGTGAAAAATGAGAAGTTACTCTTTGGGCACCGAATAAGCCTAATAACTTGTGTGACCAATGAAGCATGAAGCATATTGGGGAAAAGTGTAGAAGAGGCACTAACCTTGCTTGCTGCATGATTTATGTCCCTGGCAAAGATTCTGCACAAGGCTAAACTGTAAACAGGGCATTTTCCAACCAAGAATTTGACCATTTGGGACATTTTCCAACCAACGACACAGACGTATGCTTTTTTTTTTCTTTTCCAGGTATACTAGATTTTGTCAGCTCTGCCCTCTTGCCCATCTCCCCATCTCTTCTTCTCTCAGAGCTGAGCAGCTAAATTTGTCAAGCAGAACTCCCTAAAAATATACCATTGTACTCCAAATCCACTAGCAATTGATTAAGAAGAAAGCAGAAGCCTGTAATCCTGTCCCAGGGCCCTTCCGATGGTGCAGAAAGCCTAAAGAGATACAGCTAGGGAGGCTGAGATTAAAGTAGCCATTGTGTGTGACATTTTCTGAAAGGGCTCATTTCAACATGAAAAATGGCCTTGGGATTATGATAAATGGGGGGTTCTGACATGCACATTCCCCTCCTATAATCGTCTGTGTTAGAGCTGAGATAGCAGATTGTCTGCCTCCTGTGATGGAGGCCCCTGTAAAACTCACCTTTTTCCCAGCTGACCTTCAGAGGGGATGATTAATTGCCTGGAGGTAGCCTCTTGTCAGTTAGCCTGTGATC
This sequence comes from Cnemophilus loriae, assembly GCA_013397755.1. Taxonomy (NCBI): domain Eukaryota; kingdom Metazoa; phylum Chordata; class Aves; order Passeriformes; family Corvidae; genus Cnemophilus; species Cnemophilus loriae. The sequence goes on along the minus strand of VZTF01007688.1, from coordinate 432,243 downwards.
TTTGTTCTCTATGTTCAAACCATCTGCTGAGAACGGACGAGGCTGCTACTCCATCCCTTAGTCCTTTTCATACTTATTACTGCTGAGAAAGAACAGGGCCAGGGCTTCAAGGGTCTCATGCTAAAATTGGCACCCTCGCTCTCAGCTCGCTAACAGTGAAGGAGATTTATGAACTCATCCTTTCCAGCCTCTTAAAATTTTTGAGGATTGTTCCAGCTATGAGCAGAGCTCCAGGAATTAAACAAAAAAGAAAATTCTCTCTCATGCCTTGGGATAGTAATAACTGAGCCGTTACTTGTCAGACTGAGAAGGGTTTGAGAATCCAGGGAATTACCAGAGCAGCTGTTGTGTTTCCTTTTAAGGTTTCTGGATCTTAAACAGGTCAGTGGAATTCTTATTAGCTTTTCCAGGGGTAAAAACTGAACCACAAACCTGCCGTGTGTGCGGTGGCCATGTTCTGCTCTGCTGTATCAGAGCCAGAAGCTGGACAGCTTTTCCTGTTCTGCTTAGCCAGACTGACACTTGTCACCAGTCCCCAGGGAACTGCCACACACCGTTTCAAAAGACAGGAAGAACTTCTCTAGGCTGTCCTATCAGCTTTTATCTATAAATAGATGATCAACTCCTCCAGTCGGTTTTTCTGGGAGGGTGTCTGGTGCATTTCATATTTTTCAGTTGCTGGGTGAAATTCTCCAGTGGGCAGAGCAGCTGACAGTTGCCTACAAAACACATAACTCAGGAATCAGGCAGGGAGTACATTTGGTCTTTTGGTGTACACTGCTATACCCCTAACTGAATGCTCTCTGATCCTGTTCGGAGAGTGCCTCGTTAGGGGGGGAAAGTAAACCTCAAACATTTGAAAAAGAGTATTAATTGATCAAAAATAAAACCAGGAGAACATAATTATAAAAAATGCATGATTTTGTTTTAATCCTTACTTCAGAAAAAATGTCTCCAGATATATTTCAATATGAAATTTCTGTAAGTCTCCATGAAACCTGTATAGATTTAAGCACATTCTTCAATTTAAACATGTATTTTGCTGAATAAGAATGTCACCTTCTGCTGAATCTTTATGCAAAATTCTCTCTCAGAAAACTAGGGCTCAGCTTTGAATTCATTAGTAATAATAATTTAGGTTATTCTAATAGAATAAATGAAGACACACTATGTGTACGATAGAATATTATTCTCATTCTATTCTTAATTGATATTAGCCTGTTCTTACCAGAAAGATCACTTATTAATGCAGACCTGCATAAAAGAATGAATTTCATCACTAGATTTTTCTGTTTTTCACGTAGGTGTTTTGGTCTCACTGCCTTTTAGGGACACTGACTTCTTGCATGAAGCATCTGTTTTGTTCATAGCAAGGCTTTTTGGTTGAAACCTTGAGATACTGTGTAAATATGTTTGTGTAGATGGCAGCCTGATAGCTTTTTTCCTGAAATTCTCATTCCCTGTCTGCTTCCTCTTCCTTCTCACATGTAGTGGACTGCATGGATCCTACCTGCTCGGGACGAGGCGTGTGTGTACGAGGAGAATGTCACTGTTCAGTTGGCTGGGGAGGAACAAATTGTGAGACTCCAAGAGCCACTTGTCTGGATCAGTGCTCTGGTCATGGGACCTTCCTCCCAGATACCGGACTCTGCAGCTGCGATCCCAACTGGACTGGCCACGACTGCTCAATCGGTAACGTCAGCGCTGACTTACTGTTGGTCTTTAGTTAAACTTTGTGAAATACTCAGACTTAGATCTGCAAAAACAGTGCTAGAGATGTGTTCCAGTGAAGCACATAGAGGCATGACTGGAAGCAGAAATTCCATAGCTCAACTACCTAAATAGTTCTGCTACCATTGCTGAACATAGAGTAATATCATAAATAACCCCATTAAAGCCACCTAGGCTTGCTATTGTTCATTATATGGCTGTAAATGTAATTGATGGTCTCCATATAACTTCTTGTTCTGGTGATAGTTCTTGATGAACCCTAGTACCCACTAAAGGGTCTGTTTTGATTTTTAGGAGATGACTAAATAATCTTTAGTGGCTGTAAACAAGAAGGAAGATTTGGTAATCTGTCAGATCTCCTTTCCCTTCTGAATTCAAAGCTTGTGCTTTTATAGGCTCAGATAGAGGAGGATGAGTGCCTCATGCGGTTCATATTAAAAGACTGTCCTCTACCAAATAAAAAATAAGTTTACTGAGTAAAACTATTTATTAGTACAAACAGCTACCAAGAAGACACATTTTATGGGCAGTTTTGTGTAGAGGTTTGGAACAGCAACCTTCCTTCATTCCTCCTCTGAATGGGCATCTTGCTCAAAATCTGCATCAGGTATGTGAATTGAAGGCTAAAGAAAAAGTATTCAGGACCTTTTTCTTCCAAATGCAATTCGCTCTTAGAGGCCACACTGAGAAACAGTGGAATACATTAAATAGTCAGAACCTATGGAGCATCAGTCCTTTGGCTTTTGTCCTGTATTGTGTGCTCACAAAAAAGAGACCCCAGCAATAACAGTTTCTATACCTTACACAACTGGAGTGGAACTAGGCCAAAAATCCAGGGCAGCTCAGTTTAGGCAGTGAAATGAAAGGAATTTTCAGCAAAGCAACCCCCAAAAAAACCTATTAGGAGAGTGGATATAGTAGAAAAATTACGTAAACAACATTTTCACTTAGGAATTGCTATCACAAGTAAAGAAAATCGGGTTAACTGTTTGCAAGTATTTTAAGAGAGTAATTTCTAAGGATGAGGCAAACTGAATAAACCAGTGCTAAGAACATAAAAAGAAAACCTTTTTGACAATCATCATTTAGGCTGGATGTTAGAATCTTGTCATAAAGTAAAATTGACTGGACTGAGGAATAAGTAGAAGAGGAGGCCTACTCTATTTGCCTGGGGCTGAAACTAGGTTGATCAAAACTTTTGCAGATGTTGGTAGGGAAGCTATCATGCATTGAAGGGAAGATAAATTTGATGCCAGGCTTTTCCTTTCCCCATATTAATATCTTCAATTCCATACTCTGTGGATTTATTTTTAAAACCACCATAAGGGGAAAGGTAGTCATGCATTTGAGGTGATTCTGTAGCATAGTTCATAATTGAGTCATTATTCTGTGTTTGTATGGAGGTTTGGGGATTGCAGGGATGGATTTGGAAAAATGTTTATTTCTATGTGCAAACAGAATTCACTTTCCCTTTGTTAACCTGCAGGGTCATGTAGAGATGATTTATAAGCTTTCCTTATACTGCTTTTATAAATCCATCTAGTGCAAACTTTCTTTGGCAGCGTGAAGTTATTTGAGACAAACTTGAGCATCATTCCAAGACCTTTTTCCTCACTGAGCTGCTTGTAACATTCAGGTTATTGTGCCTCACAGCTAAAATCACAGCTAAGGTGATTTGTAAACTTCCATTTCTAGCCCAGACCTTTCCACTGAATTGATGACTTGATTTGAAAGACAGATTTACTCACAGGATATGCGGTACTCTTCTTGCATCGTTAAAATAGAATGAGCAGGCATGCTATTGCATGTAATAACATGCTGCCCAGCCCGCTGGGGTGGAGGTTCTGTAGAAGGGACTAACGGGGCCAGATTTTTATTGTCCTATAAAACAGGACCAAACAGCACAGAAGAATTACTAAGGGAAAGAACCAAGTACTTGCAGAAATCACCCTCAGCTCAGCAAAGCAGTAAGGACCGTGTTCAGTCCCAGTGAAACTTGTAGAACTGTGCCCACATGGGTTTGTGCTGAGGACAGCCCCTTTCATAAACCATGTGGAGAGGCATATCCTGGAAACAGCATAATTATCTGAAAACCCAGAATGTGAGGAAGCACAGTGGATTTTCCAGCTCTTACCACCTTGAAGTCAAGAATAGTACCTGTCTGCAGTGCTTTATGCTGTATTCATTTAGACGGTTATCAGGCAGTATGGAAGCAGTAGGTAAAATCTGTGAATTGTCATATGTAGAAAGTAAAACTAGAGCCTCTTTGAACCTTAGACTGCGTCTTTCAGCTAAGTAGGTAGATTTTACCTGCCTTTATTGGTAATCTTAGAGAACACAGATTAGTGGGTAAAACCCTTACTTTTCACAAAACAATAATGTTACAGAGATTTCTGTTTCCTGTTTATATTATCTTTTTTCATTCCACTTAGCCTTCATAGATAAGCTGTGCCAATTCAATCTCTTGTGAGAGATCCAATTCTGAACTGCATTGCAGGAAGAAGTAATTACATGTTTTGGGATTTTTTTGTTTTCTGTGTCTTCCCACTACCAAGATATATTGAGATAGGGCTGCTGCCATACTACCTCAGAATCGTCACTCAGTGAAAATGCTTCTCAAACATATTTCACCTTTTCATGCAAGGGACAGTTTCATAGGATCACTTTTCCCTCAGTGTACACTATTTTTTTGGCTGATTCCCAAATACTAAAAAGAGTATCTTAGAGAAAGGTACAGAAATAATTCCAGAGATAACTTGTACTGAGCAATAAAAGTGGTATTTTGCTTTCTCCATGGGATAATTAAATCACTTCCCTTTTGCATCTTAGTACTGTTGCACAAGCAGATACAAAAAAATCCTTTATAACCCAATTCAGCTAAAAAGTCCAAGGCAATGCTTGGTACAAGAAAGGTAATTAAGGAACCACTGATCCTAACCCAGTTCCTCCAGTCTGCTATCACAGATTCTCTGTATCCCAGGCTTTTGGGGGGTATCTCCCTTCACCTCTTAATCAGCCCTATCTGACAACTAATGAAGCCATTATGGGGCAGCTCTCTTAACCTCTTATTGTCTGAGTGTAGTGGGAAGAAGGAAATGGCCTGTGCTGCAGTGAAACAGAACTTACTATGTGATACAGTCTCACTCCTGACCTATTTAAACTGGACCAACTATTTCTGTCTAATCTAGAGGCAGCACACCACATACCATAGGACATATTTGCTGACTGCAATGAAACGAATAGGTGAGTCACGTCATCTGCGTAGGAGGAATGCACCATTTACCAGACTGCTCTCACTGATGCATCAGTATAATCCCAGGCCCATCAAAACAGTCTTAGGCTTGGATGCAAAATCATTATTAAAGGAATTAAGTTATCTGGTGTTGTCCTTCACTCTCCTCGAATTTAAATCAGCAATTTTCACACTCTTCTGTCTTTGGTAGTTGACATCTTCACATGCACGATATTCATTCAAATCATTGGAAAGCTGAATATACAAAGCAGCAATAGAAATCAGGTTCTCTGTGTCCTAAGTGTACTGACTTTTTCTGGGCAGTTGACAGTGGTTGTAGATTGACCTGCATGCAGATAAGGATTCCTTCTCCATCATTCATTCGTAATGACTCACTTTATGCATGGTTGACATCCAGGCAGTACTTCAGACCCTTAAAAATACACTGGAGAACAGCAGTAATGGGAATAGTACTTAGTATGTGGTAGTCCTAAATTGCCAGTGGAGGCATAAAGCCATGGGCTATATATTTAATGATAAGAGTTAGAAACTGGAAGCTGGGGCTCAGTAAAGGAGTAAGAAGTTAGGATATTTTACATCACATTCCAGAAAGACTGAGAGAGCATGCCTGGCCAGAGACTGAGGCCGAGCTTGCATGACCATATCTCATGAAATCTAGTCCTTTGGTCCTATCATAGCTCCTCTCATCCCTTCTGCTGCTAACATGGTTTTCTGAGGATATGGCATTTGACTTTATGACTGACCTTTTGTCCGCATTGTGGCAGGGATGAAATGCTGCTTCCCAGTGACTTATTGACAAACTTTGTTATGAAGGTCTACGATCACAAAGATATTTAGGCATTTAAAATTTGCCTTAAGCAAATGCAGATTATCAAGCTTTGCTACAGTGTTGTGGAGAACTATATATGGCAGGTATTCCTAGATAAACCTGGCCTCCAAGCGTAGTGGGGAAATAGTGTGGGTAGCCACAGGGTAGCAGAAGACCAGATATTTACCCACCTTCCATGACTACTTACTTTCAGTAGGTTGAGAAGTTGGATTTAAAATAAAACTAACATGGTGGTTCTATCCATGTCTCTAGTTGCAGGGAAGCCATATTCTTATAAATTATTGCACAGTGAATTGAAGTCAATGGAAAAGCTCCTGTTTACTTTGCAAGAGTATGGATCAATTGAAGGCTATTCAGAAACAATGATTAGATTTAAGACCCTATATCAGTTAATGGTAATGACTGAATTTTTTAGTATCAGTTTAGTTGTATAAATTAACAATGGTGAAAGTCTTTCAGGTAGCACCCAACAGAGTTCCCCACCACAAAGTTGTACAGTTCATTGAAACAGGCATCTTTTCTCTATTCCAATTAATAGATGAAGAGCCCATGAATAAAGAACTTTTTTTGAGGAGTTAAGCTGAAGTAAACGTACCTTTACATGCAAAGTCCTTTTTGCACCGGGAGTTGTGCAGGAGACTATTGCACACACGCACACACACACGTTCACATGCTCACAGAAGCTGTTCTCATACATTTTATCAGACAATGTCATATCCCATTGGTCAAACAGCACCAGGGCTAACACAACGTGCATGATAAAATTTTATTTCCTTGGGCTTACTGGTGTCAACTTTTGAAAACAAAATCTCGTGTTAAATTCATGGCATGCCCAAGGCCACCAAGATAAAAATCCATCCTTAAAAAATGTTCATATAATTCCTCCTTTAAACGGTCATTTTCTTCAGGGATAAAAAACATCCCTGTAAAAGATGCATATAACATCAGCTCTGACATGATACAGGCTTGTACCATACTGTAGACCAAGACCCCTTTTCATGCCTAAGAAGTTGCTGATTTGTCTTTTTCTTAGCTTTAAAACACATGAGGAAGAACAAGAGAGCTAAACCTCAGGATGCAACACATGAAATTGATAAACATCTTCCTCACTTAAGAAAAAGTTACCAGGCACAGCTATGTAATCAAAGGCCACCTTGAATGCTCTTCCTTCAGCTTGTAACTTGTTTATCTCACTACCCTGGCAGAGCTGTGAGAAACATTAGTCTGGGGCAACTGAAATTTTGGTAGCACAGTGTCTTCAAAGCTGATCTTCAGAAGACACCATCAAAATCTGTTCTGGCTCAATACCTAAATTGCAGACTCATACCTGAAAGCCTTAATTTGGTCCTTTAATGGTCATTGAAAGCCAGGAAATGTTTTGTACCAGCAGGAATTTCATCCTCTGCCTTGCAGAAGCATAACATGATGATTTCTGAATTTGTGATCTTCTCCATTTTGTGTGGAGAGAAATAACAATTCTCTCTAAGGGAGAAATGTGTGCAGCCCAGTGCCCACAAGGCTCTCATGGGCTCTGCTTGGCAGATACCTGCTCTGTGGATTGTGAAGAAATTAGTGAACCTAGAGAATCCACAGTGTTAATAAGAACTATCATTGTGAAAAACATGAATTTTTTTATGCAGTTGAGTTCGTGAGTACAGATTTTAGCCTACCCATTGCCAAGATGGACTTAGCCTTTAAAGTCTTCTAAGCTTTTTATTAAAAATGCAATAAAAGACTAAAATCTGCCCAAACCTTTGAAATAAAAGTATTCAGGGAGGCTTTCATTTGAATATCCTTTTATTCCCTTTCCTTTTGTTTATTAAAAATGTGTATAAGGAGACCCTGATGTGATGGAAAAAAAGATAATAGTTGAAATGGGCTGCAGTTATTTTTGTGGGGAGTCCAATTCTTCAAAAGTCCAAGTGTCTTTGTGCTCAGCAGATGAAAAGGACAGAATAAAGGGAGGGAGAGAACTCCCACTAAGATAGAAAATACAACTTACCTTTCAAATATGGATTCCTACTTGAAATCTGATAGCTGAGAAATTGTTTTAGGACATTTCCCTAGCCAACCAGAGATGCATCAAACTTCTGTCAGCTCTGAGATGTGTTTAGAATCTTACTTCAACCACTTTTCTGTTTGCAGCAGTCCATGCAGTCTTGGTCAGACACAACGATGAAGGGAAGATTGACATAACTGAAAACTTGTGTTCTAGCTGTCATTTCAGACTTGGCCAAAACCAGTGGAAGCAATGATATCATCAGTCTGTCTCTGACCATTAGATCACAAAGCATTTGGTCTGATTAGGTCATGTCTCAGGCTGAGAATAGTGTGTGTCCAGTCGTGTAACAAGCAGTCCCTGGTTCTCACTGACCTTAGGCATTGTGTGATGAGCAAAGCTTCTCTCTCATATCAGCAGTAATCAGTGAAAATTTATGGACCCCTGAAAAGGGCAATGGGAAGACTATTCCATTCCGTATTTGTTTTCTACAAGGATTAGGGCTAATTCCCAGCATGCCAGTTTCAGTTCAACATTCTTCCCTATCTCCAAATGTGACCTCAGCAGTCACATCATGAGCTGAAAAGTTCTTTTTGTTTGGATCAGTTATGCTTTGTGTTGTCGACTTTTCTGACTGAAAATAGCAGTGTTGGGCTGGAGTTAGTGGGGTTCGTGTTAATGTGGCTAATTTGAAAAGTTTCACAACACCACAACAAGACATTAAATTCCATGTTTAAAACAGGCTACTGTTAAAATATCATGTTTTGAGGATGACTGAACAATTAGCGTATTTGCTTGTATCACTGAGAACTTGTAATTTGTATCACTAAATCTCAGATGACCAAATTTTGGCTTCTTCTCTGACTTTACCTTTGAAAGGAGAAGCCTCTTAATTTTTGAATCTAAACTTCTGCTGCTGACTATTCCTACTTTTAACCAGGATACTGCTGCAACATCAGCAGGGTGGATACTTGGGTGCAGTCAGTCTCTGCCATGATCTACCTTGATTGTGCTGGATAAAGACTATCCTCACTCATGTGGCTCAGCATGGTTGTAGGTTCCTTGTCATGGCTTCTCCACTGGCATTCAGTCAATTCCATGCTGTTCAGTCAATTCCATGCTGTTGTGGGTGGTTAGCTCCTGTGACTGTGACGTTACACTCCAACGCAACTGGAGCTCATCACGATCAGAGTTCCTCCAAAGGTTTATTGGATGTTTTCAGTTTCATCAAATCATATTTGAGACATTGAGCTAGGTTGCCCAAAGAAGCTGTGGGTGCCTCATCCCTGAAAGTGTTCAAGGCCACGTTGGATGGAGCTTTGAGCAACCTGTTCTGTTGGAAGGTGTCCCTCTCCATGGCAGGGGGGGTGGAACGAGGTGGTCTTTAATGTCCCTTCCAACCCAAACCATTCTATGATTCTATGTTTCATTCCAAGTTAGAATGTCCAAGGTTAGATAATAAGGAAAATAGTCTGTGAGTCAGTAAAACAGAATAACATCAAAACTAAGCAAGAAAAAGACAATATAAGACCACTGATTGTCGTATAGTGGATTGGTGTCTACTGAAGGCCAGAAATCCATGATGTAATAAGCTGTCTGAAGTGGATGCACTGGAATTAGTATGTTCTCTCTACCCCCTTCCAAATTACAAGATGTTCATACTCTAAAAACTATCATCACAATTTGCACTAATGGGCACTTTCTAATGATAGTGACAGACAAAAATTTGAAAGTGCTTTGGAGAGAGCTCTTCTGCTTTTCAGTAAAGGTGATCCTTCCAGATCAGTGTTGAGGCATATGGACAGCATAGCAGACAAAAACCTTCTGGAACAGCTACTTCTGCATCCCATTTGTGTGGATAGACATCTAACTTCTGGATATGTCAGCCCTGCGTGTTTCATACATATTCTATGTCTCCTTTTAGAGAAGATGAATAACAATAAAATTTCTGAGTTCTTCGGCAAATGTTGTCTGAAGAAAAAAGAAACCATATTGGAACTGAGCTCTGAGTGAGGGAATCCCAAGCAAATCTAGCTTGTGATCACTTCAGCACACACATTTGTAAATGATCTGTTGAATTTATTTTAGAAAAAAACAAAATGTACAGAATTGGAAAAGAAATCAGTTCTTTTTAAGCATGAGGAAAACAGTTTTCTGCTGTCAAATTACCTCTTCCTTATGGACACAGAGAGGAAATTAAAATTAGCCCAGAGAAGAATCCTTCTTAGGAACTTCATTTAATACATTAGGAATTGTGTCTTTTCTGGGAAACTTTAACACACATCCCAGAAAGCACAGAGATTCAATTAAGCTTCAAAGAGAAAAATGTAATCCTGCACTTTGGGGTATTTATTTTTATTTAACAAATCTTGGCTCCAAGACTGAAGCCTGACAATACCTGGCATTTCATGTCCTGCTATTCAACAACAAGAGACAGTTTGAAATAGAGTTCATAATAATAAATAAATGGAAGGTTGATATGAGTACAAAAGTAAATCACAGCCATAGAGGAGATGCTTTAGACACAATGTGATGGTCAGTCCCTAGTATTTAAGGTAAGGATGAAAACAGAGTATAAATACTGTAGAAACTAGTAGCTGATAACAAGCACCACAGCAGTTTAATGGAATTTCATCTCACAAAATGACAACTTTCCAGACCGGAACTGGAAGACCTTTATGAAGCAAGCTGAAATTGCACTTAGAAGTGAGATACTTTTGTAAAAGACATCCCAGCTGTACCAGTGTACATTGTGCAGCTTATCGGGTACATTGTGCTCCTGTTCTCACTGTTTCTAGCAAGAATTCCCAAGAATCCCATTGTCCTTGATCCTGTATGCTTACAGAGTTAGTGGCTCAGTCTTGCAGGACAGATGTACATCAGTTTAAGTATGTTACTATACCAAACCCCTTCATTACTCATTTTGGAGATGGAGGATGGGTTCCAGGACAGTTAAGGACACATCTCCTGGATCTGCTCAGCGCCAGGTGAGGAGCTACTCTGTGGACTATTTATTCATCTCCAAATTAGGCATCTCAGAGGCACTCCAGTTCCTGATTTGGATCTGCAGAGAGAAATGAGACCTAGAAGGGGATTTGCAGAAGCCTTTCATTTAAACACAAAGTTGTTTATGCAAGCAAAGAACTAAATACCAGTAAAAAGATGGGGAGGAAAGCTGAAGTGGGGTTAATCTTTTGAGTCTAGTTAGGGGCCAGAGATGGGTCCTTTCTTTTATTAGGGATTCTACCAACCCTTTTCCTAGATACGGCTCAACCGCTTACAGTGAAAACTCTTTCCTGTTCTGTTCTGAATGTGTTTTATACCTCCTTTGTGCATACACAGTGTTTTCTGCAAGTGCAGAGTCGCAGAGTTATCCCTTCTGCACATATGCTGAAGACCTGTACTCAGTCCTCCTTCTGCAGAGTTTGCAAAAATCAGCATTCAGGCCAACTCCGGTGTCCTGGTTGGGGTCACTCTCTAAGGCAGGATGTGCATTCCCCAGTGCAGGCATTCCAGGATGCTCCTCAGGACTTCATGTTCAGGAGGTGGAAATTCAGGTGTCCAAGTCACATTTCAAAGCCATTGCTGAAGGTCAATGTTCTTCCTGATGGGAGATGATAGCAAAGCTGATGGATTCATTTTCAGTCTCTAGAGAGCATCCTTTAATCTTGATTTCCTCATCCATGGAAAGAAAATAAATAGCTGTTACCTTTCAGTTATATTCAGTTTACTGAGCTGTGTAAAACACGTTGAGGCCCTTGAGTGGAGCGGAGAGTCATCTCAGTATCAAAAGTTTAATTACACTCATAAAAGGACAGGTTTTATATTTATAGACATAAATAATTACTATTATTTCTACATTAGTAATATTTACATATTTGATGTATGCTTTAAAAGTAGATAAACAGATGATTTGTTTAAAGGCATTAAATTTTGCAGATGTTGCTTTCAGGACATGATCTCTGAAGGTAAAAAACACATCCCTCAATTAATGACATGGACAAAAGTCGCACAATCATTCCCTGTTTGCTACTGAACCGGGATGGTTTTCAGAGGATTTCATGCTACTGATTTTCTACTCGCAATGACGGAAACCACACCTCTCAGGTTTTTTCTTGCTCCTGAGTTTGATCCTTTGCTTATAACATCTGTAAAAAGAAAGGTTTTAAAAGCTAATGTGCTTTATGTCTTCTTCAGTAACAGCACAGGAGTTCGTGTTACTACAAAGTTATCAAATCACAGGAATGAGAGTTTCATAACACTGCAAAATGTGTTTCGTTATGAAGAATGTCTTTAGCACTTCGCTGCTATCTACATCATGCTGTTCACACACCTTCTGTTTTTTTCATCTATATCTTTATATTTTTTCCTTTTCCCAGATATTCACCATAAATTACCTTCTAAAGCAGGTTGTGAAAACAAGGCTTAGCTCCTCACCAAACTCAGCCTTCTAGCTCCATGCAGTGCCTCCCTCCTGTGCTTCTTTTCTGGAAAAAAAATCTGGCTGAGGCTAGAAATGGCCTAAAATGAGCCAAGTTGAAATGGGAAAATCCCAGTTAAGGCAGATTTTTAATTATTAAATTTTCTATTAATATATTGAAGGTCAGTGGAACTGACTCAGTTTTCAGGAAGCTTGGAGCAATTTCACCTGATTTTATATTTTAGCACTAAATCCATATTTATTAAAGGATTTAGCAGACGGGTCAGAAGCAGCTAAATCTGTGATTCTGCATCACATGAATGCTAAAGAAAAATTTTCATCTGCATTCCTCTTCTCTAAGCTGGAAAGCTTTAAACTGTTGTCAAGCCAATTTGAGGATTTGTGGTGGGATAGGGGTAAACATGTAAAAATAGATTTGCTAGAATAGAAGCACAAATTAACATCATTATCCCTTAACTAACTCTAGTCTTTAATGTAATGTGAAAATAATATGAAATTCTGGATGATGCCGTTTCCTATGCTGGAGGCTCCTGTGTCTGTTCCATCAATTAGAAAGGGCCATGAAGAAAGCACTGCACTGGTGGGTTAGTGTTTGATAGGTTTATTTTCCCACTTTTCTTCTGAAATATCAAAGACAACATAACAGACTTTTTGTTCTTAAGGGGACAGATTTATGTCAGTTTTTAGCAGGATATGCAAAAAGAAAAGGAGAAAGAAACAGGTACAAGTTTTTTATTTGTATGAGTGATTGCTTTAGTATTCTGGCTTCTGAAGTGCTGTTAATGGACTGTGACCTCATTATACCTGGCACAGTGCAAACACGGAACAAAAAGGATAATCTTGGCCTCAGATAGCTAGATTCTTAAACTTTAAATGAACAACAGAGAGAGACATGCTGATGGAGACAGAATAAAATTGCATTACAGTTTTCGTCAACATGCTGTGAAGTTAAGGCACGTCAGCACCCACTGTCAAGATTTTGGGTAGGATTCAAGAAGGATTAGGATTTTTAAGAGAGCCTTGAGGAATTCTGAGGCAGTTTTAACAGACCAGAGGGAAATCCCTCCCCCAATCATGAGGAGATAATGAGAAAAAAAAAAAAGAAAAACCATTTGTCTAAAAACTGGCCAGTAGGCAGTTGAGTCTGGGCTCATAGAATCACAAAATGGTTTGAGTTGGAAGGGACTTTAAAGGTCAGTTAGTTCCCATCCCCCTGCCATGAGCAGAGACACCTTCCACTAGACCAGGTCGCTCTGAGCCCCAGTGATGGGCTGGTTCCTGGTGGGGATGAGCAGTGATGAAACAGAGCAGGTCCTGGAACTGAAGATGAGTCACTTCTTTTTTTGATTATTTGTGTGAAAAATAAACAGAATCCTGTTGGAATGGCATTATCTCTTTCTAAGAATAATGTTTATGATAACCTAAGACCTCTGGATGAGCCACCCAAAGCTCAACAATGCCTTGAGCACTGTCTGCTCCAGAAATTCTCCATGAATCATCCTCTGGAACTATCTCTTTCCTTCTTCACCCACAGAGGGCAATTAGGCTCAACTCAGTTCTTCAGGTAAGACTGACATAACATGAGGTGAGATTCAGGCAATTCAAGACATCACTCCAAGAAAATAACATGGCAAAACCCCAGATGGGAACATTTATATGAACTTGATTCCTAGAAGAGTCTGCATCCATGAATCAATTAACATCCATCAGTGCCCTCTGGTAAGTACAAGCATCAGGGAGCAAAATACAGAGTAATACTCAAAGTCCAGGTGTTTCTCACAGAGGTGCTTGGCTTGATTGTACTTTCTGAGGACACTAAGCCTCATATTTGCTCTTAGAATTGGGCACCAGATTTACTCAGAGGATCCCGTCTCTTCAAGGAACTACAGAAAGCTTTGAGAGCTGCACTGTGAGATGAGGTAAAACACAGTGCACCTCTTGGAAAGCATAAGGAGTGGCTAAGCTGTTCATACAAACACTGGATGAGATTAAAGATGAAAGGAAATATTTAGTCACCTTTTGGGAACGGCTGGTGCGAAAATATTTAACAGGCAGGTCTTTTATGCACAGGCAGAGCGTTCTAAGCTTAAATAGGCAGGAGCAATATAGTGCAGCTGGCCAGTCTGTGAGTACTGTAATAGGAGAATTAAAAGCTTTCCTTCTCATTTGCTCACGCAGCTCAGATGGTAGCTAATCATGTCCTCTAATTTTAACAACAGAATTGGGAAATGTACCAAAAAAATGTAGCTTGTAATAAGAACAGAGGTGACAAATTCTGTCCCTGGGACTGAATGACAAAGAAACTATTCACCTGCCCTTTTCTGTAAAACAGCCTTAGCTGTCTTATTCTGCCCAAAAAGACATGTATTTAAGTGGAAGCTTAATCTGAAATCCATTTTGATCATTTCTTTGAGTGCCACCAGAAAAGTAAAAGCTACCCTGACTATTTAATCAGCCATTAAAAACCTGTGAACATTTAAGAGGGCTGTGCTGTAAAGGACCAGGGCATATAGCAGGTTGTGTGTTGTAAGGCTATTTAAATTGTAGGGTAACTGTCTATCTTTAAACTGGCAGATAAATGGAAGATTTAGTTTTGAGAGTTCCTGGGTCCTGGTTCACTGTCAGAAATAATTGAACTACATTTAGGGAGACTCTTGTAAGTAGTTTGCTTCACAAGTGTTTTTCACAGCTGAGAGTCTATATTACAGCTCCTGGGGCCTGGGAATCCAAACCACCTTATATATCCATTATATATGAATTATACATTCATAACCTGGAACCTACACACTTTTGTGTGCATGGGTGGTGGTTTGGCTGGGGTCTCAGCTGGGTGGGAGATGAAACCCAAAATGTTCCCAGCATTCCTGTTCTGGTTTAGCCTAAGATCTGTTTGTTTTATATCATGCAGTTCATATCCCTGGCCCGCGCGTGCAAGACTGTTTCTTGGCAGCATGTTGTCTGAGAAATATTTCAGTCAAGATGTAAATGTCCCAGGGGGTTTTCCATCCTTTTTTATAGGAATGGCTGCAGAAAGACTCTGCTTTTCAGAACGTGATGTTTTTTCTCTCTTCACCATTTTTGAATGCCCTCCATTATCCCAGTTTGACACCTTTAAATAACTCCAGGAAGGCTTCTGACTGTCACTATTCCTATTATCTCTGGGTTTTTTTCCTCCACCACCAATCTGTAGACATCTGACGTTTCCATCTTACCTGTAGGACACAAGACTGCATATTAGGACATCAAGGAGGTCATGTGCCTGTCTCAGAGTTCACATTTACCTGCAGATCCATCACTTTCCTTCTTTATGCCTTGGTTACTTTATCTGAAAGCTGCTGCACCTGAGCCGGGGGAACCCTTGGTATCCGTACAGGCTTGGGGATGAGAGTTTCACAGCAGCCCTGAGGAGAAGGACTTGGGGGTGAACAAGAAGCTGGACATGAGCTGGCAATGTGCACTCACAGCCCAAGAGAGTCAGTAGTGCCCTGGGCTGCATCCAAAGCAGTGTGGCTGGCAGGGTGAGGGAGGGAATTCTACACCTCTGCTCTGATGAGATCCCACCTGGAGTGCTGCATCCAGCTCTGGAACTCAGTTGTGGGGGTCCCCAACATGAGAAGGATGTAGACCTGTTTGAGCAAGTCTAGAGGAGGCCACAAAAATAATCAGAGGACTGAGGCACCTCTGCTATGGGGACTGAGATAGTTGGGGTTGTTCAGCCTGGGGGACAGAAGGCTCTGGGGAGACTTTATTGTGGCCTTTTTACTTCTTAAAATGGGCTTATGAGAAAGATGGGGACAGACATTGTAATAGAGCCTGTAGTGATGAGACAAGGAATAGTTGTTTTAAACTAAAAGAGGGTAGATTTAGACTATATGTAAGGAAGAATTTTTTTACGAAGAGGAGGAACAGGATATAATGAAGGTGTGAAGTGACCAAGCTGGCATCCTCTGGATTGCTTGGTAAACTGGGAGCAAGAAAAATTACATCTTACTTGCTATTCTGAGATCAAAGTTCAACACTTACGAATAAAGAATGTAAACTAATAACCAGAGAAGGGATTGCAGTCTAACACTAGAGTAGCCCGATGGTAAAAGTGTGCTGGAAAGCACCAGAGTCTACAACAATACTCTTTGGAGTACTCTCAGACTTTGTACTTTCTCAAGGCATTTCTTCTCAGCTTGCTGAAATTTTAGCAGCATAAATCTAGCTTTTGATTTAATCTGCTATTTCCTTTATCCTCCCACAGACTTTGTTCATCAGGTCAGCCAAGGAGAGCCAAATTTACTTACTTTATTTTTTTTTAATGCAGCTTTACTGCTATATTAACCAACTTGCAGGTCCTGTGTGTTCGCCGCCACCCTGACTGGCCCATGCTCCATTGCAGTGCTGTTTGGCAGTTGGGGAAAAAAGTAGAAAACACACGTCTGGGCTCCAGCCCTTCAGCAAATCAATAATTGCCCATCTCTCATGCTCCTATCAGGTACTCTAGTGTGATATTACCTCCCTCGCAGCTAGGAGCTGTGAAAACCTGTCTTGATGCCTGATGCAAAGTAAAAACTTTTGACAGCCACTCGAGCCCTTCCTCAGCCATGCCCTTATTGTTTGATAGTGTAATTTCCACTTGCTTCGAATAAATCCTACATTAGATTCTGTTACATCTCAACAGCAAGTGGTGTGTGCACATGCTCAGTTTAAGTACCCAGATACCCAAATACTTTTGCAAGTTTTACTCTAAATGGTGCAAATTCCTGAGTGTCTTAAGCCCATTTGAACTCCAAATTTCATTCACTGGGAGACCTAGGCATATAGGACTAAATGTTTGAGGGGGGTTGGAGACATCCACGATGCTGCAGTAAAAGGGATTTTACTGGAAACTATTCGATCACCCTGAGCTTTTTGGGAAGGAGGAGCTAGATATTGTTCTCATGTCACATTTAAAAATGAGGTTTTTTCTAGACATACAAGGCATTCCTGTTGTTCCTATCATAATTCCTGTTGTCCAAAGAACTCTCTGATCCTTGGAGGCCAGAGTCCATTTCATCATAAGGGGCTGAAGACCTTGCAGCTCTCTGCTGTGTGCATAACTTTCCTCCTGGACTTGAAATGAATATTCCAGCCCTATATCAGGAGCATGTCAAAAGTTCTTGAACAGCCCGAGTGTCCTGTAAATGGGGTGTTAATTAACAAAAGACTAAAAGCAACTTAAATACAGCTGAATTTCAGTCAGGTGTGATGTTAATGCAGGCTAAGTAGTTTTGAATATTTTACGTGCAGCCAGTGACACAGAGAAAATATGTGCACTGCAGAGTATGCTGGTACCCCTCTCTGTGCTTCCAGCCCGGCTCTGCTCAGCATTTCTTCTGTTCACATCTCCATGTCCCCAAAAGGAACTGTGTCCTTACCCTGTAAAATCTATAAAATGGCTCAGTGAAGCAGAAGGCTTGAGGTCAAAACATTTGGGAATTTAGAAGCACTAGGCAGAAGTTGGAGAGAAGACCTCATAGGCTGAAATACTGTGAATTGCCTCTCCTTCAACTGAGGAGGGGAGAGTGTGGTGAGGGTTTATGAGAGATGGAAAGTAGCAGCCAAGTAATGAGTCTGGAGAAGAAGAAATAGATTCATTTCATGTGCTACACTGCATCAGTATTTGGGCTTATTTATTTTCCTTGAACTCAATCCTGTATAGTAATGGTGGTAACAGGCACTTTAACAGCTGACTCATGGGTATCTCTTCTCCACTAAGTCTCTGTTTTTCCAGACAAATACAGTGTAGATAAAAACCCAATGTCTCCCACATTCATGCCAAGGCTATGCCGGGTTTTAGACAAAAGTCTAGTGCTGGGCAAAAATATTATGGCTGTGTCCTCAGGCATACTGGGGCTCAGGGAGGGTGGAAAGGCCAGCATCCCTGAAAAGGCAAGGTCCTTTAGCTCTTCTCTCTTTGAAGGTAAGTACCAAAATATCCAGCTGTGACTGTGCTTCCATTAACTCTGATAAGACTTAGGAACAAGCACTATCCTATCGGCTCCAGTGCATGTGGCTCACAAAAGGTGTGGTTGTACCTCTGAATGCCTGAGAGGGGATTTTTAATGGGGTGATAGGAGAACAGGGACGTAGAAGATGTGCAGATTTGGTAAAAATAGAAATATCCTTTCTTAATGTTAAAGAGAGAAGGATTTTCATGAATCCCATCCCCAGAACTGTGGTTTAAGAAGTCATAAACAGGCTTTGCCAGCAATTAACTTTAGCATCAGTAGTTTATCAGCACATTGTTTCCACACTTAACCAGATTTTAATTAAATGTGACTTTTGTTCTGCTTATTTGGAAGAACCTTCTCCTTTGGATTTGAGCATCACAAGAGCTTGAGGAGTGCAAAATTAGAAAGCAAATAGGAGGATCAATCACAGCAGATCCTTGCAATCCATGTCCATCTCTTTTTGTAATATACTTATTAGATTCTTATTGTCAGGAAGGATTAGTGTTATGAGCTCTAGGAATTCCTTTCATTGCCCCGTAAGGCGAGGTAGTGAAGTGTGTCTGCTTTTCTTAACAATAACTCTCTGGATTTCCCCCCTGTCCCTTCTCTCTCTCCACCCATATCCCCTCCTCTCTGTTGTCTCCTCTCCCACAGAGATTTGTGCAGCGGACTGCGGAGGACACGGCATTTGTGTCGGAGGCACCTGCCGCTGCGAGGAGGGCTGGATGGGCACAGCCTGTGATCAGCGAGCGTGTCACCCACGCTGCAACGAGCACGGGACCTGCCGGGATGGCAAGTGTGAATGCAGCCCGGGCTGGAATGGAGAGCACTGCACTATTGGTAGGGAGAAAGAAAACCCGACTCCTTTTAAGAGAATAATTGATGGTCAGGGAGGAGAAAAGGCGCATGCTTAATTGAATATGTGTGACTTAGTGTAGCATGAGCACCTTTGTTCTTGGATTTCAAATTCTGACATCATACATTTTCATGTATAAACAAGACAAAATGTCCTTTCATTTGTTGGTGACATGGCTATATACATTTTTTTATTATCAGACATGAAGTACACCTATGTGGTGTTTGACGAGCCTTTAAATGTCAGCTAGAAGCTTTTTTTAAAAACATCCCACTTTACCTCTCTCGAGAGGTCTTTCTGTGGCCTCCAAGACTCCTCTGTACTATGGTGACAGCATTTTTAGAAACATGCATCTGATTTTAAGTTTTCTGTCCTTTTATTTGCTACATTATTTGCACTGTCACTTTGCTTGCCAGTATAAAAGAGGAAACTGCAGTCAGATGATTTCTGGCTGGTATTTAACTCTGTCTTGCTTCTCTCTTGTCTGTTCTGCTACCTTGCTAACCATTTCATTTCCCTCTCGCTTTGGTTCTGTATTCCTCATGCACCTGGCACTACTCATGAACTCTCTCTGTCATGTCTGTTACTATTGTTATTATTAATAAGAAGCCAACAATATGCCTAAATCATGCAAAGAGGTTCAGTTCTCACATTAAGCAATTTGCAGCATTGTTAATGAACTGCCTTGGCTTCACCTTTCTCCTTCATCTCACTTAACTACTTAATGCATTTTCCCTTTTCCTTCTTTCTGACTGTCACGCATTCAGCCTCTTCAGTTCCCCTTCCGTAGTCATGCTGTAAAATCAGTAACCTTAAACTCCCCAGATACCTTTTATTGTATATTAATAGAAAACTAAATTAGTGAATCCAGTTCTGTTCTCAATAATGCCTGTGTGGACCTACAAAAATTCAGTTGACTTTAGAAGAATTGTTCCAGAGTGAAAATGCTCCTCCAGTCATTTTTTTTTCAATCAGCTTCTTTTAAAGACAAGAAAATTTGCCTCTATGTTGCTTTCATTATGTTATGATAACTAAAAGTCGCACTGCATCAAGACTAACCACTAGCAATACCTGGGCAAGTATCAGCATAGTTATTGTGTGGATTAGCAGCTTAGTTATATAAGACATTGCTCCCCTTGCTTGAACACCAGGTGCATTTGCACACACAAAGGCAGGAAATGAAGCCTGATCTCAGTATTTTAATTTCAGCATTAGGATAATGGTACAAACCGTATCTGTGGCTCAGTTCTACTTATAATTTATTTATGTTAATGTCACCCTATCACATTATGGTCTCCACATGCATTCCCCTAACGAAAAATATCTAGCTTTTAAGACTTCCTGTGTCTCATTAGACATTGCATTCTGCTTTCTCGTCGATGTCCCTAGCAGCTTTCATTTCTTTTCCTGAGAAAGGGATTGAAAAAACCACCTTTCTTAAATGACTTTAAAATGAAAAGAGAGCAGTCCTGTGTTAATTGAAATCCTCTGTTTCTTTAATATTATTTTATAGCCTTTTTTTCAAGCAGTTTGATTTGGAAAGCAACACAGATTCATGAAAGAGTTTAAAAAAAAAAAGTTTGGCAAAAGGCCCCAAATCCAGGGGACAGTTTTATATGGAACTTATTTATGCAGGAAAAAAAAAGGCCTGATTCATACCCTTAGTGCCATTTTATTAGTTCTGCTGTAAAACCAGAATGCCATTAGTTCGGTATATGATAATTTTCCACACAGCTGATATGCCCGGACTGTTTTCGAACAACAAGCTTTTATCTTTCATGGTAATT
Organism: Cnemophilus loriae; assembly: GCA_013397755.1. Classification (NCBI taxonomy): domain Eukaryota; kingdom Metazoa; phylum Chordata; class Aves; order Passeriformes; family Corvidae; genus Cnemophilus; species Cnemophilus loriae. The sequence goes on along the minus strand of VZTF01007688.1, from coordinate 411,369 downwards.
AAGTTTATTTGTAGTAATCCTCACTCTAAGTATAAATGTTATCATGGGGAAGGCCAGCACTGCAATGCAGTCAGCATTGAGATTTTACTGGTGCACACTCTCATTTCATGTGCTGCTACCTTCCTGTTGCAGCACGGCCTTGCTTAAGGAATCATTCTTTGATTCTTAGAGTGCTGGAGCAATTCTGTTTCTTTTCACTTTCCCCCCTCCTCATCTTCTTGCATGGTGATTTAGCAACAAATTTGTACATAGTCTCCTGCCTCTGAAGCTGTAAACACTATTTCCTACAGAATATTGCATTGATGAGTGTGTAGAATGTAAAGGAGATTTGGCAAAGTTGTAAATATCCAAGAAAATTGAATGGCATTAGCAGGAGTAATAAGCTAGTTATGTTGGCACAAATGAAAGGACATTGACTTGGAATTACATTAAGTATGTGGAAAGCATTCCCCTTGTCCTTGTGTAATTTTCCTGCATGGCAAATTGTTCTGTTGATGGTGGTTCTGTATGTGTCCGTGTCATGGCCCCGTTTGCTTTAGCACTGACAAGCATAAAACCCCATTGCCGAAGTGATGCTTTACCAGTATTGCCGTGTGTTCAGGTAACACGGTCGAAATGGATGATACCAGTAAGGGACGTCTTCCATTTCCTGTCAAGCATGTGTGAGAGTAAGACATCCTTTTGTTTTGTAGGTCATAGGAGGCTCTTTTTTATGGTGTTCGAGGAACTCTGATCCCAGTGGATTAATTTTGTTTTCTCCTACAAAGAGTTGTGTCACTGAATGTTCTGTCTTGATTGCTCGCATTCAGAGATTTCATTAGAGTAACCCCAGTTAATTCCCAACTAGGAAATTGATGCAGAAGCTTGCATTCATCATCCCAATTCAGCAAACTTAGTGCAGGAGAGCAGAGCAGAAAGTTGATTATCTAACTGCAGGAATCCTGAAATCCAGCAGTAGGGTTTGGTCCATTTCTGACAGGAACAAAACACACCGTGAGTGTCAGTGCCAGACTCCTGTGATGGGTTCTCCAGCATGTTCCAAATTCATACCTAGTTAGAAACATTGCAAGAATTCAAGTTTCTTCTATTCTGGCCCAAACTACATCCAGGGAGCATGGTGGGTTTTAGGAGCATTGAGTTTAAAGATGAAATAAACCCTCTTAATGTGGGCTCTGAAAGGCCGAATTACAGCTCAGCTCTGTAGTAGGCTGCTCTAAAGGTTTGCCTCACAGGAAGCAGCACAGAAAATTTCCTGAGTTTAATAAAGAGTCATAGAATCACAGAATTGTTTGGACCTTAAAGATAATCTAGTTCCAACCCCACTGACATGGATAGGGAGCCTTTCACTAAACCAGGTTACTCCAAGCCCCATTCAGTGTTATCTTGAACACTTCCAGGGATGGAGCATCCACAGTTTCTCTAGGCAACCTGTGGCAGTGCCTTACCACACTTATAGTAAAAATTTTTTTCCTAATACCCAATCTGAACCTGTCCTCCTTCAGCTTAAGGCCATTCTCACCTGTCCTGTGATTACAAGCCCTTGTCAAAACTCACTCCAGCCTTCTTGTAAAACCCCTGTAGAACTCAGAAATTCCCAGGGCAATAACAACCTGGCCCCAACTTTGTTAGAGCTGATGATATGACCTGGCTCAAGCCCAGGGTGCTGTGCATCCCAACTCGGAGAGGCAAAGGGAGACTTCATTCTGCCTACATGGGCATTGCACTGAGGTGGTCTCCGATATGTGAAGCTCTCTGTATGACATTTTACTACCAACAGCCCTTAATTCTATGATTCAGACAGGGTTATTCAGAAAAATAATGACAGAGAAGGCTTCCCTGTACGGTGGAGTTGGGATATTCACTATTCTTGAACAGCCTGGAAAGAAGACAGTTCATTTGCTGCAGCTGAATACTCCAGAGTCTCTGGAGCACTGAGGGACCAGCAGTTAGCTCTCCAAACACTCCACAACCTACCTAGCAGGATTTCAAAGCACCTCAGTGCCTAATCCCCACTGATCTCCACAAAAGCTACACGTTTAACTCCTTTAGGAAATCTGGTCCTGGCACGCACGGATGATGTATGCAGTAACAATGCCCAGACAGACAGACAGACAGCCTGCCCACACTGGCTTCTGCTTACGGCACCATCAGCCTGGGTTTTGTTTTACACAGCAAAACTCTGATTTTTGAGAAATCTGCCCCTTTAAGTTTGCCTTTCATCAGTCTTCTTGCATAAATAATCACACATGTTCTGAATAGCTGAGGTTGTAATCAGTGCCTCTCCGTTTCTGCTGGAGCAGCTGGAATCCAGACAAAGCACTTTACAGGTGGATCCTGGTCTCTTTTCCCCAGCTTTCTAACACATCATTTGTGCCCTTTGAATCCATAAAGCAACTCAGTCCATGCACAGCCCAAGACAAAAATAAACCCACCAGTGTCTGGGGAAGGTTCTTGCAATCTTGTAGATGTGGTGCTTAGGGATAGGGTTTAGTGGTGGACCTGAAAGTATTAGGTTAGTGGTTGCACTCGATGGTCTTAGAGGTCTTTCCAACTTCAATGATTCTGTGATTCTACCCTCTGCCCAACAGTCAATGCTCAAGCGTATCCACAGCAGAAGCTGAGCTGTGTGTGACCCTCTGGCATCCATCCTGCCTGGTTGAGATGGGTGCCTTTGGGCAAGAGAAGACCATGGTTATAGCAGTCAGTGGAAAATACGCACTTGCTGCTTTGTTCTGACATGATCTTGAATCAATCTGAAGGTAATCTGGCCTTAAATAGTTTGGCAGCATATTTACCACTAAATATTAAGCACAGATGAACTTCAAAGACAGTGTTTTGCCTGACCCTGTAGCATAAACTTCTTATGCTGTCCCTGGTTCAGCAATGGATGTTTACTTTCTCCTCTCCTTCACATTTGTATGATCTCAGTTTAACTCCAGTGATTTCCCTGAGGCTCTGTCCACTTCACCTCATAGGAAAGATAAAGGGAAAAAGAATATTTATAAACTGAAGGAGAGTGTAGTGGGAAACAAGTCCTTCTCAAGGACCTGTCTGCAGCATCTCTCACTTCCTCTCTTCCTTCCCTCCCTCTCTGTGAGCCAAGAGAAGTACTCGTTATCATTCCCATTGTATTTCAGACAAAGCAAACCAAGTTAGCTCAGGCTGGTGAAACAACGGGGCTTTCACACTGAAAAATGGTCACATGAGCTCCTCCCATAGCAGTTTTTAAGTGGCTTCCAGGAGCATGGCGGTGACATGGAGCTGAGTGTGGTGGTGCCTTTAGGTACACAGCACATCTTAGAAAAGTAGCTTTACTTCTGAACTCCTGCATAATTTCTCAGCATGTCCCATATGCCCACAGGGTTTCCAAAGGAGTGTCTGTAGGGAATAAGATGATATTTTAATGCCAGAAGTATATAGCCTGTATGGGTTTAGAAAAGAAAGATTCCTGCTACTCCCATAGGAAGCCCCATTATTTTTCAAATTACAAGAAAACATTGGTACATAACTGACACATGGTTGGCATTGGCAGCTGCCTCCACTGCCATCAGCTGCACAGTGACTGCCTGAGTTAACAGTTTGGGCTGCTGTGGATGTCAAAATCCAAGAGATACATTCCTAGGCTTCAGCCATCATCCAAGCAGATGGCGATGCTGTGCTTCCTGCATCGCTCCCACCACATCAGCACGATTAATTCAATTCTTTGCTGAGGCTCATAACTGCCCCACACCAGGTGAGCTCTCACAGCCCTCTCCGCTTACTGACAGTAGTTCCTAGACAGATCCATTACATTCACAGGATGGAAAAATAATTCCTGCAAGGGCCGTGACCTCGCAGGTGGAGAGTTGGCCTGAACAGACCTGAAACAAAAACTTCTTCAAAAAGTACCAGGACACAACTGAGACACAGATTGCAGGGAGCAGGCAAGAGAACAAGGGAAATAATGTTTAAGTAGGTATTGAAATAGAGAAATGCAAGACTCAGAGCCTCTTTTGTTAATAAAGACCAGCTGGTGTTAGGAAAGAGAGTGCCGCCTGCTGGCATGCACCAGAGCTCTCTGAAGCAGGGCATGTCTTTGCTTGACACCAGAAAATCAGTAAGAAGGTGATTTTCCAAATTAGTGTTCCAAGGGAATTGGGTACATGACTGCACCCATAACTTTCTTTTTTACTTTTTCGTTAGCCCTTCTTGAAATGAATGTATTAATACTTGCCTATCTGGTAGAGTCGCCATGAGGTTAATTTAATATTTGTAAAGTAATTTGATCTGGGACTAGAAAATGCTGCGTAAATGCAGTATATTACCATTAGAAAGATCCAGGGAAAAGCCTCTACCAGTCTGGTAAGGTCACAGAACTGTGCCTCTTTGTGTGGAAAAATATAAGACAATCAGGTAAGGTAGAGGACTTTCAAATGTCTCTGCTTTCCTGATGAAATGCAAAGCAGTCAGTAAAGTGGAGGGAGACTTAAAAATGAGCAGAGCATTGCAGTATCCTGATATATATATATACATATACATATATACCTATTATATATATATATAAACACATAAATATATATATAGAACTTTCCTGTTTTTCTTCCTGATCTTAATGAGCAAAGATGACTGGATGCCTTAACACAGCCTTCTCAAGCCGTTTGACTGAGGAGCACTGTGCTCCACCCTTCTTCCTTTTTTCTCTCCTCATAATCAAGGTTTTTCTTTTCATACCACAGCGAACTCTCCTTTGCCTTTCTAGCACCTGCACAGTCTCGTAGTAAGCCGCAATGCACTTATTCAATCCTACCTTAAATGTCCTGTCTTTTATCTCCCAAGCTCACTATCTGGATAAGGTAGTGAAAGGTATGCTCTTCCTTCCTATTTTTCCTATTGTCTTTGTGTTTCTTTTTAAAAAATGCACCGTGAACATGCTGTGTTGAGGTTTCATCTCTTCCTCATTGTCACCAAAGTGGTCCCTGGTGTCTGGAAGGGTGAACTTTCCAGTCATTTAGGTAGGAAATACCTCTGTAAGTGCTGTGACCCTGTGTTAACATCGTATCAGTGTTCCTTCCCATTCCCTTGTCCCTGCCCTCCCCTTCAAATCATCTCTCATCCTCACCCTTCCCACTCAGGTAAGGCAAGTCAGGAGAAAACAAGTGTCTGTGAATACAGCAGGAGCCCTGTACAGTGATGTGTTTTAATTAAATGTCTGTGGTCCATTTTGTAACACAGGTGGGTGCACTTTCTGTGTGGAATCTTCATGGTTTTGATCCACAACTGCCAAGTCTTCCATGGGAACTTTAACTAATTATATTGGAGATTTTTTTCCTAATACAAAAATGTGAGGATCCCAAAACCTCTGGTTGCATAAATCTGTAAAATCTGTAGAAATTCGTGATGCTGCATTAGTGTACACTACAACAAAATCCAACCTTATGCTCCTGTTTATAAGTATAATGCAAGTGTAGGATCCAGGTCTTTCTTCAACAAAGAAGAAAAGGAATTGAACTTTTACAGAACACAGATCATCTATTGTTTTAAAAAAATCACAGTTATTTATTAATCAGAACAATGAGCTAAATTACTTTAGGACTTTTTAATAGAAACAGACAGTTCCACAATGCACTTAGTTTTTGAAAAATATTGAAATAGCATGCATATGGTTAAGTACAACAATCTGACAATAAATATGATTGAGTTGGACTTAAATATTTTTCTGCATGGCTGATTCGACACTAACAGCAACACAGTGTTGACACCACGCAAGGATCATATGTTTGCTGGTTAAACAAACCAAAAAATCAGGTTGAACAAATTAATTTTTTTCCATACTATTATCCTTCTTTTCAGGTTATGAGCAATCAAAAATAACAGCTGTGAGAGGCTGAGGATGAAGAGCAGATATGCTGAAATATTGACCCCATGAACAGTTAAAATGAAGTCTTTGCTATATAGGGCTTGTGTGCTGTGACAAGAAACATGGTTGCCCTACTGACTTCACTTCTCTGGGTTTACAATTTAATGTTTTTCTTTTTTTTTCCCATTGAAGATTAAAGGCAGATTCAGGAACAACTGCAAATAGGGAAAATCTTTGAGCAGACAAATATTAATGATGAGGAAATGTCCATAGCTTAAAGAATTCCATCTTCAGTGTAACACAGCAACTGATAGCTGTCCTTGGACCCCTCTTTATAGATCAGTTGATTGTACAGTGGTAGTTAGTTTTCTCTCCTTGCTTTGCACCAAAAAAACCACATGCTTGACTTTATTTAAGTTAGGAGGAAAAAATCCTTTCTCTTTCTTAGATCAGGGAAAGAGGGTCATTTATTGTGCCCTTATGAAGTAAACATGGTGGCATCCTCAGAGGAAGATATGGGCCATCACTAGGGAGTTCGGTCAGAACATACTGTTAATGTTCCACATCTCAGTGTTTTGCATTTCAAAACCCCAGGACTCCTCCTTTTTATCTCAACATGTGTTGGAGAAGGTTGCATCAAAAAGTTGCAGATAAGCATTGAGGGCGTAGAAAAGATGAAAAATCAACCTGCAGAGCCTGGCAAGGAACCTTCAGCACTGATTTGCCCATTCAGTGGCCCAGTTTTTTAAACTAAGTCTTCTGTAGTTGTCATTTTTCCTCTAGGTAGACTTTTGACTCACCTTTATGCCTAATAATAAAGACACGTTATATTTAGTGTGTATTTCAGTGGGTTACAGGTTAAGCAACATACTAAGAATAAAAGATCATGTCTTGCTATGCATGGCTGCTTTTGGAAAGATTAGCGATAGCTGAAACATTAAAAGTACATGGTTTTTTACTTGGCTAACTGCATGATGTGCATTTTTCAAAACTAAATTACTCATGCCTTTTTGGCTTTCTTAATTATTAACATCTTTCTGGTTGAAATCCCTTCCCAGTAATCCTCTGTTGTCAAGGGGTGAGCCTGATTTACTGCTGAATCTTTCCTACAGCTTTACAATAAACGAGTAAGTCAGAGAAGATGCAGAATTGTTTCTAAATGGGAGAGCAAGTTTCAATAGCAAACATCAGTGTAATTAAACTGAGAAACTCTAACTAGACTCGGAGTAGAGTCTTCTAAACTAAGACCTAATTAACACTGGTAATGCTTAAAATGAGAAGAGGTGCCTATTATTTTAATAATAATTAAAAAAGGTGCTGATTTTAGAGAGAGGTTCTACATCCAAAATATCATGGAATCTGATGGTACATCAGTGTAATTAATTTCTATTACTGAATATCAATTCTTACTCTTCAAAAATAATCATTAACCACATTAACACTGTAGTGATGCATATACAAACAGCTAGTTTGAAATTTAAAGTTGCTGAACAACATTACAATTCAGGGGTGGCTGCAAAGTGTCTTATTTGGCCTGCTCCTGAGGCGTTAGAGCAAGTCAGAACCCAAGATCTGACCAAAGCCGGTTCCCTCATTGTACAGTTACAAGTGTAGGAGTTCTGGTCAGTAACTTCTTAACCTTCCTATTACAGGATCCATCAGATTAAGGATTTCTGGATTCCCATCACCAGAGAATATCATGGTGGTAGTTTCAGAGTTGAGTTGGTTTGGGGACACTTTACCAAGCTTTCGTAATTTGTGGGGATCAGCAAATTTGCTCCTCACCTTTAATCCTAGAGAAGCTTCTGGAGGTCTCGTAGTGATTGTTGTTCTCTCAAGCTTCAGGCATTTGCATCTTCACGTGTTGCATTCAGCCATGTCCTACTTGTCCCAGAGCTCAACTGCTGTCTGTGGGACTTGCTAAGAACGTCCATCGGTACTTTCCTACTGACAGTGAAGGAAAGATAATAAATAGCCTTTTCTTCTAAGTCTTATTTCAAGTGGCAGTGAGGTTTGCCTTGAAGAAAAATACCAGTAAATGTTGCTTATAATTGGACTAATTAGAGAAGGCTTTAACTGTATAGATCATTAAGAGCCAATTATTTTACCAAAATTGCAGGATAACTTCTGGTGACAGTCTCCTTTGACTCTGATGCTCTTTGCTTCTCTGTTTCAAAATTAACCCACTTTTTATATTGCTTCTGTGGTCTGTTCTCTCACTTACGTGGCAGACCTGACATCTTTGTGAATGCCCTCCAGAAGCTTTCAGCAGCACTTACGTGTGCTTAAATTTGAGACTCACATAAAGAGTTTCCTCCCCCTTTTCCAAAAAAGCCCTATTCGTATATTTAATTCTCTTAGTCACTCAAGTACAGTTAACACTACAAACAGAAATAATGCATCATTAGTGACTTCTAGCTAAGAGAAATCAGAGCTGCAAGATTATGGTGGTGTAAATCTCTGAGGATTAAGCCATCCTGCTGTGTTGACATTCAGAAGCAATTCAGAAACAAGATGATCTCTTTGCTTTATTCCCCAGCATGGGGGAAAGGAGAGGATAAAGTTTATTTTGTATCATCTTTTCATCAAGTGCTTTGAAGTGCACTGTTTGTGGAATGAGGAATACTGTACCATCCTGTCTGTGTAGTGTAAGTGATGGTCAAGTCCCTGTGCAGTGAACCAGTTCAGAAATGGTAGTACTTATAGGTCCATTTCCCTGGATATATTGGCTTATGCATCTCTGTTGTCTTCTAACCTTCTGAAGGCCCGAGTCCTCTGACAGCTACTGTTTAACTTTTTTTTTCCTATTCGTAGTTTACTTTCTCAATACATCTTAAAAATGTCTACTCTCCTACCAAACCATGACACTGGAGGGGTTCAGTGTAGTCTTTACAGCACTGAATCTTTAATGAACCTTGTAACGTAATGGTAAACATCGGAAAACTTCTATGTTCCTGTACCTATGAAGAACCATTTACGTCATTACGAAACAGTTCTTTCTTGCTCCTTGGAAGAGCTTTATCTACTAGGAGCCAGAGATTACTTTCTCCTTAGTGGGAAGAGACAAACTTACTTTCTAGACTTAAAAAGTGCCAAGACAGTGGAGTATGAAATTACAGGTAGGAGTTACCCTGCTTCAGGTATCTACAGATGCTTATCTCTCATCTGGTCACCCTGGATTCCCTTAGTACTCAAGAAGAGGAACAGATATTTTGGGAAGGCATAATCATAAGAGATACTCTCTCTCTTCTATTTGATACTTGCTCTCTTCTGTTTCTCCTCACCTGACCGATGCTTTTCCTCTGCTTGTCCTCTTCAAAATGCTTGGCTTACTTTCTCTGGGTCCAGATCAAGAAGATTTCAGAGTAAATCCTGAAAGTCGATTCAAATACTCTCAAGCGCATTTCGTATAGACAATGAATTGCACACAAAATTCAAACACATAGGGTTGAAAGAGGTCTCCTCAGTTAGAGTCTAGTCTTCTGCTGGCAAGGGCAACCACGTTGTGTAAAACTTTATATCAATTTACCAAGCTCTATGGATAAATAACTGAGGAATCTTCTCCTTAATACTCCCATGGGGAGGCTGCTCCAGAACTTAAATCCTTTGATCCTGGCAAGTGATTTTTTTTCCTTTCTAATTTCCAGCCAGAATTTATTCATACTTGGTTTATGTCCATTTGTTCTTGTGCCAGCATTATTCTCTTTACCTTAAATAGCTTTTAAGAAGTTTTCCCTTCTCAATGTTTATCTGCTTCATGAACTTGTGGAAAAAAAATCATGGTCTTTTCAGCCACTATTGTACAAGGACAGACAAATCAAGCTCTTTTCATTTCCTCAGATGCCAAAGGTGCCTCATCCAAACTATATCATCTGCTTTCTGCCACTCCAAATTCTCTTTTTCCTAGGCCTGGGAGAGTAGAGCACATGCAGTTCTGTATGAGCTCCTTGTTTTTATAACTACATTAGTTTTCCCTTACATTTCCTGGACACTTCTCAGATGAGAAAAGATCATGGTGTCTTCAACTTCATTCAAGTCTTTCTGGTTCTCACTTCACTCCTGTCCAGGTCAACACTACAGCACCTTTGTTCTGCCCAGTCTCTGCAGCTGTAGGATAGAAGAGAACTTTTTAGGAAATGTTTTAAGGAGTCCAAGGAGTAAAAACAAGAGGTATGCTCAGTGGTGATGCACCAGCCAAGCTCTAGTGGAGCTGTACAAGTATGCACATAAAGCAAGATTTCGTCAGAGGTTTTTCATCTAGACAAATTAAAGCAATGGCACAGGTTGCCCAGGGAAGCTGTGGGCATCCCATCCCTGGAAGTGGTCAAGGCCAGGTTGGATGGGGCTTTCAGCAACCTGATCTAGTGGAAGGTGTCCCTGGCCATGGCGGGGAGATTGGAACTGGATGACCATTAAGGTCCTTTCCAACCCAAACCATTCTATGATGCTATGATTTCCCCTAGAGAGGAGAAAAAAGTCCTATCTCTACTGTCAGGATGGTCCCATCCAAACTGGATTTATCTACTCCAAAATGGGTTTACCTACCTAGCTAGGTAATTTTAGGAGGTTATTTAATACACTTCTTCCTCTTTCATTCTCAAAATAGCTGAATGCTTTCGGCTTGTACTGAAAATAAGAAAAGGGATCAAACACATAAATTAGCTCTAGCATGGAAACAATCTGACTAAATGGTTAAAAGTTTGACACTGTTGTAAGTAACTGAAGGCAGGATATTAAAATGAAGAATTTCAAGTAGCCTTGCTTATAAATAGCTCTTCTGTAGTATATAAATACTAATAAAGTATATAAATACCAAAGTACACAACAGCATGGTCACACACACATACACACACACACACATATTATTTGCCCCATGCCAGAATACACATTTTAAAAGATTGAAATGCAACAAATTTGTTTGTAAATGAAAAATTTATTTAAGATCTTTTTAAAGGACTTCTGCTTATCACCTTTGTTCCTTTTTCCTTTCGGTCCCTGTAAATCAGTCACTTGTTAGAAAACAGTCCTAGAAAATGTTTGGTTTTTTCTGTTCACTGGGAAAGGTTCTGTGGACTTAAAAAGCTCCCTGTGAAACAATTTTTTGTTTTAAAGGCGTTTCTAAGCCCCATTTCCCCAGTGCAGGACACACTATGACATGGGATGCTCTGGATGGGGTCCCAGCTCTGCCTTGAGGAGACCCTCACACATCATATGGTCAAACAGGTGTCGAGACAACACACACCTCTTCACTGTCCTTAGGGACAACAGAGATCTGTGTCATTCACATAGGTTCACAAACCTCTCTTGCAAAGCTGAGGGCCTGAAAAAACTCAAACTATGTGGCAAGATTGCACTACACACATAAAAATAGAGAAAGCATTAAAACAGGACTCAGGAAGACTGAATTGTGTCCCTGGAGTAATCAGTCCTGCTGAGTGACCTTCACAGTCACTTCAGTCCCTTGTACTTCAGTTTCCTAAGCTGTTAAGTGTCTCTTACATTTCTGACAGCTTCATGGTAAAGATTTTTGAGCTCTGCAGGTAAAAAGCCCCCAAAAGGATATAAGCTAAGCAGCCTCCCTCACACCACTGTTTACTGTGGAAATTACTGTGCTATTTTCTTGAAGGAGTGGGGTAGGGGGGAAGTACAAAAATCTCAGCAGGAGGTCATCAGATGAGAAAGTCAAACCCTAGTGAGCAGACTAGGAGGTTGGTGTTCATCCTCCCTAACTAAATTTTATGATCTATAAAATGCCTGCCTCTGTGCTGGGCTCTCTCTAGTCACTGGGGAGAAATGGATGTTTCTAGAGCACGCTTCAGCTCGTCACCATGAGCATCAAACCCACATGAGGAGACTTCTGCCCTGGGACAGTCTCTTTCTCTGCTGACTACAAAGAGTTGAAGGTATCTCAGTTATAGATTAATCTGAACCGGATGAGATGAATCCTTCCCAAAATTACCAAAGTAAAGAAACTGTATGTCTTCCAAATATTTTCTGCCTTTCCCTTTCCAGCTGGTTTTGAATGCTTACCAGTCTGAGATCTCACTATTACTGAAAGCCAGCTGCTTTATCCAGCTGGGTGTTGGGAATTTTAACCCCAAATGCAATTTAGGTAACCCCAAGTACTGGTCTTACATAGCAAATGTTTTGAGAGGCTCAGGCTCGGGCAATGTGCTGCCTTGCTTTTACAACCAATGAAGCTGGAATATCTCAGTGCCCCCCTGAAACTCACCATTCCCTCAGTGCAGTGAGTGAGGTTATGCTGTGAGGACCTCCTAGGAGAGCCAGAAGCAGTTGCGCATTGAGTGGTCACCACCATCTTGACACCAAAGTGGGTTCATTCCAGGTGGGAAGACACCAAGTGGGAGTGGAGAAATAAACTGAAGGCAAAGGGAAAAAGCTGTTTAATGAGGCCATTTCCAGGCTGTGTTGCTTTGTGTTTCGAGTGCATTTGAACGTGTGGCTGTTTGCCTTGCAGAGGGATGCCCTGGCTTGTGCAACGGCAATGGCAGATGCACTCTGGACGTGAACGGCTGGCACTGTGTCTGCCAGCTGGGCTGGAGAGGAGCAGGCTGTGACACTTCCATGGAGACAGCATGTGGCGATGGCAAAGACAACGATGGAGGTAGGACATGAGCACATGTGATATGTCAGGCTTCACAGAGCCTGTAAACCTCTCACAGTGAACAGTCATCTGGGCTTGATTCTGCAGGGCAGATTGTTTTATGACAGCTGGTAGAGAGCAGACAGTGAAATCTGCCAGGCTGACTCAGCCAGAGTGGATTGGAATTCAAATTAAATGGATTTGGATCTGGGGTGCCAGGGCTGAAGAGGGACATGTGTTTACCTTCAAATGAAGTCCATGTAGCAGAGAGCAGGCAGAGGCTGTGCACCTGTCCGGTCCCTCCACCCCAGCTGAGTGGCTCAGCAGTGACATGACGGGACCACCTCAGACAGCAAACATCCCTGGCTGTTCAAACTTTTGCCTCGCTGCCTGAGGCTTTCATCAAGGTTCTCCAGTCGGTCACTACTGACTTGGGATGGATATTTTGCAGAAACTTAGAGTCTTGGGTGACTGATCCCCATGCCCACAAGCCATCCAATCCCTCTCAAACCATGTTTTATTGATTACTGCTCCATATGTAATGATGTCAGGCATGTGAATAACAGATCTGTGTAATGCAAACTTAATATTCAGAGTTATCTCATTACAAAGGAAACCGTGGTGCGGTGTGAAGGTTTGAATTAGAGAGCAGGAGATGAGATATTAAATTTAAGGCATAAGGGAGACTGCATAATTTGTTTTGTTGTCACTCAGCAAAAGGCTTTGTAAACCACAAGTCTGGGCCAGGACCCAGACTGTGAAGTGAAGCCTTCATTTTGCAAGCCTCTGTTTTATCATATTCACAAGAACAGTACAGTTAAAAAAAAATAATACCCAAGCCAAGACTGTGATTATCTGCTTCATAGCAACTGGGATTCTGATTGAATATTTAAAATACTTCTGCACATCTGGCATGGCAAATGGACCAAATTAGCCCTTTAGAAAAGATGGAAAAATTGGAGAACCATACAAAGAGTACACACTATAAAACAAGGATAGCTTTTTACCTCATATGGAACTGAATATCACTGTACTCATCTTTCCTATTTACAGCTGACACAGGGCAGCAATAAAGTTCATCACATCAGGTGTGTAAAAATATGGTAAATAGACCCAAGGATAGTCCCAGTTTCCTTGGAAAAAAATAACCAGCAAAAGCCCTGGGAAGTTTTTAGAGAGAGAGGGAAAGAGTAATCCAGCCTAACGTACAATGTAAATCACAACTGTATGATATCACAAAGAGCATAACCAGACTCTGAGCATCTCTTTATATCTCCTGATTCAAGGGTTAACCTTGTTACCTGGGTTACTCTCAGCTTGAAATGAGCTGCCTTGCAAGCCGGCAGGACAGCAGATGGAGATGGGAGAGACAAAAGGCATTGACAGGTTTACAAGTTAGTGCACACCAACTACTAACTGGCATTTGGTGAATTTGTGTGGAGCAGTGGTATGCACAGCAAGAACAGAGAAACTGATAGGTTGTAACTTATTGCCTTGTGACAGCTTATTCATGTGTCAGAGCCCACAAATGAGTGTTGACTTTACTCTTGGTACACTCAAAAAAAAAAAAACATGTACATGGTGTGCATTACAGATTACAGATAATCTGTCATGCACTCTGCTTTCGATTTGGCTATGTTACTGCTAAGGGCTCTCCTCAGCTGGGAAGTGAAATAGCAGAATACATTTACTTTATTAACTTCCTTTTTATATGTTTTAATGGATCATTTGTATTTGTGAGCTCAAGTCCAGAATTTCAACCCCTGAGATGTAGGAGTGTCAGCAGTGGTGAGGCACTCCTGCTTTGAAACCTTAGTCCTTTTTTTGGCACAAGGATTCAGATAGAGATACAAGGACTCATGAAGAAAGGCTGATGCTCTGCCTGTTTGCTAGATGTTATGCTGATTTCTACAGCAATTGGAGGTGTTTGTAGAATATCATAGCATAATTTAGGTTGGAAGGGACCTCCAGCAGTTTTCAGTTCAACCCCCTGTTCAAGGCAATACTGATTACATCAGGTTGCTCAATGCTGTATCCAGTCAACCCTTGAACACCTCCAAGGATGGATATTCCACCTCTGGACAGCCTGCTCTAGTGTATGACCATCCTTATAGTAAATGTTTTTCTCTTTGTATCTAATAATAATTTTCTGTGTTCTGTGTGCCAAATTAATGTTCGTTGCCTTTTATCCAACACCATCTGAGACATCTGAGAGTACCTCAGCTGACTTCTGGCTTCCCCTTCACAATAACTTGGGTGTCTGGTAGAGCACATATATATATTTCATGTGTGACAGCTCCCTTTGGATTTATCAAATATCCAAGGGCAATTCAAATCACACTAGGCATCTGTGTTCAGCAGAACTGAGCCCATTCAGCACAAACATTATACCTTGGGAAGCTGCTGTGCTTTGAAGAGCACTGAAAAGATGCATGCCTGAAGCCTCTCCAAAAAACATGTAGTATGTGGATGAGCACTATGGTTTCTCCCTCTTTTGGGATTCTGTCACATACACTGGAGTGATGCAAGCTCAGGGCTGGAGAAGGATGGTTTATTTTCATTCACCAGAAGGGATCCAGATGTGGAATTTGCACATGAATGTTGGCAGTGGAGGTAGAAGACCTTTCATGAAGCTTTAGAAGTCAAACAACTGACCTAGTCAAAATGGATACCGTGAGTGGTGAGAAAGAGGTTAGTGGGGCTGTTCACAGCACTGAGGGGTTCGCTCTGCCTGAGCTCACTGGAGACCAGGTGTTGTGTCGGCTGGACCAACAGGTGGGGTGGCTGGGAGCCCACAAAATCCAGGTGCTGAAGAAACCCGCTGGTGGGCAGGTCATATAATGTAAAACTCCCCTCTTTACCTCTGTAACAAAGACCTCTCCCACCGACCCTATAGAGATTCGGTCTGTCTGATTGGCCTACAGACAGACATTCCTTGTATCCTTAAAAGGATATAGTCCAGCACTCATCCCATCCCCCTCCTTAACCCCCGTTGGTTGTTTTTTGTATTACCTCACTTCCCTCCTTGGATCCTATGTAAGGCTATCCCAAACGGAAGCAGGCCCCTTTTTGCTGCTTGCCTTGTCCTTCCCTGTCGGCCCTGCTGCTGCCCTGGACTCCTGGTCCCTTCCCCCCTTGCCTCGCCCTTCCCCCCTGCTCCCTCGCCTCTCTGGAATGCATCGAAACAAATAAGTAATAAACTCCGAGGCTTCAGCAAAAGGCCGCCTCTAACTCTTTGCCTCTAGTGACGCCTGAGCTGGCCAGCTCAGTGAGAGTGGCTGTGTGTCTCTGCCGCACTGGTGAGAAGAGCTGATCTGCAGGGTGCCATGAAGCCCCACCAGAGATTCCTTTGCAACAGGATTCTCTTGGGACAAGCAGAGATCTCTTCACCAAAATAACGCACCACGGCGTTAACCAGGTTCCTACACTGTGGTGTCGAGTGTCTGCTAATCAAAATCTCTGCAGCCGGAAATTCCTCAGAATAATGGGAGCTGAAGTCAGAAACTTTTTCATCAGCTCCCAGCCTAATCATACCCTGAGGGAGACGGGTGCTAAATTACAGGGTGTGTTCGCCTCTTAAATCTGTAGGCTGTTCAGATAAACAATAACAAGCTGAGCAGGAGTCACTCAGAGAGAGATTTGGTGAAATGTAATCTTTGTTCAGGCTAGTAAAAAGTTGTCTCTGAGTCCATTCCCCTCTCCACACAAAAGTGTCATTTGTCAAAGCTAGCACTTAGGTTTCACACCAGGCCCACTTTGTTTACACTTTCAAACAAGTGTAAACAGGCCCATCAACTTGAAAGAAGCTCTAGTGAGTAACTGAGAGCAGGTGATCATCCAGTATCAGTTAAGGAAAAACAGTGCAATGACAGAGCTGTAACAGTCTGGGTAAAAGGCCAAGATTTTGTACATTTGACCTAAGAGGCCACCTGTATTACAACAAACAGGAGGTGTTTCTTTAAAACAAGATGAGAAAAGTGGTTCTTGTCTCACTTCGGCAGAAAATAACCTCTCTAATTTATGGCTGAAAACACTCACTACCTAAGAGTAGGTTTGACAGGTAGTACCTACGTGTCTCACCCCACACTGAGTGCTCTATCATGTACTTGAAGAATAAGAAGTTTGAAAATTTAAAAAATCAAGGAAATTATCTTCTGTGACAATTCCTAAAAGTGGAGTTAATGGCATTTGACAATACCTTGAGAAGAGGCTGGTATTCCATAGGCTAAATGTGGGCTCTGTTGCATTGGTAGACTCCTCTGTTAGGTACAGACTGTATAGGAAAAATCGAGGGGAAGAAAGGTTATTCTTAACTGATCTCATGAATATGCTGTTGAACAGCAAAGCTGTGTTACCCATCCTTGTTCTGGAGAAATCATCTAACTGTTGAGAGCCAGAGTTGTCCAGTTCTCCATTTCAATGTCTTCATGTGAAGACAAGATCGTGCTGAGGTGAAATCATGAGAGGACTACAGATGTTAAATTAAATTGCTCATTTGGTCTAAAAGTTCAACACAATGACTTTGCTTGAGGGCCTTTGTTATTGTCTGGGGCTTTTCCGGAGTAGCCAAGTCTTCCAGGTTGGGTAAAGCTTGCTGGTTCTCCAGGAACTGAAACCCACCCATCCTTCATTTCCTGCTTTAAACAATTGCATTCCTGAACAGCTGCTGAACTCTGTCAAATGTGAATCTACTTTACTTGTGAAAGGCAAGAGTCTTTCTCATATGAAAAATACGTCTGAAATGACAACGTTCACAATATTATCTAAACCTTCATGTTCACTGGGTGTTTCTGTTCAGTTGTCTGCTGTTCTCCACTGCCTCTTCCCAATTTAAATACTTCCAAAGGTTTGTTGTAGTAATTAAGGGAATAGATAGACAGACAGACAGACAGACAGATAGATAGATAGATAGATAGATACCCTTCCTAGTCAAATAAAGCTGTCCTTTTGTAACATATATTGCACACCATTACATGAAAGTATAGAAACTTCGTTTTTCTTAGTTGTCATCTGGGCAACGATCTTCCTTTGGGACTGAGGAAAATAAACCATCCTGGTTTTTTTTTCTGAAGAATTGTATTAGCAAAGCTCCTGCCCCTCGGTTTATGTCTCATTTAGCCTAGGACAAACAGAGACTTCCAATGTACCCATGGCCCCATTTTGCCTTTGCAAGTTCAGTCTGTGCTCCACCAGATGTTTCCCAAAAGCTAGCAGGTGGAGCAATTTGTATGCTTTCCTCTCCTCTATCCTCCTGGACCAGAACAACTAAAGGTTGCCTTAGTCTCCCAACCTTGGAGCAGTGAGCAGGTCAGAGCCACCAAGGCCCTGCACACAGGACTTTTGCCCTTCCTTGCAGCTCTCAGTCTTAGTTATTGCTGCTGCTAGAAACCAACTCCCACTTCAGGGACAGTGTAATTCAGGAATGGCTTCTCTGAAGCAAATCAGTGCTATTTGTTTAACTGTACCATAGCCCATTGGCAACTCCACAGTGTCTTGCCTCATTCAAGTATCAGGTAGTGCTTGTAGTAAGGTGGAAACTTACATAATGCTTTGGAACAGCAGCATCTCAAATCTTTGGCAAGAGAAATTTTGGCACGGCACACTGGCCTTCTTAACACCCATGTGTTCACCGTCTGTCCACCACATGCCAAATAGTGTTAGAGAGCTGGCAGGAGTCTGCACTGATCTTTGCAGTGCATAGGGTTACACCTGAAGGTAGTCTCAGGGTTGTAAAGGGAGTGGTAAAGAATCCGGGAGAACCCCAGAGTGCAAACCTTTGTCTTTGCCAAATGCTTGAGCTGCAGACAAGGTGGGGTGCTTTCTTAAATTTTCTTTTTTCTTTTTGCCCTCATGCCACAAGGCTTTAATAGCATGAGAAGATTGTCTCCTTGGCATGGTGTGTGAGCTGTCTGCTTCCTCAAAACCATAAAAAATGATGCAATAATGTGCTGGCTACATTTGTGGAGGGAAGTATTGAGACCTGAATGCACCTGGGAAAACAGCCATCATAAATTAGCATTTACCATCACAGATAGATCCAGTCAAACAACAGGGTCATCTTGGAGGAACCACAAAGCGCTGCAAAAAGGATGAGAAAGTCTGCTGTACCTGAATGATTGGGTAGCTAGTGTAGTTTGTTAGAAATCACTGAGCTTCTCTTCCTCTGTTTCATGGTGACTGTTAATTGACTTCTCTTCAAATAAAATGACCAGTTCACATTATCAGGTTTCAGCTCTTTGCTGATTTTGTGTTGGATGGTAACATGTGGGTGTCACCTGCGGCTAGTTGTTGGCAGCAGGGCTGGCAGGAGAGCAGTGTGAACCCAGGTATTGCACCATCCAAGAGCAGGTGTTGATCGTGCCTTTGGAGAGGATGATGTGTTGTGAACTGGGGATCTAGCAGTGCCTTGTCTTGACGCCTTGGGAGAACTCCTGGTACTTTTGAGTAATCCTCAATGAAATGCCTTAGATCAGTAGATTTAGACAGAAACTATGGAAGTTCTCTCTGTGTTGAGGGAAACCTAGCATTGTCCGCTGAAACGAGAGAGCTAATTTATAGGAAAGGAGGCACTGCTGGTACACAAGATATAACAGATGGTGACGAGAACCAGCTTCAGAAAAAAACAGATTGGACACTTATTTCAAAAAGCATTTCTGCACCTCAAGAGGTGCTTCAACAGAGTTTGAGCACCAATTTTGGAAGCAGAAATTCAGGAAAGCTCTACCAGACCTGCTTTAGCATCTGAGGCAAACTGTTGCAACCTCTGTGAGGCAGAAAGTCCCCTTAAAATCCTAAGGTTTTGCACCGACTGCGCTCAACACGTATAGGGTGCATGGCCACTTTCCTCTTGACCAGGATTTGAGAAACGTGCTAATATCTGAGTTATCTGAGACCACTTTTCAAGCTGTTCTCAGATGATTGCTTAAATTGGCTTGGATTCAGTCAGGATATGTTAGGGTGAACTTTTCAGCAGTAGCTTAACAGTTGCAGCACTTGCCAGGAAAGTGAGAGACCTTGATGACAAGGATCTCTCAGCTGCTGAGGGTGTGAAACCACTGTTCCCACAAAAAAATTGCTAAGTTCTGAGTTCCTTTTGCTCAGAAGAATCACTTTTGAGAGGTGCTTTGGCTCCTGAAGGAGACAGTTTCAGGTACACTATTGCATGATGATTGATCAGGTTAAGCAGCTTGTACTTACTGCCCTGTCCAAATGCTAGTCATAGAACCATAGAATATCCTGATTTGGAGGGAGCTCGCAGGGATCATCTAGTCTCAACTCCTGGCCCTGCACAGGACAGCCCCTACTCTGTCAGGCTTGGTGCTGCGACCACTTTCCTGAGGAGCCTGTTCCAGTGTCCAGTCACCCTCTGGGTGAAGAACCTTTTTCTAGTATCCAACCTAAACTTCTCCCAACTCAGTTTCATGCCATTTCCTCAAGTCCTGTCACTGGTCACCACAGAGCAGAGATCAGTGCCTGCCCCTCCTTTTCCCTTCGAGAGGAAGCTTCAGACCACAATGAGGTCTCACCTAAGTCTCCTCCAGGCTGAACAAGCCAGGTGACCTCAGCCGTATCTCATATGGCTTCCCATCCAGAGCCTTCACATTCCTCATAGTTCTCCTTTGGACACTCTCTAATGGCTTAATGTCTTTTTTATATTGTGGTGCCCAAAACTGCACATAGCCCTCAAGGTGAGGCCACCCCATTGCAGAGCAGAGCGGGGCAATCTCCTCCCTTGCCCGGCTGGCGATGCTGAGCCTGATGGACCGCAGGACACAGTTAGTCTCTCCTAAGCTAGGAAAGGCCCTCACATGCTTTGCTCAGCTTCATGAAATTCCCTCAAATCCTAGGTTGCCTGGTTTCTGTGCGGCTTTGCTGGCTGTTAAAAATCTGCCTGGAGAAAGGAAGAAGCCCATGAAGCCAGCTGCACCAACTGTATTCTCCAGAGCAATGATGAGCTGGGGGATGCTGTGAACTTGCAGATTCTAAACACATTATTACAGCTCTGGTTTATGCCAGATAGTGGTGATTATCATGTGTTTTCTGTCATTTCCTCCTTCCACTTCCCTTCTTTTTCTATTCAGATGGGTTTTTTTAAACAAGAATGTAGCTCTGGATTAGGATGAACATTTTGCAGAGTATTTCTGTAGTGACTAGCCCCACAGAGGCTCTGCACAAGAGCCTGAGGAGTTCTGTAATTCAAGTACATGATTGCTATTACATGTGACTGTGTAATTTCAAACTTGCAAACAAGTGCTGAACACTTAGAGAAAGATGTGAGGGCAGTTCGTTTCCCAGACAGCCAGCAATCTAATTTAGCCAGTGTACAACCAGTGAGAAGCGTATTCAGGTGAAATCAAAACAGAGCAGGTGGGACAGAAGGAGCAAAGAGAATATGAATAGCTAACATGGTCGCAGGGGGTTGACAGTCACATTGCCATTGTTCCTTACAGTTGTGTTTTGTTTCCCTTTGACTCCTTACAGGGGAGCCAAAAGCTACAACTCTTGTTGAATAAGTAGAATTTCTCTCTGCAAACCACTGGAGTAAAACCCATTTATTCCCCAAATCCAATTCAAGTAAATTGAGTGTCAGTCCTCTACTCAGGGCAGAACATCATTATTCCTGTAAACCTGTATCAGCACAAACATTCACGTGAACAGTAACTTGTTTGTGCAGAAGTACTGAGCCATTCCTTTTGAGCCTTCCTCTAAACCAGAGTTTAGGCTAGAACTGAAAGGGTGAAACCTGATTTGCTCAAGGGTAAGACTAAGACTCTGTTATCCTTACCTTTGAGCATTTACATTTAAAACCTTTCTGATCCAAACTCTCCCAGTAATTCATTCAGAAGCATCACAGGGCAAGACAGTGTCCCAACAAAAAGTGATAATGTTTTCTGATGAATGGTACAGAAAGGGAACTGAAAGATAAGAACTGGATGAGGTGAGAGACACAATTATTTGTATAATTAGTGCTTTTGTATAATTTATGCTTTTATTGCCAGTGGAAATATTCCCATGGGAGACAATGGGGTTTTGTTACTATTTTTACTTCTTAGTTTTGCTTTGCCTACTACAGTTTCTCATTGAGGCTCATCCCACTGCAGTCAGTGACAAAAAGTGTCATGGTCTTTAGCAGGAGCAATCCTTGAGTTTGTCATGTATGCTATCCCAGATTCACCCTAATCAGGCTTCTTAAGCTCACCTCCCTCTGACTGCCTGTCTGGCTGGGGCTCCCAGTGTGCGTCACGGTTCACAGAATGCTCTCTGTGTACAAACAGGTCCGTCCCTACCCATGGCCTGCCTGTTCCAGCCTGACACTTGACATGCAGCACCTGTCAGAGTCTGCTTAAACACATAATAGCACCTCTGGCTGCAGGTTATTTGCATTCTGTTGGTGATGTTAGCATGATGGATTTTTGTTGCAGCATCCATAACTCTGTAGAAATGCTCAATTATTCAGCCTCAGCCAGCTAAGACACTGCCCGTTAAATCAGCCAACACAATTGTAGGGCCATGAAAAGTCACAGCTAATTTGAAATTTTATTAGCTCTCAGTTGATCTTGTTTACTGCAGAAGCAGTGTCTCAAAATCAGCCCTTTGCTTCTGTACAAAGCTCTAATCCTTGACTCCTTTTGGGTGCTGCGTGGCAGTGAATGAGGAACTTGGAAGCTGACTGCACAGGACTCAAAGGAGGAATGAGACTGCTGTGGGATTTGTGAGCACTTCGCAGCCAGCAAGTGCAGCAACAACTCAAGGAATGCAGGGACAGTGAGAGGCCCCATTGCTGCTGAAGAGTAATTATTTTGCAGGAATTTCAAAATTTCTGGTTGGTTTGGGTGGTTGTATTTTCTTGCGTACATCATATGCACAAACGTCATAAAGGACATGATTTTCAGAAAGTGATGGGTCACAAGCAGTGTTTGAAAGCCAAGTAATTTTAGCTTCTCTTAAATTTGGCATCCAGGTGACTATTTGTGGGAGGCAGTTACGATATGGAGTATCTTGTGAAATTCCTGAGTGAGGTCAGCATTTCCATCTGTTGTCATTATCTAATGTAGCTGTCTCAGTAGTTACAGTGAGTGTTTAAAGTCAGTTAAAATCAGGTGTTCTCCAGCTGGTATTATGCAAATGTTGCACTTGTTAGGCCAAGGTCCTGCTCCAAGAAGGCACAGATACCTTTGGAGTTCAGCCCCTTCCATGAAACAATGCTCCCAGGGAGAAAAAGCTGAACATACATTGCAGATACAAAACTTTAATGAGAATTGTGAGTACTTCATTGGGTTGCGCTGACACTTCAGAGCCCTTTGGGACTGTAACAGATGTTTTGTGAACAGAAAATAAAAAGACAGTCTCTGCTCCCAGGGAGTTTACAGTCTAAAGCAGAGTTTTGAAGAGCTCAGTAACGGGATTGGTGGATTTGCAATCTTTAAGGGAGTCGAGCATCATTCTAAAAAAAATATTGCAACTCCACCCACAAGATACAAGCTAGATGAGCTATCCCAAAGTGAAACTCACTCTCTAATGATACAGGACTGCAGATTGGCTGATAAAAGCTGTCTTGGTCCTCTATAATACAATGTTGGCTGAATAAATTGGAGCTGCTTTATCCTCAGTGGCAGAAAAGGAAAAGGTTTCTGCTGAGCCCCGTTCATTCTCCTTCATGTCCCTCTCTGAAAGAAATGAGCCAGGGCTCACAAGAGGACCTGCAGAGGTGCCATCCACTCTGATTTGTTCTAT
Organism: Cnemophilus loriae; assembly: GCA_013397755.1. Lineage (NCBI taxonomy): Eukaryota > Metazoa > Chordata > Aves > Passeriformes > Corvidae > Cnemophilus > Cnemophilus loriae. The sequence continues at coordinate 388,195 of VZTF01007688.1, read as the reverse complement.
GATTACATGAGTCTTAGTGAAAGATGCAAACCATTGAACACATTATTTACCAGATGTGACAATGTCTTGCCAGTGGCTCCCTTTTCACAACAATAGTGGTTTGATTCACCCCATGGTAACTCTGAGATTGAAAAAGGTATTTATTTCATGACTTCATGCAAAGGAAGAGGGACAAAAGAGTTTGGATTTGGTTTTAGCAGGACTGTCAAAAGGACACGTGTATATATAGGATGCGTAAAAGGCCTCAAAGATGTAAAAATTCCTATCTCATGGAAATAAGAAAGAACATGAGATATCTCAAAATCTAGCTTAGTGACACATCTCTGAATTTGTTAATTGAAAGATATCCATGATTGAAGATGTTTCTGAAGGAATCTCTTGTTGTATCAAACCTTACTCAGCATTTTCATAATTGTATTACAACATAGTTTATGTCTCTCCCGATAAAATTTTCAGGTCACCTAAAGCTCGATATGGTGGCAAATAATGTACCCAGATCATTTTGACACAGAGTGATCTGACTCACATCTCTGCAAGGTCACAATCAAATAAAATGTATCTTAATGCAGCAAAATGCAAAATAGCCCTGGGAACAAAGAAAGGATGTTATACTGGAGGGTTGAGAGATTCTTGAGAAGCAATGACTCAGAACAGGATTTTGGGATCACTAGAGGTAATTGTCTCAACATGAGTTCTCAGTGCAAGGCTCTTGCACCTTCACCTCTGAGAACCTTAGAAGTATAGAAGCCCAAAATCTCGGAAGTGGTCTCTTTTCTGCACCCAGTATTGCTGACATAGTGCTGTGTCCAGTGTTGGAGTCCACATATAACAGATGTGAAATTACTGGAAAGAGATCAAAGGATGTCATACACCAAAAAATGTCCAGTGGATGGGAAATAAACCTTACAATGGGAGGTTTGATCTTCCTCGGCTGTTCAGAAAAAAGATGTAGAATGGATTGTTGCTCTATGTGGAGGTACTTGCTCATGGAAAAGACATCAGAGCATGCAGGGCAGAAGGAACTATTGGTAACTTTATGGACAAAGGTCGAACAAGACCGGTCGTGGGATACTGTAGTTAGACAAATCCAACCTTGAAATAAGACACAGTTCCCTAGCAGTAATTAAGCATTTCAAAAGCTTACTGGAGGAAGTGGTTGACTCACTATAATCAGCTCTCTTTGATATATGAGATATTTTTCTAAAACACAGGCTTTAATCCAGGTCTGGGTGGGAAAAAAATAAACAGCCTATGGGTATAAGAGGTCAGACAAGCTGATCATAGTAGCCTTAAAACATATGAATTGCAGTAATCTCCCTGTGCAAGACTTTAAACTTTTCACAGAGATAATTCAGCAATACAGTTGTTCTGTGGTCTGAAGTGCCATGGTCATATTACAGTTATATGTAGGTAAGGGAGCTATCACTTTTTAAAACCAAGAGTTGTATAAAGGTGTCCATAACTAAGAACTTACTATGCAGCCTATCTGTGTTCCGGGAGCTACTGGAGTTAGGAATCCAAATGCAGGTCATGGGTCTCTGTGACCTTGCTGCTGCAAAACTTGGGCTGGAGAGGGCATTGATCCCATATTCACCTCCCTCTGTTATCTCTCTCTAAAAAATTTGCAGTGATTTTTAATGAAAATTCACCTTTATGCTTTATGAATTTCAAAGGTGTTTTGTATTACAACTTCATATTGTTCGGTGAGATGATATCTTGCTATATTTTCCTTTGCTGATGCTTCTGGCTTCCCACATTTCTTTTCATTCAATTGGACAGTTAAAGCCAGAGTTTTATTTTGCTCTGATTTTATTTTTGATTAATCCGTGCAGCTCCCTGAACACCTTGCTCTTCACGGGTCAGGAGCTTCTTGCAAATGTCACTTTATCCTCACTCTTCAGATGGATCCAGTGAGAGATGTCAGGGCATGAGAAGTCATAGCTATGTACATTGTCATTATATCTCATTACAATTCACTGTAGGGCCCCACTTGAATGACTTCTGGAACATACAATAAAAAAAACATAGAAAACAGTATTCACATGAGACATCACTACTTATGATCTGGTTGTAGCTTAACTCTTGATGGTCTACATGACCAAGACAAAAATAGGCATTACATTTCCTAAGCTAAAGAAATGCTTTGACCTGAAACTGCTACACTTTTACATCTAAGCAGGTCTGTATTGCTTGAATGGTCTCTCAAACTCCGTCTGAGATTTGACCTTCCAGAATCCTACTGATCTAATCATCTGCAGCAAGTAGTTTTTTTAATGGGCAAAGAAACTCTAATTAGTTCTTTTTCATTATCACTAGTCATCAAGAGAAAAGGCCAATGGGTAGGTTTAGTGTCCGAGATGAAAAATTTTTGTGGCAATTTTGCAAGGAGTTATAAAGATGTAGGGAGATTAGGCCAGACAGAGGTAAGGGCAACAGATGGGATTTTCCGAAGCACTTTTGCTGGCCTAACAGTGTTCCCATTATCATTAATGGGAAGTGCAGAGCATTTGTGGAAATGACCCAGTGCGTGTATGTGTGTGTGTGTGTGTGTGTGTGTGCGCCTTTGTACGTGTACATGGAGCAGGTACTCATTGTCTTTGACCTGCTTGGACACGGGAAGCCCTGGGAACCCTGACCAGGCTTGTTGTTCCCCTTTCTGTGTATGAGTAACCAGGTGAAATCATGATGTCAGTGCTGTTTTAAATGCTAAAATATTCCAAGATTGGAACAGGTATAACAGAATCCAAGTCCATGATGTGTGAGAACAATAAAAGATCAGATTCCATCCTATTTAGATTGCAGTAAATACAAAATAATGCCAATAACATTAGTGAAAGGACTTCTAATTCATACTGGTAAAACTGGGACAAAACTGAAGCTCACAAACAGTAATAATGACAAACTGTCTTGTTTTAATTTACTGTTTCTTTGAGATAAAAAATTCATTATCTTGAAAACTAAAGATTTCGTCCCACTTCAGGAGGGAACTACCTCTCCGGGCAGTGTTGCTCTTCAGGCACGTTCATTTCTTGCCTCTCTGCTGGAGTTGTTAGTAGGATGCTTGCTGTAAAGGTGGTTTCTGTGATATATGGAGCTCCCAGCAGCTACACAGAGACCAGCCACTCATTTCATATAGGTCTGTGAACAGCCATCACATGGAAGTAATTTTCATTCACTGTCAAACTGTCTTGCTTGAACTGATGAGTTGGAAGTGAAGGGTTCCATATCCCATTACCCCAGAACAAAAACGTCCAGTTCCCTTATCTGATTTAAAGATCTGTCTCTACTACATGCTAACAACTTTTATTGCTGAATGTGATGCTTCATCAAACCTCTTTTGAGCTTTTTTTTGTATTTCCTTTCCTGTCACCGCTTTTTACTGTGCTGTTTGCAATGAGCAGTGGCATCTCAAAATGAATGGGGGGATGTTGCTATGGGGGTGGGAGGGGAAGTGGTACTGTCTGTGCATTTGATGGCTTGACAGATACACAAACCCTCATTTTACTGGAGTACTCTCAGCAAGCCTTTTCGTGTGTGTCCACTGCTATTATGGTTGTTACTGTTAATTTAATGGTGCTGAAAGTGCAAGCTTTATATCCTGAGAGTTTGAAGTCATCTGTTACTCTGTGTCAGTATCAAATCAATGTGACCAAGGTCAAAAGAGATCAAACCTTCCCAGCAAAATCTCCTTTACTTTCTATTCTATTTTACTTATATACATGTATGGATCTCTCCACAGCCATGATAGATACCGTGACTTTATTCACTATTTAGTCCTGCTGAAAGTGAACCTGGTAGCTTTGGTGTGATGCAATGTGTCTGTGATTTGCACAAGGAACAGGAGCAGGGTACAGAAGTTGTGTATATTGACAAAAAAACCCACAACAACCTTTGGCGGCTCTGGAGTTATCCAAGTGACTGAGTTGTGGAATAACACATCCTAGGATTAATCTAAAATATGTGTTTTTGACAGCCCAGTCTAATATATGAGTTTTCATATAATACATACTACTGCATATTTATGTTGCGTATTAATGTGTATTTTAGGTTCCTTATTAAGACTATATATAGTCTATATAAAGGTGACTTTAAGTGAACATGCCTAACTCGATGTAGGAGAAAATCTGCATTTCTCCATTGTGTGCGTTGGAAAGAGTTCTTGCACCCTGAAGTCTGCAGCACTCCATGTTACCGTTGCTCTAAAATGTTCCTTACTCTTCTGTAGATGGCCTGGTGGATTGCATGGACCCAGACTGCTGCTTGCAGCCAATGTGCCACGTTAATGCACTGTGCCTGGGCTCCCCGGACCCCTTGGATATCATCCAGGAGACGCAAGCCCCCATCTCCCAGCAGAGCTTGCATTCCTTCTATGATCGAATCAAGTTCCTGATTGGCAAGGACAGCACTCACATCATCCCAGGGGACAATCCTTTTGAGGGCGGGTAAGTGAATTTTGAGGTTGATTCAGTAAGTGGTAAAACATAAGCCACTTGGTCATTTTAAGACATGGAAGGGCAGCAAGATGCAGAATATAAAAATTGTTTAAGTGAAGTAGATACCTGAAAAATTTTGTGGCTGATGTAGTTCTGCTGACTGTCTCTTCACCTAGAGTTTCCTGCCAGCCAGTAAAGCAAGATGCTTCTCTCCCAGCACATACGAGGCAGTTGCATCTTTCCTCACTTCCCTTATTTCAAGGAGTGAAAGGCATCCATTCACCTCTTCTCGATCAAGTGACTGACATTGTCCACAAGTATCTCCTAAACAGCAGTGGCAGATCTTCCTTTGACAAAGACAAAAGAGAAAGAAACTAGAATGCTATTTGCAATCTATAGTGTGAATATTAGAGACCTCAAAAGAACAGAGGAAAATCTTACCATATAGGGAGAGCTGTTAGAGTGATTTGCAATACAAGCAATCAGGTTGAATATAGATTGGTTTTAAAACAAGACATTCTTTATCACTGCAATCATCGTCAAGAAACCTGAACTGGGAAAGAAAACTTAGCAGTTCACTTCTGTGACTGCATCTCAGGAATTTGGTTTAAGTATATTCCTGTCTGTCAAGGCTGGGCATCCCTGAAAATCATTGCTTGTAGGAGGGTAACTGGGGTGTCAGATTCTTAGATCATTCAGTGTCTGCCCTGAGTGTTGCCTTTCAGAAGTAGTGACCCTGATCCTGGAGGTGCCTCTCAACAGTTAGGCTTGAACTCTGTTGAACTTCACCCAGTCCTGAACTGCTAACTTCCAGCTGTCCCACACACAGCAGTTAATAGGTTGGCACTGAAAATATACAACACTCAAGTTTGTGTGGGTATTTATTTCAGCACTTGTATCTCAGCTGGCCTCTCAGGGGCCTCTCAGGCCCCTCTAGATCTGACCTAATGCTTTTCATGAAGGGACACTGCCAGCATCTCTTGGGTAACACCTCCCATATATCGCCTTTTTCGGTAGTCTACAGGGTGACCTCAGACATGAAGCACAGCAGTGTTAAGGAATTGGCCTGATATGATATTTTCCCTGATACTTCTTGCTTCCAAGGCCTTCAGGGTCCAAGAAAGCTGTCAACAGTGGCTCAGATTATAACCAAACACTTACTATGTTTGCAAATTGTTGTCCTTCATTGGCATTCTGAAGATCACAGGTACTGGATACTGGACAGTCTGGACTCTGGACTAGTTGTTGTGATTTGTTGCTGTAAAATTAGGCTTCAGAATATAAAATAGATTATGCTCAAAATTTCTTTTTTCTGATGTATTTAGAGGAGCAGTTCCTCAGCATTTCCACAGAGGACTCTGTTATCAGGTCCATATGTATCCTTTCTGATGGGCAGAGAGTTTTGGTACACACACATCTGTGTTTAGTGAACTTTCCAGACAACTAATGAACTATAGGACTCTTCATAGATGTGCGATAAAAAAAAAAAATTGCAGCTTCTCTTTAAGGGCTGCTTGCATTCAACAGCACACAGAGCTGGTGGAAAATAGTGGAAATTTCTAATTTATACAGTGAATTTGTTTCTGAGAGTGCCAGCAGAGGACCAACAGAAAGAATGTGTCATTTAGGGTCACATAAATTCCTACAGGAGTTACATGTGTTTCATAGGTCTGATGATAGATCTCTGTATAGGAAGGAACTACTAACCATCTGTAGATGTCCTGCTAAGGAAAGATTCAGAATTCAAAAGGAGCACTAGCATAAACGTTTGTCTGGTATGTAGGTTAGTGGACTGAGGGAATGCAAAGATTCCGATCAGTAGGAAGGGTTTTAATGACTGCTTTTCATTAAATGCAGTGGAACTAATAAAACTTGTTATATTTAAGTTAACATGAAGAATTATACAGAGGTAGCAATGATTTATGAGGTTGCCATTCTCAAATTATCAGCGTAGGGTGTGTGCCACTAAATATAGTCTACAGATAGGTCACGTCAAGCTGTGATTGTATTGCATCTCTCAAGTTAAGTATCCTGATTCACAAGAGCGATTGCAAGTAACATTGAAGACCCTCAACAGAAGGTACATTTTCCCCTGTGACAGCACATGGTCCAGGCTCATGAGAGTGTTGGGTCGTTAAAAATGCCACTATTCTTTTGGGATCTTAAAAAACATCACATGATCCTGTTAGTTCTTAAACATCCGATAGATCTGGATAAACTCAGCTATTGCAATGATCTTCTGCTTACTTGGCTTCTCTTTGTAGTTTGAATTGCCTGTTTCACCACCCAGAAGGCTGGACCTTTGAACAGCTCCTCTGGTCACCCTGGAAATGAGAGTGCTTCAGCAGTTGTCTGTGACTGATCCGTGGGGATGCATGGTCTGTGACCATCTGGGACCTAGTTAGTCTGGGCAAACAGGAATGCCTGTATTTGCATGTGTGGATATGCCCTTTATTCAGCAGCATTGTCACTGAAACTCCACCAGTCGCTTTTACGACAGACAGGTGATAATATCCCTGTTATCCATGGAGCTGCTCAGTGTCTCTGTGAAAATCACTGCAGCCATTGGGGGCAAGATGAACTATTTTTGTCACACCTTCCAACTGCTGGCTTAAAAGTTTGTCCGACAGGAGGGAGTTATTCTTACGGAGAGCTCCAGCATCCTGCCTTAGGACAACCCTTTCCCATTGCTGTTGGGATGATTCATGAAGTCACCTCCTTGGTGTAGATCAAGACTGTAGACTGCTGATCATGGAACTTCCCACATCGTTCTGTCCCAACGCCGTCGTCCTCACAGGGTAGGGTTGGAGATGGATCCATGTCATTTGCTGTGAGCAGTCCCCCATGAGCGGGCAATACAGAGGTGATGTGGATCTCTGTGTCCCATGTGTCCGGAATCCTGCATGGGCACCAGTGGCACAGGCAGACTCATCATTCAGATCAGGAACTACAGCCTGCTCCTCTGGGTTTCACTAGGTCATGGCTGACTGATTATCACCCTGGGGGAACCCAGGCACATTTGCATCCCTGTATGGCCTGTGCAGAAGTGGCAGCAGTGTGAAGGAGGTGACTGAATATCTCAGCAATATATTTCCTGAGCTTCAAAACCACAGCTTAGCCACTCTTCAGAGAGAACAGCAGTGCAGATCACCTAATGGATACAAATAAATGAATGTCTCGTGACAGCTAGCCTTTGAGTGAATTTATTATTGAATTACACTCTGGCTTTTTAAGAACAAGCTGAGCTGACAAGCTCTCTCACCAGTGCAGAAGAAAAAGAAAGACAATGATAAATTACCCTGATGGATAAAGGCGAAGACCTTGTCTCTTCCCAAATACCAGCAATTATATATTATTCATGTTTGGAAAGGAAAAATAATCATTGCCCATACTGAAATGAGTGTTTATGATGATAAAGCAAGTAGCTAAATTAAATTCTGAATGCGCAGAATGTCTTTTCACATCATTTTGATGAACAGATAACTAGTACTCCTCTACTACTTGGCCGTTCTTGTATTGATTTTGAAACCACTTACTCTTGCTGTTTGCTTTGTTGTTTTTAAGCCGTTCTTAGTTGTCCATCACCATAAGGAGTAGCACAAGATATAGTGGTGTCAAGTAGTTGACTATAAAGTAGGACACCTGATATATTTGTTCTCTTTTGAGGGACAGTGTCAGAAAACGGCAAGAACAGGCTAAAGTCCTGATCCACAGTCTTTTATGGTCAGTGTTGGCATAGGGTGAAGTGCCTCAGAAAACCATGTGTAGAACTGGCACTTTTGTAAAGAAAATTTGAGAATAAATCAGTCATTTTTGAAGTAAGTGTGTTTTATATTCCTCCCTTTTTGAGACAGATTGTGTATATCTACTTGCTTCCAGTTGTATCAACCTGTTCTGATTACTTGGGCAGATAGAAATAACCATCTGAGTTACATGAAACATCAGAGAGCAGCATCTGGTATCAGCTGCAAGAGTAGTCTCTGATTGCCCTCAGGTCAGGTAGTCTACATACAAAAAGTTAGTTAGTTTTGATGGTTTAAAATTCTCATCAGAATTAGCTTTGCACCTTTTTTCCCACTACTGAGTGACAAGGTATCTGTAAACATGTCACTCAACCTTCCTATGTCCCCTCTGTGTGCCAGGCAGAACAGTGTACCTTACTGATCCAGGTGGAGAGGGTTACACAGCGCAGTTAGAAGCTCTGAGAGACAGGTGTGCTATAGATGCCTGTGTGCACTATTTTATTGTGAATAAGTAAATAAATGGGGTTTATTGTCAGAGAGTTTAACTGCATTGATCCCAAGCGCCATCAAAACTGTTAGTGCTGATCATGGTCAGAGAAGAGCTAAGAGAGTAGGGGGGGATGGAAATGTTTTTTCAGAGTGTTCTGGTAGTCCATTTGGTCAGTCCTAATTGGTTTCAAAGAATATTGCCATGTTTTCTCAGTATCCTTGAGGGAGTTTGCCTAGAAAAGTTGTGGATACCCCATCCCTGGAAGTGTTCAAGGTCAGGTTGGATGGGGCTCTGAGCAACCTGGTCTAGTGGAAGGTGTCCCTGCCTATGGCAGGGGATTGGAACTGGGTGATCTTTAATGTCCCTTCCAACATAAACCATTCTGTGATTCTATGAATATATTCAAAGCATCTTCTCTTTTCCTTTCACACGTGTTATTGTTTGTGGAGGGCTGTGGGTTCACCCCAGCAGATCTTTCTGAGGTTTCTTCCCAAGGAAACCAAGATGCTTTGTCTTTTCTGTATTTTTCCATCAAGGAAAATGTAACTTTGGTACAGTGACATAAGAAACATTTCTTTAGTTGAAGACAAAGTTAGGGGTCAAAAACCCCAAACTTATAAGGCGTGGCTTTATCCTGATGATTTCTCCTGAGCTGGCTAGTCCAACCCATGGCTCTGGCCCAGCTCCAAGGCAGATGCAGTTCCCTTCGGCAGCAGGAGATTCTCTGGGTCAGATGCACCCCCTGAACACAGACACCCAGAAGCGATGCAGGAGCTTAGGGAGCGCAGCATCTCCATGGGTTAGGATAGCTTGGAATGCTGCATCAGTTTAAAACTGTGTCGTAGAGATAACACAGCATCCAGTGTTCTGAGGATGAGCGCTCGTGGCACAGCGTGGTGCCTACACTGATGAAAACAAGGTCATATTTTTCCATATTTTATCCCAAGCTAACACAGCAAGTCTTCAAACCCACTTCTTCACAGCATTATTGTCTTCCAGAGGCATCATTCTTCTTTTGATGTTCTCTACTTAAATGAACTCCTTATCAGGTACAAGCCATAGCTTTTTGAAATACAGAATAACAAGGAATTTTAAAAAACCTAGTGATTTTTATTTTGGTAATTAATCCTTTCAAGAGGGGTTAAGAGCAAAGCATACTTTTAAAATATACCTTTCCTATGTACAGGGCTTATTTTTTTTTCCAGTGTTTGCCTTTTGATTTTGAGTTTAGCATAACATTATTCCCATATAGTAAATTAATGCAATATATGCAGCTACTTACATCAACTTCATGGAATTTGTACCTGCAGGACGTCATGAAAGCAAAGCTCCTGTCCATATTCATGTTCTTTTCCATGACATGGATAGTGTAACCATGATGCAATTATATTGCTCTTTCATAACTGTCAGTAAAAGGAATTTGGTTGGACTCAGTGATCTTCAAGGTCTTTTCCAACCTTAGTGATTCTGTAATTCCGTAAGCCCTCTGTACAGTCATTAGAGAAACTGGGGTGCAGCTTTTGAAAATATTTTAAAAACATTAGATATTTATGACCAAGCACAAAGGAAGAAGTAGAATCTTCCTAGTGTGATTTGGGCATGCTTCCAGGGTCCAGCAAGGCAGCTGATAGAAATGCTGCACCATCCTGTACCTGAAATTAAAAGATCTCAGGTGATACCTGTGTCCCAAGGAGCTCTTGGAGTGTGCAGAAAACAAATCTCAAGCCTTCAAAACTCGCAAGCATGAAAAAAAAACTCCTAATGAGCTAAGTACCTCTCAGATTACAGAGGTACTGATGTGCACTTTCGGATTTAGGAGTCTAAACTGTGGTGTAGGTGTTGATGCATTCTCTTGGATCTGCACGTAGATATTTGATTAATATTTATTCAGTACTTAAGGTACTTTCCTCTGAAAAAAAGCTGCCTTATCAGGAAGAGTCTGTTCTTTGAGTGTGACATTTATTTGCTAAATTGGTTAAAACCTCCTATATAAAAAAGCAGTTTTATGGTCCTGAACATAAAATCTTTTCTACTTTATTGGACATTTTTTTCCTAATTACTTTAGATCATTACAGATCTATCAGACAGCTTATATGTAGTTAAAGAACTTTCTCTATGATCATCAAAAGAGAGATCATTTTATAATTAACCTGAAAATAATGTATTTTTCGTCCTCTTGTGCCCGGTTTTGTTTTCATGGTGCCTCAGATTCAATGAAAGGCAGTGCTTTTATTCCTGTTCTTCTGCAGAGCTGAATATGTGGCCAGAGCTTACAAAGTAAATACCAGATGTAAAATACTGTAATAATACAGAACTACTAAGTTCTGCAGACATTTTTAGTGAAGAGTTGACATGAATAAACTATTCATCTCTGAAACTTATTGCAGCATAAAGTCTTTACCTCTCATAGAAATAATGTCTATAAAATTACTTCTGAAAAATCATGAAACAAACATAATTTAGTATAAGTTGTAGAAGTTATCTTGCACCTCATGTACTACTGGACACTTGACTTGGATTGTACAGACCTAAAAAAATATAAGCGTGATTCTGTTTCTTTGATACTTTATGCAAAGCAAGAGAGTGTTTCTTTGGTTGTCCTGGAGAAAAGGAGAGAGTCATCAACTCGTAAAGCATTAGTCAATCACCTTGTGAGTAAAAGGATTCTTCACTGAAACTTTGCAGTAAAGCACAGCCCAACTTTATTATGTGTTGCATTTCCTATAAAACTGTGTTCTAAAATACTTTCATTTAAACAGTTGGAGCCAGTTTTACAATTTCACAGATGTCATCAGCATCTTTTCCTCTGCTGAGTAGCCTTCCCATATCCCTTACCCTCCCACCTTTCCATTATAGCTCAACTGAGAAATCTTGAGGTGTAGAAACAGTGAGTCAATGAGGCATAGAGACACAAGATGCTCTGGATGGCAGGAGTGGCATCTCTTCCCAACAGTGGCCAGATTGCTTGGCAGATCAGAGAGGAAGATTGTGCTGTCATAAAGAGACAGGACACAGATCAAGAAGGTGAATAACGTTCAATTCCTGGCAGAAGTTTTCAAGGCAATAAGGGCCTGAGTCTTTCAAGAATGGAGCCAATAGGGAATTCTTGTGAGAGCAATGATCATGGGTTTTCTAGAAGTGGTGGGTGGTCCTCAAAGGACATTCCATTTTGTCACCAAGCTGTCGTGCAATAAAGATACCTCCTTTTCCTTTTGGAGGAGCTGCAACGAGCAGTCACTAATACTGTTGAAAAAAGATGATGCCCAAGGAGATGTTCAAGAACCATCAGTTTGTAAGTCTTCACAGAGCAGAATGGAGTCAGGTGCGTGCAGTGGGAAGCCTGAGAAACTGAACAACAATTGGTTACAAAACCAAGTCCTTGTATGTATACTAAAACTATCAGATGAAGAAGGCCCACTGGTTTGAAACTGTCAAGTTAGACAAGACCTAAAGAGGCAGCAAGAATAAAATCTGCATCTAGGGATGTTATTATAAATATTAATTAATAAGCACTTCTTTTTTGACTTCAAAACCAACTTCATTAGCCACATTTATAAAAGTATCTGAGCGTTATGTGGCTTTTTCCCCTGTCCTTCTTCAGGCAGTTTAAGTAATGGGTTTTTGCTGGAGCTTTTCATTCACTTGGCTTTACTGTGTCTTTCATGTAATATCTAAATACTGTAGAAGGCTTCTTGCAAATGGTTAACAGCTAAGGACTGTGCCCACATAATCACCAGCATCTCCTGATCCTTCAGAGGTAGGACCTTATAAGTACCTTCACTGAGTAGGTTAAGCAAACAGGGCAGGTACAGTTTCTCACTGAAAACAGCTTAGAATTGACTTTCTTTTACTGATTCTGTTCAGAGCTCTTAAAAACTTTGCTCTTTGTGACCCTTTCTCCTTCTCCAGGGTCCCTGGTCCATCAGCTGCTCACAAAGCAAAATGGCAGGATCTGTTCCAAACCTTGTCTGTCAGTGCCACTTAGCGGGTCCCCGTTTAGGATATGCTCAAACATTAGTGCATTTAGTCCCTTCGTCACATTAACACCAGTATTCTGATGCTTCCCTTAGTGCAAACTCCTCAGATGAGCCTAAGCAATTATTCAGAATCATAGAATGTTTTGGGGCAAAAGGGACCTTTAAAGGCCACCTAGCCCCTGCCGTGAGTAGGAACATCTTCAACTGTATCGGGTTGCTCAAAGCCCCGTCCAACTTGGCCTTGAATGTTTCCAGGGATAGGGCAGCCATGACCTCTCCACACAGCCTGTGCCAGTGTTTTACCATCCTTATCATAAACTGCTTCTTCCTTAAATCTAGTGTGAGTCAACCCTCTTTCAGTTTAGAACCATTATTCCATGTCCTATTGCATCAGGCCCTGCTAAATCCAGTAGGATTGTATCCCAGCTGCCCAACATGTGCCAAATCCTTTCACAAACTCACTTGTGCTGTCTGTGATAGTGTGGAGGTCTTTCTGGATGACTGCTCTTCAATTTTCATTTCCTTTATAAGTGTGCCTGTTTTCTTTTTAACAAGGAGACCTTCAGAAGGATCATTTGCATTCTTTTCCTAACCTTAATTCCTTAATTCAGATGGCAGCTAAGAACAGTACATAGGTTTTGACTTTAAGCTTTTCTTACAACTAAGCTGAACTAAAAAAGCCAGACGGATTGACTCAGTTCAAGGAAAGACTGTCAGGAGATTTTTCTCCACAGTTAAGAGGCAAGTGGGCAGGGCTGTTTTTACAGACAGCTTTTGAGGGAAATACTGCCACAAGCAATGAACTTGAACGTCTCTGTGTTCTGATCTTTCCTCTTCTTCTTTTGTCCTTCATCTGCCAGCTCAGGCATTTTCTCTGTGTCCGTGTGTTTGATCATGACACCCTTAGCTTTTACCTGGCATTCTACCAAGTGCTCTGTCTACCCTGGTACAGGACTGCCCTGAGGTTGTTTAACGTTAGACAGGTGCATTCAGCCCAAAATGGGCGCGGTACATTTTGCTTTATTCTGTCTTACTCTCAAGCAAAAAGGCCACAGCCAAGGCTAAAGACAAGATACTGTAGCACGTCTGTACTTCTAGGCACTTGCCAGACTGAGCATATCACAAACGAGTGCCATGAGAATGTAAAAATCCCTATGCAAATGATTATCAGATTACTACAGTTATTCTTCTTATGTCTGTGTAAGGAGGGGATTGTTATTTTGCAGGTGGAGTGAAGAGACATAAACAGACCAGCTGACATGATTGGTGTCACACAGAAAGGCTGTAGAGATTATTTTTCATTAATAACATTCTTCCCAATGAACTATAACTTTCTAGATTTTTGTTCTGTGGAGCTCTGTTGAAGTTTAATCCCGAGCAGAAGGAAAAATCCTATATATATGTGTGCATATTTATTTATACCAATAAAATATGAAAGTGGTAAGTTCAAAGAGATTTATGTCAAATTAAAATATTTATTATTAATAACTTGGCTGAGGATGGCTAAGCAGTCATGATAGCCATTTTCACACATCTGAAACCTTTAAACGAGAAGGCCCAATGAGTTATGTTGGAAGTATTTTTAGGAGTAACAAAAATTAATCAGAGTGAGATTTCCCATGGCACCTATCCTCAGTCAAGGAAAGAATATACATTTCTTGCAGAAAAAGTGGGATTTAGGATGCATGGAATTTTCTTCTTACAGTGAAAAATACTTAGCAGAAGCAGTATTTTTCTCTTATTTCCAGATGCCAAGCACAGTGTCACCAGAAAACATCTGTGAGTAAAGTGTATTGGAAGGACCAATGTCTAAGTTGTGAGACACTGGATCAGAGTTAGCATTAACGACAAATCTTTAATGTGGTCCCATGAGGTGAAATGGCTTTTGTGGAATTTACTTTTCTGGCTTCTCTTCTAAGACTGGTTCTGTCTGCTTGAATTTTGTTGACAGTCTGTCAAACTTTATTTATCTCTGAGCAATAGGAATGTAAAGGCGTCAGTGCACCCCTGTCTATTTTGCCACTGTGGCCCAGATCTGACCAGAAAAAACTTAATTTAATTTTCTTGGGAATAAAGGATGACTTCACAAAGCAACAGTGTAAAATTGTCTGATGCACCATCTGCCATTGTAGATAGCATTTTGACAATGATTTGGTCTTTCAGGCAGCTTTTTATGGTCAAATTAAAAGAAAAAAAGGAAAAGTCTAATTAAAGAAGAGGAAAGATGGAGACTGCTTTTCCTTGTAAAACAAGAATCCATACAGCCTCATGTAACAGTAGTGAAGGAAACAAAACAAAAACAAACAAAAACAAACCAAAAACCAGAGGCAATAGGTGGAATCTATTAATAATTTAATGGAAAGATGGGGCTCAGGCTACAAGAAATTGAATTTTGTTCAACTGCAGAAAACACTCTGAACTAGCAGGCCTAGACTGATGGAATAAATCTCTTCTATTAACATGAGAGATAATTTTATGTAAATGTATTTGGAGATCTTCTAGCAGAGCTGAGCGTCATAGCAGTACCACTTAACTTCTTTGTAGGGTAATTGCATTTAGACCAAGGTCAACTGAAGGAAACAGCTGACTAAATTAGCATTAACCAGGTTCCTGGGGGGCTTGGGGCATTGTAGACACTCGATCTTGCCTCCAGAAAGGACATGTTGACACTAGAGAAGCCAGCTGCTTCCAATGCACTGTGTGAACTGCTTTATTCAAGTGGGGCAAATTTTATCACCCGGGGAAGGAGAAGATTTGAAACTCATCAGGGACAGTCTGGACTTGAGTTTTCCTCCAGTTTCCATCTCTACCTCTTTTAAATGGATTCAGATTCATGCATCTTGCTCCAGCTTCTTTTTATCACTGTGGTTTGGGAATGATGTCCCCTTAGTGGTAACATCCTTCCTTATAGCATGGAAATAAAGCAATGGTTATAGTCCTCAGGAGGATGGGGGATGCAGCTGGGCTTGCTGACGAGCTGCTTCTCTGAGAAGAGACAGCTTCCAAGTCCATGAGCACGTAGGTGTGCTAGTGGAGTTGGATGAGTGCTGGGAAGCATCAGCCAGGATGGGAACTGAGTCTCTTTCCAAAGGTGGGGCGTCACATGCGTTTGTTGCAGCTGCCAAGGTGAGAGGAATCTCTTTGTTTGTCCACTTTGTGCTGGTGCTTGTTGTAGGAATAGTTGTCGGTGATATGTAATGGAGCAGATGCTTGTGGATGTAAAGCACATCCCCCATTTACTGAGCCAAGGGTCTAGGCCAATGTGCTTGTGATGTTTCTTAGACCTTTAAAACTGCTTGGACATGTGTTGTGTGTAGGGCAGCAGGAGAGAGACACCTGCAACATGTATTTTTTCCTTTACTTCCTTTGAACTGTTGGAAGAAACAAAAAACAACAGGTGGAAGTGTTCTTCTTGGGTTCACAGAAATGTATGGTCTTGTTCCTATTATTTTAAAACATTTGTAGTTGCAGCATTTACTTGAATATGTGATACAGAACACCGATTCCTTCATACTGAGGTCTTAGTATTCATGAAAGAGTTTGCAGTGATTCCTTGTCTTTCATAAAATGTGCAGCCCATTTTATGAGAAGCTGAGAGAAGGCAGTTTCAAACCCTTTGTCTGGTCTCTCTGAAGGATGGAAAACGAGATGGGGCAGAGTGGAGCAGATCATTAAAAAATCTGGGAAGAGAAGGCCTAGGTTCTGCTCTTGGCTCAGAGATGTGCTCAGACGCGTTCACTTTATGCAAAAATTGCACTGTAGATGGTGACCTGTTGACTTCATTGGCATTATTCCAAGCATTGACATTCTTCCAAGTATATTCCATGGCATCATGATCCTTTCAAATTATGCTCTACCTGTGTGTTAGAGACTGATGTGCATAGTACTGTACTGGATTATTATTTTCCACTTGTTGAATATGGAAAGCTGAGTTGGAGCCCTTAATGGGAGAAGCAATAGAAGTATTAAGGATATTATTCCCCCCATTAGCCCTATCCCTGAAAATGTTTAAGGCTGAGCTGGATGGGGCTGAGTAAAACAGTCTAGTGGAAGGCAGGTGGATTGGAACTAGATGATCTTTAATGTCCCTTCCAACCCAAACCGTTCTAGGATGGTAGGATTATTAGATCCAAACTTAGTCCAAGTCTTTTCCTACATGACTCCTAAGAAGTCAGTGATGATACATCAGAGAAAACTCAGTGACATAAAAATCATTTCCAATATCTAATTTTCCTGTGACCTGTTCCAAAATTATATTTGAATATAGTCGCATCTTAGGTTGCAGACACATTTTGGCATCGCTGTGGTAATTTTGATAATATTGGAGCTCTCCATTAGATCAGCAGGAGTTTTGTTTAAGACTCCCTGGCAAATGGTCTGTTTGCTCTACTGTGGAATGTAAAAATTGTGCAGCCTTTATAAAATAGAAATTACACTTTATCTCCTTGCATTATACAATCTCAGATTTTTAGGTGGACTGTAAGAAAATAACTGGCTCTTTCCCTAATGATCTGTGTTTATGAAATCATCTTTACAAAACATTGCAGAAATCATCCTTTGCCTCAGGGAACCAGCAAGGCACCGTTGCTCTGTTGAAGTGCAGCTGGGATGATTTACTCTAGCTGAGATCTGGTTCTGCACCTGGAGAAACATTGGCTTTCAATCTCTGCTCTCCAGCAGGACAGCAGTTAGGAAAATTATTCATTGGGTCACGTTAGCACACTGACACCACAATTTGCTGTTGCTGCTCAGAAAAATAGTTACCTTCAGCCAAAAATTGGGTTCAGACACTCTCGCAGACATGTGATGTTTTGTCTTTATGGGAAGCTCTTAAGGTAGCAATGTAGTAATGACTTAGAAGTCTGGAAACAGACTTTGGAATAAGAACCGAGAAAATTTGTCTTTGGCTTTACTGCAGGTTTTCTGGCTGACCTTGGACAACTGAAAATCATTCCATGTTTTATTTCCTCTCTCTGTAAAATACCAATCTGGCTGTATTAATCAGTGTTTGTAAAGATCCTTGAAATCCTTAGATAAAAGAGCATATTACGGAGCACAGAGTGGTTGGAATAGATGTAGCCTGTAAAATGGTGCAATCTACCAAACTTGGGAAGAAAAAGAAGGGGAAAAAAAGTGTGCTCAGCTCCCCAGGCAGATTGTAAGGAAGCTTTCTGAACTTGGCAAATTATCTGCCATGGTTTTCCCAAATGGGAAAGAAATGAGCCACCAAGCCTTGGTCAGGGTCTTCTTTGGCTTTTGTGCCTTAAATATGTCCGTGCACTGCATGGTAATTTTCTGTTCTCTTTGATTTTAAAATGCACCTTGCTTTTAATTAGGACAATCCTCTTAAGACTCTATTGGCTATTAGGAGAAGCTTCTTCACCCAGAGGGTGATTGGGCACTAGAACAGGCTCCTGAAGGAGTGTCATGGCACCAAGTCTGCCAGAGTTGCAGAAGTGTTTGGACAACTCTTTCAGGAACATGGTGTGATTTTGGGGCTGTTCTGTGCAGGGCCAGGAGCTGGGCTCAGTGATCCTTATGAGTCCTTTCCAACTCACGAGATTCTATGATTCTGTGAAATTCCAATGTGATGTTGTGAATCCTACAGAAGTTTTTACTTAATGAAGTATATGCTGCAACAGTTGCTTTTATGTAGTAGGGTAATTGTAAACCTCACTTTGAGTACCGAAGGTTTTTACACAATGCCTGAGAAAGCTTTCAAAGGCAGCATCCCAGCATCAAAACACACGGCATGGCCTCCAGCTTTACAGGATATAAAGGCCTTGACTTTCTAATCCATAGGAATTCCCAGCCACATGAACAGAGGAAAAAACTGCATTTTTTCGAAAAGACTTACTATTTCTTACCATTTTTGTCCTTCTTGCAGACATGCATGTGTGATTCGAGGCCAGGTGATGACAGCAGATGGGACCCCTCTAGTTGGAGTGAACATCAGCTTTGTCAACAATCCTACGTTTGGATACACAATCAGCAGACAAGATGGCAGGTAGGATGTCTATATGGGATTCACGGTGTTCAAGCAGCAGTCACAGCATTATTGCCATGACCACTAAAGAGAAACTCCTTCCAAGAGCACATTTATTGATGCCTTTTGAAGATGTTGATGCATTATTGTTGGTTGTTTCGGGGCTACATCTGGCTGGAGACTGGTCCCCAGTGCTGTTCCTCACTGTTCAATTCCAGGGCCAGTCTTGTTCAATGTATTTATCAACAGCCTGGATGCAGGAGTTGAATGCACCATTAGCAAGATTGCTTGCTGATTGTACCAAACCGAGAGGTGCTGTTGACTCTCCTTGAGGGATAAGAGACCTTGCAGAAGGCTCTAGATAAATTCGAGCATTGGGCTATGATGCATGGGATGAAATTTAAAAAGTCAAAATGCTGGATTTTCTGCACCTGGAACAGAGTAACACCAGACACAAGTATAAACTGGGAGAGGAGTGGCTGGAGAACAGCCCTGCAGACAGGGATCTGGGGGTGCTGGCCAGCAGCAGCTGAATAAAAGCTGTTAGAGCAGTGTGTCATGGCAGCCAAGAGGGCAAATCCCATCCTGTGGTGCATCAAACACAGCATGCCCAGCCAGTCAAAAAGGTGGTTGTCCTGCTGCATCCAGTGTTGGTGCAGCCTTGCGCACAGCACTGTGTGCAGTTCTGGGCCCCACAATATAAGAAAGATGTTCAGGTCCCTTAATGTGTCCAGAGGAGGGCAAGAAAGTGGTGACAGGACTGGAAGGAATATCCTGTGAGGGGCGTCTGAGGACTCTTGAGTTTCTCCAGTTCGGAGAAAAGGAGACTTGAGGGGTGACCTCATTGCTTCCTACAGCTTCCTGAGGAGGGGGTGTGGAGAGGGAAGGGCTGAGCTCATCTCTCTGGTGTCCACTGACTAGACTCGTGGGAATGGTTCAGAACTGCACCAGGGGAAGTTTAGACTGGACATGAATAAACATTTCTTAACTGAGAGGGTGCTTAAACACTGGAACAGGCTTCCAGTTAAGGAAATTTCCCTGTCCAACCATGCAGAAGCCACCCTGGCAGTCACACTTGCACCACCTGAGCTGGGACAGGCACTTTTGCAGCTACACCCCACACACTCACACAGTCACACCGGGGTTCCTTACCTACTAGACCTCAGGTTTTCCATAGAAGTGTCTTAGATATCCAGATCCTTAAAACAATTTAATCTTGGTGCAATAACTAAATAACAAAATAACAGCCTGAGCTGGTGCCCACAAGGAGGGACCCTGGACAAAGGAAACCCTGGGCTTTTATCCCCTCACAGTCTAAGCATGGGAAAGCCTGGAGTCATTGGCTGCGGTCATGTCTCCATGTGGTCACTCAGCAGTTCCCTGCCTCTTGCCTCAGGCTTTGGCTTGGTCCTCTGCCCCCGCCAGAGCTCAACCTGCAGCTCACACTGCAGTTGCACACCGAGCTACCTGCACCAAATGTAACCTCGGCATTCCTAGAGAGGTTCGATGCCCCATGCCTGTCAGTGTTTAAGAGGCATTTGGACAATGCCCTTAATAACATGGTTTGATTTGACCTGCCCTGAACTGGTAAGGCAGCCGGACTTGATGATCCTTGTACTTCCCTAACAAAAGAATAGCGTATTCTATTCTACTCTATTCTATTCTATTCTATTCTATTCTATTCTATTCTATTCTATTCTATTCTTAATATTTATTATTATTAACTTTGTGATATCACCTAGAGTCTTTAGCCAGCAATTTGGTAATGCAGTGCCCACGCATATCAAAAAAATATGTCTCCTGCTCCCAGCAGCTCTATTCTTGCTAATTCATGTTGAAATTATCAGGAAGAAGTCATTAAGATTACAGTTGTGTTAGAGGCAAAATCTGAGCAATCATGCTCAATCAAAACAAAAGCAGTGCAAATTGGGAATGTCTTTCATCTTATCTTTTGTTTGTCAGTGCTAATTGGCTCCCTTTCTTTTAAGAACAAAAACGTAACATAAGGGGTTCCAGCTGCATATGCTCTACATATTGACTACTAACCACTAGCACTTGGGAGAGGATTTATGGATTTTAGCACTTCTCCAGTCCACAACTTTCATTTGAATTGGCCAGAGAAACAGATAGAATTGTAATGAAAAAGAGGAACATGTGCAAGCAGCATGTGCTTGATGCTGTCCTGTTCACACTCAGGAGTGTTTGCACCTACTGTAACACTGATGGGGACTGGGAGGTTTTCCAAGTGATGCTCCAACTCTTCGATGACATGACGGTAAAATGCAGATAATGAAGAGGCTTTCCAGGAAAACTAGTGGTCTCTATCATAAAAGGACACCTCTGGAGCTGGTGTCTTCTTAGTGCCAGTAGCTTAGGCATTACTGCAAAAAGGAGAAAATTTGAGCATTTGTGCTTGAGAGTGTCTCTGTCAACCTTACTGAACCTACTTTGTGGGAAAGTGGGATCCAAACCACGCTCTCATGATCAGCTTGCTGTGTATGGACCAGGACAAAATCTATGTCCAGTAGAACAGATAAATATGGCTGAAAGATTCCTGGACAACAGTGCCTGTCATAACCTTTTCTTCTGTCTTTTTCCTTGTGTATATACAACACCCAACTACTGTGTGTAATCTTTCATTTAGATTACAAGTACTTTGAGGAAAGAAACCGTCTTTGCTTTGCAGTTGTGCTGTACCTAGCACAGAGGGGCTTTATTGCAAACATGTAAGCTATAGGGACAGAGCATGGAGGTGACTGCTGCTGTCAAGGCTCCAGACCTTTGTAATATTCAAGCAACTATTTCTTCCTAGTTCTTGGGTGGTGAAAGGCAAACCCCCCCTGCTATAAGTCTACTACTACTGGCATTTCAAGGTAGGGGTGCTCCTTCGATGCTATGTCCTTCCCAAGGTCCAGCTGAGCAGGGGCACAGGGCAGAAAGCAATGCAGCCAGAGAATCAGTATGCTCCACCAGGCTTCGGTGGACTCCTGGTTCCTGGGAGTAGCTGCCAGCCTCCAGAAGCTAAATGAGTTTCAAGGAGCTCAGGGCTGCAGTTTGCTGACTCAGCTCCCAGCAGATACTCAGCTCCAAGTGATAAAAATGACAGAGATCAGAGATCTGTCTCAGAGCAAGGAATCTGTGACCAAGTGGGATTCATCCTAAAGCTGTGATTTTTGTCAGCAGCTGGTGGGGGTCAGTGTAACCCCAGACTGTGTGGTGTCAGCTCTTCTGATTTCACTTTCTTCACCTTCCTCACAAGTCAATCTGCTTCTACAGAAATCTGGTGCACAAACAACATCTAACAAATTGTCCAGTTGCGGTACTGAGCCTCCAGAATAATGAATATACCTTCCAACTTGGCTGAGGGATACATGCAGGTATTTTCTCAAATGAACAGGCACATCAGTGCATCTGTGTACTCTGTAGGTACTCTATGGACAAAAACCACTTGTCCATAAATGGATAAGTTAAAGAACACCAAAATCCACAGAATCATGGAATGGTCTGGGTTGGAAGCAACCTTAAAGATCATCGAGTTCCAACTCCTCTGCCATGAGCAGGGACACCTCCCACTAGACCAGATTGCTCAAAGTCCCATGAAATCTGTCCTTGAGCCCAGTGACTTGCTCAGTGGTCTATAAATTATCTTGAACTGTTTAAGATCATTCAAGCTAAAATTTGTCAGGGCAGAAAATGTTCTCAGACATCCCTAATTTCTCATCCCAGCCTCAATGGTGATTTAGTGGGTACCACTAGATGCACCTCTTGACCTTCCCAGGCCAGCGAACCAGCCTGTTCAGAGGGACATTTAACAAGGAAGTTAACATTTACTTGCCTTCCTTACTGATTGTTACAGTATTTATTTAATATTATTTGTAAAGCACTTTCAAAGTCATGTAAAGAATTCATGCTATTCCAGTTTCAGTTATCTTTTTTATGTGTTTGAGTAATTTTTCTTAATAGGGCATGACATCTCATCAGCTCTTGTACAGTACAGTTTTCATGTGATTGACTCGACTTTGTTTTAAGAAATTGATGCTCGTAGGCGAGAAGCAGGTTCTCCTGACCTAGAGTAGCAGGCTGCATGCATTCCCAGTCCAAAGCAGTGCACAGTCATACAGGGTCATCTCTCACAGTTTCAGTGTCATTCTGGTTTGGAGAATAAATGGGAGGATGCATGCAAGCAGTTACGTTGTTCTAGGGGTCATGAGATAACTGCATAAAAACTCATCGGGTTTCTTATTTGGCATATTCACCATAGGAATATCTATTCTTGAAAATGTGCACTGAGTTGCCTTAAATTGATTTAGTAAATCAGTTTACTGATAGCAGAAATTAACTGGGGTATTAAAGTAAGGGAATTTAAAGATACAGTTGCATCAGTTTAGCTAGATTGGTTCTTAAGCTGATTTTGTTGCTCCAGGTTTGGGGGTTTTGGGGTTTCTTTTTGGCATGATCAAGTTTCAAAATGAGTAAGTAAAATTTCAGTTTTAGAAATACAGTGAACTAGATTTTTCACCCCTGTAAAGGGGTTCACTTTATTCCAGGACTGTCCTATTACATTTCTCAGATACAGCCTGAAATAGTGAAACCCTGGTCCTGTTTAGGTCACATTACTTAGACTGAGCAAAACTTTTATAACTTCAAGGCTTGCATGTGTTTTTAGCCTAATTACTGCAACAGGGACTTGGTTTATATAACAAGGCATGAATATAAAATGACAACTCTCAAACTACTCTCTTGTATGCATTTCTCTGTAAAGCAAAGTTAACAGTTCAAAGTGTCAGTACTGGATTATAAACCACATCTTAAAATAAAACTTTAAATTTGATTGAAGTGGTAGTTTAGAGAGGCTGCAAGTCTTCAGTATCCCTGGGTTGTAGGAACAGTGTTAATAAAACAGCAAGAAAGTCTCCAGACTTTTTCCACATCACGTTCAGCAGCTTTGGCATGGCTTTCTCAGAAATACCAAATACATGAACTTTCAGAGAAAAGAGATGAGAAAGGGTTACACTTTCCTGTGGGGTTTTTATTTTTGAGCCCGCTTTGGATAAATACATAATTTCATCCTTTGGCTTGTCTCTCCAGAGTCATTAAAGAAAAACAACAATATGACTGTACAACAAGTATGATTTTTACAGAGTGATAAAAAATACATCAGAGATGAGCAGCAAAAACAGAAATAAAATTATCTCATTCCTTCAATCCCAAGACAGTTCTCGTTTTGATAAATTTAATTTCACTAAGGGAAACTGGGAGGAAGGTATTTTCGGTTTGGGTTTTTCTGTTTGGTTTTGGGTTTACCTTTTGTTCAGTTCATCAAGGTAACTTGAAAGCTGCAGCCTGAGACTCTGGGAAAACTAGCTTGTGAGCAACACCGCTTGCTGAAAAATACTGCATGGTTCTGTTTTCACAGCTGCTGGAACGTCATATGGAGGTGGTGCTTTCCCGTCTGCATCCTGTTTTGGAGATGCAGGAGAGGCCAGGACATTTACCTCCAGCAGATTCCCATCCCTGATCTAGGCTCAGTGAAGCCAAAGGGATGAAATGGAGGTGCTTGCAAATAAAACCTCTTCCAACTTGCCCAGAAACTTGTTGAGCACCATTTGTAATGTTTATTTCTTTCCTCCTATTGGCCCATTCAGTGCCCGGATCCATGCAGAGCAAGCATCTCCCTCCCAGCTGAAGGACTTGCCAGATGCTAATTGACTGTTAAAAACATTCAGATCAGAGTACAAACGTTGTGCAGCTTTGCTGGCAGGGACCAAGCAAATTACTCCTCAGGCTGCTGCAAGCCAAGCCCCATAGGTCTGGGAACATGATGCCCCAACTCGAGTGGTAGAATAAACATGGCTTTGGCTTTTTGAAGTGCTTTCCACTTCCTCCCATGGACTCAATTCAACATTCTTTAATGAATAACCTTCTTTTCATAGTTATATTTGCTAAATGGCACCTCAGTCCATCAGCCATGAAATAAAAAAGGTTCTCCCAAAAAATTGCTTGACAAAGACTTTTTTTGGAAATAGTTCACACCCATTGTTGCTCCTCTGACATTTTTGCACCGAATCTGAAAGCCTCACGATTAACTTTAAAAAATAATTTTAGATACTTTTTTCACTTTCTTTCTTACCATGTATTTACAAGGCGCATCAAATCTAGCTTTGGGCAAAGTGTTTCAGATCACAGTTCTCATGCAGAGAAGCACTTAAGCTCACAGCTCTTTAAGAGCATGAGCAGCTCTGCTGAAACCAGTGAGCCTGATCACGTGCATAAACTCTGAGTCATACAGCAGCACCAAGCATGAAAGTGAGAAGCAGGGATAAGAAAACTTTCTTTGCCTGAAGCACAGTTTGGCATTGCAACCAAATAGATAGTGAGAAAAACGCAAAGAAGCAAAAACAACAGGTCTTCAATTTCTGTTGAAATCCCTTCCTTTCTTACTTAACACCTTTTTTTTTGGGTCTGTACATAGTAGATATATCCCCATGGTACTTGATATAATCTCCATCTGTGACAAGATATGAAGTTTAAATACAAAACTAAAACCACCAGAACCTTATCTCAACATCTTTACATCCAGAGGATGAATATTTTCCTTATCAAGCTAACATTTTTTCACACAGCTCTGGAAGGCTGTCTGTTATCCAGCACTAACACAGGCAGAAAAGCCACTTGGCTGGAGGTAGCTTAGGGTGAAGTCAGAGACCACAGGCAGTGATTCATCTGCCCTGCTCTAAATGCTTAAGAGTCAAAAAAGATGATGTGCTGAGTGCTATGGCACGCAGACAGCCTGCACTGTATGTATTTCTAGAAGACTAGGCTCAGTCCATGACTGGGCTCTCCATGTTCCCTGGGTTGCATTAGGCATTGGTCAGGTTAGCAGAGATGCCAAGACAATTTATATGGGGATGTGTCAGGGAAACCGCTTTCCAAATAGTTTATTTCATCATGTAAATTGATCCAATCTGTGTGTTTGTTTGGATAATAACTACTTTAAAAAAAAAAGAAAATGAGCATGTATGGCCAAAATATGTTGGTGCTAGAAAAGCACCAACAAAGATAAACATGTTTCAAAAAAGGGATGGGTGTGATTTCAATAGACATGAGGACAACATGCAACGAAGCTGAACTTGGACTCCTGCCTCTGACACTTGCTGTTACTCAGGTAAAACCTATTTGGGCTGCAGATTTTAGGTTCATGAAATGAGACTGATGATATTTCTTGCAGTTATTTTTCTGGGTCCGTGCTAGAGAGTTGTTACAAACAGATGGGGTAGTGCTTGCACTAATTCTGTATTCTATCTCTTAAAACAGCTTTGATCTTGTTACTATTGGTGGAATCTCCATTATCCTGCACTTTGAGCGGGCTCCCTTCATCACCCAGGAGCACACGCTGTGGTTGCCGTGGGATCGCTTCTTTGTGATGGAAACCATAGTCATGAGGCACGAAGAGAATGAGATCCCAAGCTGTGACCTCAGTAACTTCGCCCGGCCCAACCCTGTCGTCTCTCCATCTCCGCTCACTGCTTTTGCAACTTCCTGCTCAGAGAAAGGTCCTATTGTTCCTGAAATCCAGGTATGAACCATCATAGCTGAGGGACAATAACTCGCAGAATCACAGAGTGGTTTGGGTTGGAAGCGACCTTAAAAATCATGTAGTTCCAACCCCCCTGCCATAGGCAGGGACACCTTCCATTAAACGAGGTTGCTCAGAGCCCCATCCAACCTGGAATTGAATTGGTATTGGGGCATCTACAGTTTCTCTGGGCAACCTCTGCCAGTGCCTAATCAGCCCCATCTCCTCTGTGTGCTTCTTTTGACAGCTTTGAGCAACACAAATGCAATTATTCCCCTGCTTTCCTAACAAGAAGCATTCTCCATTTGTTACACCATTTTTCAGACATTTGCCAGGAGCACTCACTGTCAAGCACTCACTTTACCAGAAGATTTCTTTTCCCTTATCCCTGAGAGATGGAGGCAAAGCACTTGTGACTGACAGCACGTGAGCTGGGACCCTTGTGGGACCCACAACAAGCCCTTGGTCAGCCCTTTGGCATTCAACATGCCCAGCACCCGGCTGATGCACTTCCTCTGCTCTAATGCCTGTCTTCTATTCAGAACCAAATTCCACCCACTGGGCACTATGAACCTCAGTGGTGGAGTGTTGGAGTGAACTGTCTCATGGTTGGAAGTCATACTCCCACTCTACACAGCTGCTGAGACATGCAGTCAGCCAGCAGATGGCTGAGAAGGGGCCAGCCTGCAGAGCACCTCAGTTATATTGCATTTCCTGGCATTTGGAATAGATAAGCGGAGTGAGAGGATTACCTTTAATTTCTCATCCCCATTTTCCTTTTTTTTTTTGAGGAAGTGTGAGTCAGATAAAGAAGCTTAACAGTCTGCTATGGCTTCAAAGTATTTTGTCAAATGGAAAGTTGTGTTTTAAACTGAATAGTCCAAAGAAACAAATTATCAGTTTTCCTTAAAAACACTCATTCTGCTGAAACATATGGATGTAGCAATATTCAACCTTTGCTATCGTGGACATGCTGGTCTCTGGATTTTATATGCCAGCATTCAGCATGTCCTGAGTATTGCTTTTAGTGACAATAATCTGCCAAGGTGGAAGTAATAACAAGTGTAGAGACAAATTGCGTGCTTTTGGTGTAACTCCACTGAGGTTGCAGGACCATTAATGAGGAAAGAAGTAACTTTATACCTTCTAATTTTAATAAACCAGATGCTAAACCCAACAACAAATAAAGCTGGTGGTCTCATTACCTTTCCCTCTGGACCAAGTCATATGATCCTTTCTCACACTAATTTCCAATTACAGTCACCATGTTTGTCCCAGCATAATTACTAATTAAGTCCCATATCTTGTAAAGTCCATCATGTTATGAATTCTTGGTTCAGAATATTGGTTTCCACATATCTTTATTAAACCAGCAAACACCATGAAAGACAATGGTCAGTGCTGCTTGGGAAAAAGCAAATATCTGATACAGTGCAATTATGATGGTAACCTCAGTCATTATTTGGTACCACAAACACCTTCCAGTAGACCAGGCTGCTCAGAGCCCCATTCAGTGTGACTTTGATTGTTTCCAGGGATGGGGAATCTACCATCTCTCTGGGTAACCTCTGTCAGTGCTTTACCACCCTCATCACAGATTTTTAGTGCTATTTGAAATGTCCTGATGGTATCCTGCTTGGCCTCCAACTGCCAATCCAGAATGATCCCCCTATCAGTGTCCGGCATTATATCTTCTGAATCCTTGTGAACGGCAGATCACTTGGACATCCCAAATCCCACTAGACACCTGTAGTTATGGAATCTAATACCTAAGAAAGATTAATTTTGAGAATATAAGGGGTTTATGCGCAGTTGTCTAGATATGTGCCAAATGTCTGAGCTCCCATTAAAGCTGACAGAAATCTAATCAATACCATCAGTGGAGCCTACACATCACTTAAGCTGACCACCCTGAAGCTTTCTGGTTCTCACTGATGGTGTCAGTTAGATTCCACTGACTAAATGTTTACATGCCTTCCTCACGTGAGCATTTTTATAAGTTAACATCTGGATTTAGATGCCTTAAACTGGAATTGAATCCCACTCTTAAGTTTACAAGGCAACACCAGCCTTCTAAAGAGTCTGTCTGTATCTGCTGTTACCTGTAGGAAGACCTGAAGGAGCAGTTCAGAGGACACACCTAACTTAAGTTCCTAAGTTGAGGCAAGATGAATCCTATACATGATGAACACAGTGCTTTTCCTGTGTGCCATATGTTTGAGCTAAAACCTGTAGATCAATATTCCACCTCAAATATTGACAGCTGAAGGTTAGCAGAGTTTGTGGTGCAGGAGTTTGCAAGAGAATCTGATTTGTGGCAGAGTCCTGACTGTATTTCAGTTCAGAAATTGACTACTTTTCATTTCTATGCTGGATGTACATATGATAAAAAATAACCAAGCTGTCAGTTCCTGCAGCTGCATTTTATAATACACAGTTCTCAGTAGGGAAATGTTAAATATAAAAGGTGTGAGCACATCACTGGGAGGAGGTGACAAGCAGATAGCAGGGCTGGGAAAGAGATTTTGACAAGTGGGTAGGTAAGAACCTCATGAACTCCAACAAATAAATGCAGAAATAAATGCAGTGCTCTCTACCTGGATGCATTCAAAAAGCCTAGTAGTGCATTTTTAATATTTGATTCAGGTGCCTATAGACAGATGTGGGGCCATTCAGGATGCCCTGAAGTGTCCCTTCAGGCCGCCAGCTGTAGCTTCAGAAAGGTGGAAATGTCAGAAAGGTCCATGTCAGAGTTGTCATGGCCTTGCAGAAGTTTTGGATACCATAGAACATTTCAGAAGCCCTGATTCAGACTCTAAATGCTTTTCCGTCTTAAAATTCCCTCTGAGCATCTTACAAAAAAAAAAAAAAAAAAAAAAAAAAAAAGACAATGACTGTTCCTTGCCCGTCTGCTGGCAGAGTGAAGAGTAGCTGTAAAAGACATGTGTAGCCCAGCACACAGAAACAAGATTTCCTACCTTGTCTCATGCAAAGAGTAGAAAAATTGCTACTCATCACAAGAACAGATCAACACCACAGAGCCAAAGGAACATGGCAGTGAAAATCACTACTTTGTGTAAATCCCCAGTAAGCTTGAAGAAGCAGCTCTTCTGCCTGCCCAGCCTTGTGGCTGGACCTCTTTAAAAGAGCAGGTGATTTTGGTTAGTCTGGGATAAACTCTTTAAGAGTCTTTCACAAGGCCTGCAGTCACAGCACATGAGTGTGTCTGGGCCAAACAGCAATTAGAAAATAGAAATAAGGCCACAATTTAGCTCTCATTACTTTTAGCACATTCAGATTATTTTAAAGCTTGTTTTCCCCCTTTTCTCCCACTGATACCGTACTGAGTTATACACACCCCTACCAGGGCCACATTTTGTTGCTAGTTTGTCACCACTTACAAGCTACAAATATATTTTGAATCATCTGAATTACTATTTGAACCTTCTCTTCAAGCAGACACCTTTAAACCCAGCCCCTTCTGCTGCTCAGTGCTTTGGCAGTGTTGGGCTGACTTTTTCTTCGGAATGGTAGACAGCAAAGATAGATCACAACAGAGAGAAATAATTACTTTTGACGGGGATCTGAAACAGACTTTCCAAATAGTATCTCCATGACAATCATTTTTGCCTGTTTTTATCCTAATGGGTTTACATATGAAGACAGATTTGATACAAGGGTCCACCATTACTGCAGTTTGGCTCAGCTCATGTCTGGTTGAGCCTGGTCCCCATCCAGCTTGTTGCTGATCTCATAAAATACATTTTTTAAATCCTGCGTTTTCCCAGTTCTGTCATATTTCAGCCTCCTAAGCGCTGAGATATATAAATTAAAAAGACTTCATTACAGAAGGTAAATATTTATGAGCACAGTGGAATGGGGCTTTAACTGCTGGATGTGTCCATTTTCAAGTGCTGCAACACTCAGAGCCTTTTAGTTATCACTTGAAGAAGTGTTGGGCCTCAGATAACATCTCAGAAGAGGTGTTTTCAGGGGGCAGATTACAAGATTTGTCATTTTTGATAACACTACCCAGAAAACCTGTAAGAGTTGAGCAACTCACTATGCCATGGAAGTTTGCTGTTCCCACATAGAAGGAGCTGGGTATAGGAGTGATATAACTTGGAAGGCACTAGGATCATAGAATCCTAGAATCTCCTGAGTGGGAAGAGACCCACAAGGATCATGGAGTCCAGCTCCTGGCCCTGCACAGGACACCCCAGGAATCACACCATGATAGATGTGATCCCTTCCTGATGGGTGGATCTCTTGACCCACCTGCCTTCAAGCTTCCCTGCCCTTAATATTCAGAAAGATGATTATTGGTGGGGAAGTATTTTCTAAGCTCATTTAGGGTCCAGCAAACTGAAGAACTTCAGAAGTGGCACAGGAGAGAACTGTGCCAGCTGTGACCTTTTAACACATCCCATTAGCAGACCAAGCTTTCCAGCTCACTGATAAACTTCTACCTTCATTTTTCAGTCTTCACCAGAGGTTGCCGACTTGTGCCAAAAATGTCCAAGTTGGGTGCTTACCTAAGAGTGAAGTTTTCTCAAAAGCGGCAATTGTTTTTCTCCAAAGATTTTTATATCAGCATTTTGCATAGAAAGATCAGCATGGTGTTAGGCATACACTTCGTATCACTTTTCAGACACTTCAGAAGCATTTCTCCAGAGGAGAAAAAAAAAAAAAAGAAAAGAAAAAGAAATTTTAGGTTCTGGTGATATTTTAGCAGGTAAATGAGCTGAAAATCCCATATTTATTGAGACTTCTCTGTTCTCAAAGCAGAACAAGGGCAGACAAAGCTTTCCCTGATGTTTCTTCAGTCTGTTCTTAAATTTTTTACTGTAATGGATACATGTGAGATGACTGTCCCAGTCAGTCAGAAGTACCCACACTCATGGCTGGAGAAGAAAATGAAGCAACTCACTTAGAATACAGAGGAGTTTGGAAAAGAAAGAGAAGGAAGAATGCAAGAGAAGGGAGTTGTAGGTGGTAGGTCAGGCCAACAGTATTATCACTTAAGAAGGGAGGAAATTTTAAGCAAGTACCAGAATAAGTAGGAACAAACGTGAGGTCAGAAAATAAGGGCAAGAACACAGATTAAAAAAAAAAGAATAGAGGTAGATGGTAGATGAGGTAGAGAGGGTCAGAGGTGAGGTAGGAGAGGAGCAGTTTCAAAGAAGGAGCGATGGGTAAGTCAGAGGAGGGAGGGTGGAAGCAGGATTCACTAATGCCTTGGAAAGAATTGCATGTTATGGTCAGGACCAGGAAACATCCTTAAGGCCAAGTAGGGCGTGATATTTTACTGAGAAAAGGAATCCAGGAGACAAAAATTAGAGGCCTCTAAAACCTATGATGATAAAAGACAGAAAATGGAAGCTAAACTGATGGGCTGTAATTACCTGAGATCCCAGGCTCTTTTCTCCTTGGGTCCTGGAACTCCTTTTAAGAGCGAGTCCTTTTGTAAACACTGACTTAATGTGATACTTTATTCTCCTTTTATCCGGTGTAACAGAGATGGAGAAAGAGGGAGGCATTCCTTGGCTTCCAGAAATAACCCTGTAAGTTACGTATATGATTTCATACTTGATGCCTACTAGGTGCCTTTTTAGACACGTCTGCCAGAGCTTTTATACAGGTGTGTTTGATAAATTACAGCTTCACTGCCTTTTCCTGTCTGCTCGCTGCTGATTTAACACCTCGTGGATTGCTTTTCCACAGGCTCTACAAGAGGAGATTAACGTTTCCGGCAGTAAAATAAAAGTGAGTTACCTGAGCAGTCGCACAGCTGGCTACAAATCAGTGCTGCGGATCAGCATGACCCACCCCACCATCCCCTTCAACCTCATGAAAGTCCACCTCATGGTGGCCGTCGAGGGACGCCTCTTCAGAAAGTGGTTTGCAGCAGCTCCAGACCTGTCCTACTATTTCATCTGGGACAAGACAGATGTCTACAGCCAGAAGGTGTATGGGCTCTCAGAAGCCTTCGGTAAGTGACCCCAGCATTTGTGCCTCCTGTAGAAGCAGCCAAGTGGCAATGACAGACCTTGTCCTAGATGGATATGGTCTGACTGCAGACACATGAAATGGTCCCTGCAGATTTGCTGCAGCACGCATTCCCCAGCAGATGAGTCACAGAACGGTTTGGGTTAAAAGGGGCCTTAAAGACCATTTAGTTCCCATGCCCCTGTCGTGGGCGGGGATGCCACCCATTAGATCAGGTTGCCCAGAGCGCCATCCAACCTGGCCTTGAACACTTTCAAGGACAGAGTACAAATACTTAATCTGTTCTCTGGCTCACGGCCCAGCACGTACATCCTGAGCTGCTCTTGTCGTATTCATACAGAAGGAATTAACTGGGACTAGAAGCGTTTGGCTGCCTCTCACCTATAGCCAAAAACTGTCAACACTGCTTTGAAAGGAATCCCTAGGACCGAGCCCTGATTGTCACTGCTCCTTGTGCCTGACCTTCAGGATTGGTCTAATCTTAGTTTCTCCTTCGTTACCCATTCAAGAATGCCATCCCACACTGGGTGTTTAGTGAGCAGAGGTAGTGCAGTTCTGCAGTGATTGCTTCCCATCTGTCAACACCCAGTGGACATTCAGTTCCAGGTCTTCAACTAAATTCAGACTAGACCTTTCAGGCTGCCAGGAAATGATATCAGCAAAATGGGAGAGATCCCAAATTAGCAAATACAGCTCCTGTTGACGGAAGGATGATTCACTGATGCCTCACAGCTCAACTGAAGATAAGTCTTTTTAGAGGAGTTGCAGGATGCCTGGTTTTCCAGGAAAAAGAATAGGTGCCTTCCTCCTCTCACTCAGGTTCAGCTGCCTTGAGCAGGCTAGATGATACACCCTGCTGAGCCTTACCCAGCTCGGAGTCCACACTGAGAAATGTGTCCTGGTAGCATATCCTGAAGGACTCTGCATGCATTCTCCTTAAGATGCTAGATCATCAATGGGTCCTGGAGCGCTCCATGAAACAACTCTGCAGCGCCAGAGTACCCAAGCGGGTCTGAGAACATCAGCATTCATGCTTTCAATGATTCCCACCTCCAGAACAGTGGAAAATATTGACCTCTCATATCCTAACTTACATCTTTCTCTGATACGATCTGCGAAAGGCTATGTTTGATGGGGAATCTTGAGTTCTCTCGGTGCTCAGCACTTTCCAAAGAGGCTGGGAAACTTGTAAGATCAGACTTTTTTTTTTTCTATCTAGTAAAAAAAAAAAAGATATATGTAATTGCTTTTCATTTGTGTGGAACTTGCAGTTCTGCTCTGCTTCAGCTGTGAAGATTAGAAGAAGAAAAGCAGACCAATGAAAATGGTCCTGCTTCTTCTGAGAAAATCGTAAAGGAATCATTATTCTGTCAAAAACATGATTTTCCTTCTGCTAGCATAATTTTAAGCAATTCCAGTGTGTTCAGTGGAGTTACTCCTGAAAGGCTCTGATTAGACATCACAGCAAGCAAACTTTTGACATTAACAATGACCACAAGTCAACCTGGCTGAGGCTGCTGCCTCTGTGGGACTCACTTCCCCATGCATGAATTGCACAAGTCTTTACCTTCCAAGAAAGATCATGATCAAGTTCCTGGCATGCACTCTTTGATCAAAGAAAGTAGATAGAAGTAAAATTCTCCCATTTAAGCGTCCAGCAGTGGTTTACACTCTGAAATCATAGAATGTCCTGAGTTGGAAGGGACTCCCAGAGATCAAGTCCCAATCCTAACGTCCATTGTTTTGAAATACGTCGTTAAAACAGTGTCTTTTAAATTTTTTGCACATTTGCCCAGCACCTACAATGGCACTGACCTTTTTAAATGCAGAATAGACTTTTAAGAGAGAAAATATTAGGACTGTGCATTATGATGATGACATTTTCCATTAGAGTAGCAATTTTGTGTAGAAATGCTCTTACCCGTGCTTAACTGCGACTCTGTGTGTGCTGGCACTGCATTTCTGGGTTACTAATCTTAGGAGTCTTTTCTTTCTCTCTTGTTCACAGTTTCAGTAGGTTATGAGTATGAATCCTGTCCAGACTTAATCCTGTGGGAGAAGAGGACAGCTGTGCTTCAGGGTTATGAAATCGATGCTTCCAAACTTGGAGGATGGTCCCTGGACAAACACCATGCCCTCAACATACAAAGTGGTAGGTTGTCTGTGACACATAACAGGAATAATACAGCAGTGCAAGACCCAGTTGCTGCTTGTCACTAAGAATTCAATAAAAGGAAAGGAAAGAAATCTGACCAAGACGTGCTCTCTCGTGTATTTTACTAATAAATTATTTCTAGTAATCTACATTTAGGAGCAATTTGGTGTGCAAAATGTAAAAGAAGCTGGCCGTCATGAAGTAGTTGAATGTCAGCCTGTCTAACTTTGTAGTGTCATAAAAGAAGGGTATTAACAAAGAAAATATTCCTAAAATAACAAAGGGAAGCCTATTCAGATTGGAGCTGTCACTAAGCATAAATCCACCCAGAGGCATCCTCCAATGTGCCAAGTGTACTTGCAAAACAAGAGGCTTCATGGGTCGTAAGGGAGAATGGAAGGTTCCAGAGTCCTTGAAGACTGCTGAGGACTGCAGCAGGGAGGCTTAAAAGCTGATCAGAACATGTTCAAAGGTGGAAGCACTGTGTCCCTCTGGATAACTGTAGTATGGGAGCAAACATCTAATTCAGCCCACATCACTGCTGAAAGTACTACACTTAGAGGCAAAATAGGCAGAGCTCCTCTAAAACTTTGCAGATGAAACATTTCTCTAGAGAATGTCCTGTGGTCTTCCTGCCCCTTACTTTTCCATGAGCTATGTAATTTCTGGGGTTTTTTTACCTGGTAGGCTGCAGATTACAGGGCAAGGAGGAACAGACAGGGCAGGTAAAAATTCGTGAGGTGCTGAAAAGTGTATTTCATTCAAAGGTAAAGACAGTCTTGTTCTCCCTACATATTTTCCATCTGCAGGAAATGTAATGGGTCTAAAAAAAATCCTTAATTCAGAAAAGAGGCTCCTCATTTGAAACTATCACAAAACAGTACTATGAAAGATTATAAACCTCCTTGTTACTTAAAAGATTCCCCAGCTGGCATTCAGCATTGCCAATTAGTACTCCCTTTGGTCTCAGTCTCCCTGTTTCTTTAATTTCCATAATACTGTTTTCTCTCTCTAGGCATCTTGCATAAAGGAAACGGGGAAAACCAATTCATTTCCCAGCAGCCACCTGTAATTGGGAGCATTATGGGCAATGGCCGCAGACGCAGCATTTCTTGTCCAAGCTGCAATGGTCTGGCAGATGGAAACAAACTCCTGGCTCCTGTTGCCCTAACATGTGGGTCTGATGGAAGTCTTTATGTTGGAGATTTCAACTATATCCGAAGGATCTTTCCCTCTGGCAATGTCACCAACATACTGGAGCTGAGGTACTCTGTGCTGAATGTGGCCGTTAGAATAATGCTTTTAAGTTCTGCAGAAATCCTATGTACCCAAAAGAAAAATGAGCAAAACTCTTTAAAAAAAGCAAACAACACAGCAAAACAGAGAAAAAGCTGTCTGGATCTGCCTCTTCTGCAACTCTGCTGACTTTGATTTACACCAGAGAAACACAGGCCTAGCAAGTTCTTCCAGAACTGAATCACACGCCAAAAATATTGACACATTTCTGTGCTGCTAAATCAGGCTGTGCTGATGTCTGCCTTTTCCTGTAGTCAGAAACCAGTGGGAATGCAGAAAATTAACAAGCAGCCTCTGAGATAACCTAAACTTGGGAGGACACAGCACTGAAGATGATATGTAAAGGTGACTCAGGACTGATAATCACTCTTAATTTAGACAGGATGATCACACTAGGCAGTCACAGACTGGGGTTTTCTAGTTGTTTTTTGGGGAGACAGCTGTATCAGCCCCCTTCAGTTCCCAGCTGAATAGCAGTGTCAGGCTGAACATGTAGATGGAGCATCTGGGAGTAAGTGGAAAGTTTCCTTTTAACCCCAAAAAGAAAAGGAAAAAAAATATACCAGAAGAAATAACGAGGAAGGGGCAGGAACAGCCATTAAAAACAATGAAGCAGAGGGAAAAGTATGATTCGTCACAAGTTCTGAGAAAATGGAATAAATTGTGACTGAACCAGATTTCAGATTGACGTCACTGGCGATATTTTTCCTATCTAGAATTTCCACAACAAATACAAGTATCCACTTCAAAGCAAGGAGGGCTTTGAATGGCCAGACAAGCCTTGCTCCAGGAAAGTCAGATAGAGTTAAGGGAGTATTTCTGAATGAGTCTTCTGTGCTTGACAGGCCTGAATTCAGGTCCTGAGAAGTCAGTATGACAATAGCCTGGTAGGAAGGTTCAATATTCCCGTTTCTCTCAAGATCTGGCCCAAAGGTGAGAATCTTCCCAAAAGTAAGACCCTCTCTCCTCAGATTTAATGTCCCCTGCTGCTGAGGACAGACATAATACTGCATTTCTGCAAGGACTGCAGCCAAATTTGTGCAAGATCCCCCTAGTCCCTCGTGCACAAACATGCCATAGTCATTAAACCTTGCGAAAGGTCTTATTTGGCACTCAGAACCGTCATTGTAGATCATGGTGTATGGAAAAAAAAAATCCAGACAGCCACTAGAAGGCTGGCACTTACAGAATAGCTGCCTTGGTATGTGCACCTCAGAGGGGTACCTTTTAAGTAACGAAGCGAAAACCTCATTTTTGCTATTCTGTTTCATGGTACATATTCTCATGTTTGTAAGGTGGGAAGCTGGGATAAACCTTCGGACCTGGTCCTCGTTAGAGTGTAATATCCTTCCAGTGCCAGAAAGTTATTTTAATGACCAAAGGTGAGATTTCCAGAAAGGCCTAGGTGAGCCCAAATCCCATTGCAACGGAGTAGGATTAATATCTCATTCCCAGAAGTACAATTTTGAAAACCCAATCCCTGTTCCATTGTCAGTGGAAATACCAGACCCATCAGAGGTTTTGCAAAGTATTTCCTCATTGGGGAAGAGAAAATTGGAAGCCTTGACAGAGTAGCCTTGCTGGCTGTTGTGTAGAGCCACAGAGTTAAATTTACTCCAGAGTTAAATCTGCTGCAACAATTGCTGCTTCATCTGTGCAAACACTCAGGTTGCTGGATCTAATAAACATTTCTTCACTCTGGTGTGCTATAAAGTAAGTGGGTTCAGATGTTGGCTGGCTAAAAGCTGTGGAGGAAAGCCGTTGCTTTTGGACTAAATGGAGTTTGCTTGTATCTTCTCAAATCAGCATCTCCTTTGAGATTAACACCTTCACTATTTGGCTCTGAGGTTTGTTTGCAGGGGTGGCTTTGGAGTGTTGTGTTCTGGAAAGCAAATGCATTGTGGGTCACAGAGAGCTGCAGCTGCGTGTGTAACTTAGACCTATGAAAAATGTCCAGCTTGGCATAATTTCAGTGCTCTGGGCTGGAGTTCACAAGGTTACAGCAATGAACTGCCACCTGTAACTGTGCAACTCTTAAGTTACCTTTGTAAATCACAAAGTGTTGCTTTGACTGAGGGTGAAAAAAACTGTAAAGATATCTGCATCTACATCTGTTTAGCTCGGTTCTGCACTGAATGATAAAGTCTGATGGTCCTATCTCTTGTGTGAGTGAATAACTCCAAGCAGGTGAGATCACACTTCCTTTGTGATATGCGGTAGTACATAAGTGAGCTCACTGCCAAGTAATACCCAATATAAAATACATCAGTGTCATTCCAGCTAAGTCTTTATTTATTATTGCATTGTATGATACAGTTACTGTCAAGTTTTCAATCTGCTAATAATGCATCGAACTGAGCTGCTAACACCTCATTCTTTCTTCTATTCCCTGCTTTCCTGTCTTCTGTCAGAAATAAAGATTTCAGACATAGGTAAGCCAACCAGTGGAGAATTCTTATGCTGCTCCCTGTCTTGTTGCATGTTGTTACACAGTGAGCCACAAGTGCCATTTCCAGATGATTCAATAGCAAATGAAGCTGGCATGATTAAAACTGGCGTAGGCAATCAGTCATCAGAACTGGGAGCCATTAATCACAATGTGAGCCATGCAAGCTTCTGCATGAGCTGTTATAGCTGGAGACAGGGGAAGTACAGGCAGGAGAAGCAGTGTAACAGGAGGAGGAGGGGGGAAGAAAAATGGGTGGGAATTAACCAAGAAAGTGGAGTGGGAAGAGCATCAGGATACAGATCACTGGAACAACTAGGATGGAAAAATAATTCTCATACAGTGAAAAGCCTTCCTTTTGAGTTTGGGGGGTTTAA
Source organism: Cnemophilus loriae (assembly GCA_013397755.1). NCBI lineage: Eukaryota > Metazoa > Chordata > Aves > Passeriformes > Corvidae > Cnemophilus > Cnemophilus loriae. The sequence goes on along the minus strand of VZTF01007688.1, from coordinate 349,707 downwards.
CAGGCATAGTGAAGATCCCTACGTCCCCCAGCATCACCCACCCAGGGAAGTTAGTTTTTTGTAACTTTTTTCAGTCTGAGCTTTCATAGAGAGCTTTGACATGTGAAAGTCTGTCAGGCTCAGCTAGGAGGTAGTGCAACTCAGAACCTTAGCCAAGAAATGCAATAAAAGAGTAATGACAAGAAAACAAGATAAAAGAGAGACTCCTAAATTGGAGCTTTGTCACTAAGAATATTTGTCACTTGGGTTCACTGGAGTTTCAGTGGGTTTGATCCAATCAGTTGCATTCCAGAAGATGTCAACTTCCTGTCACTGCCTGTGTTTGCAAGGACTTCTCTGACTCTGACAAGTTTCCCATCCTTCTCCCTGGTTGCTTTTCTAAATCAGAAGCTTAGACTGTGTGGAGTTGGGATTTTTGTGTGTGCGTGTTTAGTTTTCTTTTGCATTTGGGACTGGGGATTTTTCTTGCTACATGCTTTTCATTTACTATTTCTTTGACTTCATAGAGGCTATGCTAAACCAGAAGTGTTCCTTTTATCTGCATGCCTGGAAATGAAGTGGAGTAGAAACTGATTTTTTATCCTATTGCCAGAACAATAATGAAGGGCTGAGCTTCACCGTATAATGGACTGGCCCAAAGCGTCTATTAGCGGGGCTGGGAGGTTGGTACCCAAGACCTTTTCACTGATTGTCCTCATCAGGCTGAGTTCCAGCCCTCCAGCTCTTCTTTCATATCATTTCAAGGCTATAGAAAAATTCATTTCTCTTTGAAATAGCCAGGTTTTATCCTTAATGCCCAAGAAATACACAGCCACTAAATTGCATCTGCTTCGACGGTGAAGGGCAGCAGCTGAATACCTATTACAAGAAGAGATTTTATGTATGAAAGCAGTAACTGAAGGAAGATCTATGGACTGGCCACAAATGCTGCAGATTGGCAAGCAAAGTTGGCAGGGCTTCAGCCTTTAGGCAGTTCCTAAAAACTAAGAAATTAAGTGAAAGAAATCCAAAACATGCCTGCTTCAGTGCAGCTCAAAGGGGATCAGGGAGGGAGGAAGCAGGTGAGGAGCTCCAGATCAAATGCTCCCATCTGTGACTGCATTGAAAGAGTCACCCATCTGTTAGAGCCTGTTCTGTGCCATTTGTTTTAATACTTCTTGCTAGGAAGCCTCTTTGCTCCTGACCCTCAGGGAAATGACTGGGTGTAGTCTCAGCTAAAGCTCCAGTGCTTTGAACTCCAGAAGGTCTTAAGTTTGACCAGTGACCAGCAGTGGTGCAAAGGGTGAGATCCACAGAGCTGAATCTTAGTGGTTTGGAAAAGCTGAAATCCATATGCTAAAGCTGCCTCAGTTCAGGGGAAAGGAATTCCTCCCCAGTATGTAGCCTTTGGTGAGCTTGATCTCCAGAGGTTCTGAAGCTACGCACTAAGAGGCTTGGCTTTACAGCTCTGTGTGCGTAGCCAAGGTCTAACTCTGCAACAGCCTAAATGAGGGATGTTAGCTAAGCCAAAAAGCATCACCAAATCATGATGCCTTCTCTGCAGGAACATGGAGGGCAGTGAGGCATTTCTGTCTTGCAAATATACAAAAAGTGGCCACAGTTAAATTTATTCTTCCTTTCTTGTTTCCATTCGTACTGTAGAGAGACGTCTACAATTAGTGGCTAAGAGAGGTATCTCAGAAAACAGCCCTAGGATCAGATAAAAAGTCCTTTGCAGTCTCTGGCTTGGCTTACGGCATTGTTATAAAGTTTTATTGTCCAGCGCGTCACACTAGAAGAGCTCTGGGCATCATACACAAACTGCAAACACTAAAAGGCCAAGTGTAAATTCAGCTCGCTGCACTGTGTGGCCTCCTTAGGTATTAATCTATTGAGTGTCACCCAGGGCAAAAAGACCAGTACCTCGCACAAGCTACAATTAAATCCTCTGGTTCTGAGCCACAGGGTGCTTTAGCATGGAGGCATGGAAACACAGCCCCACTGAACAAAAACCTCCTGGCTGCAGGAATTTGGAAGTTCTTTAGTCACCAGCAAATGTATGTGGCCAGCGAGGCTCAAAGGGGAAGTGGGTAGCTGGCACAGAAGAAGAGGTGATTTTGTGTCCTTAAACATAGACATCAGATCCAAAGAAGCCCGAGGGGTTTATCCAGGTCAGTGGTTGTGGGTAACTAATTTTGTTGGTGTGACTGCTCCTGTCTGTTGACCACAGTGGGAGCCAGAGCTGTACAGTTACCAGTAACAGAAGTTGTCCTTTGAGGAGGTGGTAGATGCCCTTGTGTTTGAGAAACTAAGATAGAGTTCATCTTGTAAGATAAATATTGAAAATAGTCAGACAAGTCCTACCCCAGAAGATGATATTTCTCTCCACTGCTCGGAAAGGGAATTAAAGCGGCCAGCTCTGATGTAAGCATCCACTTTGTAACCATCTAAAGCTTGGTGATATGAATCCTTTGGCATTTTACAGAAGCCAATAAAAAGGTGCAGTCTGCTGTGCTGATGTTTTGTAGGGAGCCTGCTGAAAACAAGGACCATCTCCCTTTTCTCATCTCTGTTCCTTAGAGACTGGCTTCCCATTCTGGAGCAGGAGGTTCCTTCCTAGGACTCCTCCAAAACATGGGCTCTGGGCCCAAAGGGATAATACCAGCCTTTGTTCAAAGCCTGTACATATATCATAGTACAACTGAAGCAATCCACAATCCAAGCCTCATGCCTCTGCTGGCTCACCCAACTTTTTATCCTGCTTCTTCCCTATGCCTGTGTGTAAGGAATTACGTAAAGCACCAACGCTTTAAAATGGAGTTTGAATCTCCTAACATACCTGCAGAGCTCGCTAAATGGTACTGGCACTATCCTGACCAAACAATGAAAATGATAAAAGGAAGGGGAGAAGGCGGATGCGTGAAAGAGACTATACACAACCCCAAACAAGTGGGATTGCAGTGGACTTGGAAGATTTCCCTGTGCTTTCCCAGCGCATCGCTGTGTCACAAGCATACAGGGCAGCAGTATCACCTCCATTTCACTTTGGCTTGCAGAACCATGAAACTTCTCATTCCCAGTGACTACACCATCATGCCCACTAATATCCATCAAAGTGTCAGTTCTTGACTAGGGACCACCCCATCCCATCTCTGCAACTTCAGTATTATTGTTTCAGGGGGTTTACAATATCAATGCAATGTTCAGGTTTTCTTCTAAAAAAATTGCAGTAGCTCAAGGAACACTCTGAATGGGAAATCAGCTCTTCCTCCACAGTCATTTTCCAGTGGCAGTGTCAGTATGGGGGATAAATATTCTAAGACTACAAATAATACAGCCGATCAAGTCTTTTGAATAGGAAAAAAACTTGTCTTTTCTTTTGGACCGTTATCTAACTGAGAAATGGGAGAGGATGAAAGGGAAAAAAGTCTTCTCTGCTTCACCCCAGGCAGATTTATTTCAGTTGCTGTTCAGCCCAGTCCAATTTACCACTTGGATTTGTGTGTTAATTGTGGCTTTAAATAAAGACTGAAGCCCCAGTGTTCCTGGCTCCACTGGTCATACTCTATCACAGATAAAGGGAAGCAGTTTGGGAGATTTTACATGACCAATGTATGTTTATTTAAGCATCTTTCACCCTGAAAGATCTCAAAGTGACAAAAAGAAAAGCTCCAGTGTATAACACTGTGCAATTCATGCCAGGGCAGAGCGTGATACTATCTCTCTGCAGTGTTGAAAACAGCTGGCAGAGGCCAGGGGGGTAAATTCCGGCTTGACCATTTTTAACAGATTGTTTCAGCGTCTATTCTATACAAGAGCTGGGAATAGAAAATTGTTGTAAGAGCTCTCTTTTTACAGAAGATTGTAATCAATAGTAAAATCCACCAGAGTGAGGCTGTGAAATCCAAAAATAAATCACAACAATAGTGCTGGGAGAAGGGAGCAGGAATTTCTGTCTGTCCCCATTTTTCTCCATCTCTGGGTAAGTCATTTGCCTTTGCCCATCTGCAAATAGCCTGGTCTAAAACTCAGGGAAAGTTATCTGTGCTTGGTAGTCCAAGATGGGAGAGGATTGCAAAGTGCCATTAAAACTGTCCTCCTCTTGTCCAGCTCCCATGCAAAATAGAGATTATGAACCGTTCAAAAGCTGACTGACATTCAGCAGGGCTTTGTTAGGACAGTCAGCAGAAAATGCAAGGCCCTGATCAAAATGGATGATGGATTCCCACAGGGAACTTCTTCCACCAGGGTTGAAGCCACTTGCTTAGTGTGAGTGACATGCAGGTAAATGAAATAATACCCTCCCAGCCTGCTGTCATTGGGAAGGAATACAGATGGAGACTGAACTGTCAGGCTGGAGCTGTCTTGAAGGTCAGAGCATTTTATTTAGCAAGAATCAGTGTCATTTTTGGAGATGAAATCTGTTCAGACTTTAATAGGATAAATCACAAAGGATATTCCAGAATAAATCAGAAAGGTGTTTTTCCCCCACCCCCATAGTATTTAAGAATTTGCATGAAGAACCAATTTACTGCTTTTTAAAGAAGACAATAACTCAGTAATTTTTACGTGTCTGAAGAGAGAGTAATTTTTCTAACATAAAGGTTGAGAGGAATTTTCTTGTTATGAGGAATAAAGTCAACTGTGATCGACACTCAAGTTTCTAGCAAACTTCTCCTGGCACAATTCCATTAAGTGCAAAATTGTGAACTGTGGCCTAGATTTTTATTATGAATTCTTTGGACTTGATGAGTTTGGACAGCTTGAAGGTGTTCCAGAGAAAAGTAGATATTTTTCATACTTCTTCTAATTACTGCTTAGCCTTTCTTAGAAGGGAAAAAACTGTGTTCAGGACAGGTGTTAAAAGTCTAATCTCTTGGTTTCAGGCTTAGAAGAGATGCAGCTCCATAAACACCAGTAGTAAACTATTTTAATAAAAGATGTTAATAACTTTAGTATCTATATTAAAATACAGGTAAAGTCCTTGCAAGACAATTGTTTAAATTTTGTCTAAACCCATCTGGTTTTTTTTTCTGGCCAATCCTATTAGATGCTTTCCATAAAGTGGATTCTATTTTATTAATTTCTTCAGTCTTGGGCTCATATAATGTTGCAGCCATGGAGCTAAAAATACTATCATTCTGTCTGCTATCCCATTTTCTCAGCCACACTTTCTTGTGTCCAAGGAAACAGTGAGCAGGGGGTGTTTAACAGAGGACTGATGTTCAGGTGTTCCTCAGCCTGATACCAGTTCATGCTTTACTTGGGGCAAAATGTGTCACTCAGGGAATTATTTTGTTTCTCTCATCATTGAGGTCCAGCTGAATTCAGTGGCAGGATTCCCTTAATCTCCCTGAGGGCAGGACAGGACTTTAGAGTGTTTGCTGGAGTCAGCAAGAGCACCAGATGAGCCTTGATGCAGTGATCTTGCAGGGTGTATCTTCAAGCAAGTGCTTTATACAGGGAGTCTCCTTTTGGAGTTCATATTGGTCTTTGTTGGGAGGGCAGATTTTTTTTTTCATTATTATTTGTTTTATTTCCCTCCTGTACTGTGTTTTTCCTTCACTTTCTGGCACTGCACGAACACCTGTTTCAGGACTATGTCTATAACAAGTAAATTAAGCAAACACAGGCACTGGAACTCAACCTGTAGTAGTTCCTGGCATGGTTTTGGCTCAGACCAGAGTCCTTTCCTTCGGTTGCTTCCCTCCATGCCAGAGAGCATCCCAGGCACAGCGATTGCTAACAGATACAGCTTGGGATCCTTTGCTGTAACATATCGTGTACTAACCTTGTCCAAAACAGCACTCCTTCACTTTCCCAGTCTTTCTGCCCTGTGCGTTTTTATTCTCTAAAGTGCTTGCATTGCCTGTTGACTTAAGGAAGCACATCATCCAAAAAATTAATGATGTCATACCCTTGTTTTTCAGCCACAGCCCAGCTCATAAGTATTACTTGACCACAGATCCGATCACCGGCTCCATCTACCTCTCTGACACCAACAGCCGACGTATCTATAAAATCAAGTCAACCACATCAGTGAAAGACATTGTGAAGAACTCAGAGGTCTTGGCTGGAACTGGAGATCAGTGCCTCCCGTTCGATGATACCCGCTGCGGAGATGGAGGCAAAGGCACTGATGCCACCCTTACAAATCCCAGGGGTGAGACTGCTTCTTCTGCACCAGCTTTTTTAAAGGGGGCTTTTTGAAAGCAGCTTGTTTAGTCACACTGGAGATTGCTCTCCTCTCCAGTTCTGAAACACATCCTAAGGGCTTGCTCCTGGAAATGAGTACGTCTCACCCTCAGCTAGTCGTGTCACAATTCTTCAAATTGACATGGCTGGAAGGAATGCCGAACCAGAGGGGTTCAGTGATTGGCACATGTCCAGGGGGCAACGGAATAAATCCACCCATCACTTTTATACCCATTGAGCCACTACTCCTCCTTAGAAAGAGTGCTTGGTCTCTCCCAGTCTGGTCAGGATTCACCAACGTTCAGTTCACTGAGGCTTTCTTGGCATTAAAAAAAGCCCTATAAGCATTGCTGAATATATATATAAAAGGGCAGCAAAACTAGCATACAGCTCAAAGATACACAAATGGTGGTTTAGACATTGACATTATATATCGCAGCATCCAGCTTAAATCCTATAGGGGAGTGGATACTAACTTTGATATGGGAATGGTCTAATTCAGCTTAATTTCACCTGATTCCAACATACTGAAATGTGATAAAAGCACAGTCATATCAGAATAAAAGCATCACACAGCCTTCATGGCTGTGAACTAAATTGTTCAAAACAGGTGTAGCCAAACATATGCAGTCCTATGTGTGTAGCCAAGACTTCAGTCTGGTAGTCTCAAGGTAACAAGCTCTGCAGATGGGGGATGTTGCTCCTCCCAGCTGTCCACAGCTCCTCAGAAAAAAAGCCACGCGGGGGGATAGAGATGATGTGGAGGGATAGAGATGAGGTGGAAGGCACTGTTTGTACACATATTTTCAACCATGTTTGTGAAGAGGGCTGAGAAGGACATCCATGCAGGAATGTTTTTTGGGGTGTGGCATTTTTGAAATGTGACATTATGTGTGGTCTTCTGCCCAGCTGTTCAGAGTGCGAGTAGTTATTTATAGATTCTTGGCTTAGACTTCGATGTGCTGCAGGTTTTCTTTTTCATTGCATCAGGGAGTGGTAGCTCCCTCCTTCGTCACCACACCAATGGCAAAGTCTATCCCAACCTCTTTGTAAAGCAAGCCCTCAGCAAAACCTGGGTATGCTTTAACAAGTGCTCCTGCCCATGGCAGGGGGTTTGGACTAGATGACTTTCAAACGCCTCTTCCAACCCAAATCATTCTGTGGTTTTACAGAAAGTTATTTCACTAAGAGCAGATAAGATTCCCAAAGAAGTTGTGACTGTCCCGTCCCTGGAAGTGTTCAAGGACAGGTTGGATGGGGCTTTGATCTGCCTGGTCTAGTGGAAGGTGTCCCAGCCCATGGCAAGGGTTTGAAACTAAATGATCTTTAAGGTCCCCTCCAACCCAAACCCTTCAATGATTCTATGATTCTCAGGAAGTTATTTTTCATGACATAGAGATGACATTGCTGTTACTGAATCCAAGAAACCCAAACTGATTTAATGAGCTTTTGTGTCAGGTCTAGCTGTGATTTTTTTTTTTTTTTTGTTATATGTCAGCTAGTTGTTTCCTGGCAAGGATGCAGAAGAATATACTTTGGAAGACCTATTTTTTTGCCAAAAAGCATCAAAACCCAGACTTCTACCCTTGTAACATTCAAAGAGCCCAGCATGGTTTCCAAGCACTCCAGAATCCCATGAGTTGACCATTATATTGGGCTACAGTATTGCCAGAATCACAGGTGTAGAAAAGGAACAGCTACCAGTGGTCAGTTTGCAGTGTAGAATTTGTCTCACTGCAATGAGAAGGCTGACTGAAAAGAAAATTAAGTGACTTGGGCAGAGAGATTCAGGCAGTCCAGCAGATGAATCATGAGATCAGGGAATCCAGAAATCTGTAATCCAATTTTCTGCACCTCTTCAAAGTTCAATCAGTGCAAAAAAAAATACCCCACCACTTTTGTTGGTCTTATGTTCTCCCTTGTACAAGATAAGAGGGATATTATTCATTTTCATCCGTGGGTGAATGTTACAAGGTTTAGATGACTTATGTTTCTGCTTTGCTATAGCAAACAGCTCTGGAGTTCAAAGTTTTCAGCACTGAAATCCTTCTTGTTGGCAACTGAAGCTCTCAGGAGGCCATTCTTCCACCTCAATCATATAACAGCAAAATTCATGCATTCATTCCTCATAGCTCCAAAATTTCACAAAACAGAAGTAAATTGAGGGTGAAAGAGGAAATGACATGAAACAAAATGACAACAAGAAAATAATAATCCGGAAAGCCCACACTGCCAATAGAAAGTTCCTAAACAGTGTTCCCTGATCTGACTTTGCAAATTCTGCTGAGGCAAAAGCTGTGGCAGATGTGACTCACTCCCCATTCTCCTCCGTAAATGATGAACAGTGAAAACTCATGCTGACAATGTAATGTCACCGTTGTTTATACCTTCACAGTGGTTCATCCTAGCAGAAAAATCCAGCAAATGCTCTTCCCTCATGTATTTCATAATAGTTCAAAATAAAATTGATTTATTGTATAAGTAACCAGGAGATCTCAAGTGACCCTCTGGTTCTGTCTCTTGACAGGTGAATAAACACTTATAAGTGAATGGTCAGAGGAAAGTAGAAAATGATTCTGTAGCTATAGAGATATTAGCTGGCCAGGGAAGGACTTGAGAAGTCACTTTTTCAAGAATCATTGCTCTTCACAGGACTCTACTTTTTAAAGCTAAAGCTATTTTTTTTCTCTGAACATAATTGCTTCATGCGAAGTAGGATTTCTGTATTTTAAGGACATCTTTGCACTTTTTCAAAAATCATAAGGAATAAAAGTCTTGCCTTTCATGATATTTTAATTAGCTAATATTTGCAGCTTGCTGGAAAATACTGAGGGATATCTTCCTGCCAGATGAAAACCAGCAATTCATTAAAACTGGGGAAATAGTCATGAGCTGTCAACATGTGCCTTTGCATATACCTTTAGCCTCTTGGACCAGTCAAGCATCTGGTCTAAGTAGGTTTTTTTGGGTCTCTTCTCAGTGGAAAGAAACTAGTACCCTGAAGGTGGTTCATTCTGTGACAACGCACATGTTCAAGGTGGGATGAACCATGTTCTGGGGGTGCTGGTCTTCTCCTGGATCTGATAGCCTGAAGAATGAGGTCGCCACTGCAGGAAACACTGTTCAGAATGGTTCTCCACATTCTGACCAGCAGACTTTTCCCCATTGTTTTGATCACTTCCTCCACTTCTCACCTCAGCTCCTATGAGTTCAGAGGGGATAATTTCATAGAATTATAGAATGCTTCGGGTTGGAAGGAACCTTCAAAGACCATCCAGTTCCAACCCCGCTGCCATGGGGAGTGATACCCTCCACTAGACCAGGTTGCTCAGAGCCCCATCCAGCCTGGCCTTGAACACTCCCAGGGATGCAACAGCCACAGCCTCTCTGGGCAGCCTGTGCCTGTGCCTCACCAGCCTCACAGGAAAGGAATTCTTTCTAATATATAATCTAAATCCATCCTGTTTTAGTTCATAACCATTATCCCTTGTCTTTTCAATGCATTTCTCTGAAGCACCTTCTGGACAAAGGTTCTTGTCTCACTCCACTGAAGGAAGAACTCCTTTTAGATGATCAGCTTAGAAAAGACATTAGGAGGGGTAAAACCCTCCAGGAATTTCACACGTTACCCATCTTTGGCTTGTCTAATAAAGGTAGGCTACACAAACACAGGACAGAGAGATCCACAGATGAAATAGGGGTGGCAGTGATTTGGTCAGGGTATTTATCATAGCTATTAGGAACCAGTCTGATCCGTCCAATTCATTTGCCACAGAGCACAGCAAAGCTTTCAGATGCTAATGAATTTCAATATATCCTTGCAAATTAAAGTGCTACCGCTTCTTAATTATCATCTGCTAATACTGATCCTCTTCTACAAGCAATCTAACGAAAAATTAAAACTCCAGCTTGTCAGAGCATTTCTTTTCATCTGAGTACTCACCATTGGTTCTTCTCAGGAAAATGTTGTGGCAGAGAAATTACCAAGGAGTCTGCAATTAAGAGAGATTGCAGTGACAAGTCTGACACAATAGGAAGAAGGTTTCAGAAGGCACGTGGGGAGGAAGGGGGCATCTCATTCATTTAGCACCATAACACCAATGCAAAATGAAGTAATTAATTTGGGGACAGATTGCTTCTTTCACTGTGCCCTGCTGAATGTGTAAACAAAATCTTGGTTGTTCACTAAGTGTTGAAGAGTTCGACAGAATTAATTGAGGAAACTCAACCCTCCACAGTCTGTTAACATTTTCATGGTCAGATAATAACAGGACCATTTCAGGGAAGACCAGAGTCTGACTGAACAAAATGTCTTGTCCCTTACTCTGGCCAGAAAAGACGCTTAGGGACAGGGGCAATGTGGTCTTCCTGTGCCAACAGTCCAGATGCCAGTCATCAGCATTTAGGGGACTTTCTGAAAAGGTTGTACCAGACCTGTGCTTATATACCATCATCAACTGGCTTAGAAACCTTCCTGAACGCCTAGTTTTGTTCTTCGAGGCACCTTGTGCTAATAATTTCCACAATTTCTTTAGCCAGGTCATGAAAAAGAGTGATCCTTTTGAGTCCAAACCACTGTTTTCTGTTCTCTTCTCTGTATCTTTCCTCATTCTTTGCTGTCTTGTAGTTCCTTTCTTGACCACTGCATAGCACAAAACTGATCTTAGCAGAAAAGTTTTCTCAGGAATTCTAGAATCTTTTCCCTATGTGCACTTTTTCAGATTGTCGATGTATATGGATATTTAGGCTTTCTCCTTCCCCTGTGAATTCCTCTGTGCTTATTGACATTGATTTTCATCTACCATTTTATCACTCAGTCATTCAGCATCCAGTCAGACAAGAAGGTCCAAATTTGGATTTCTTTACGCACCTTTTTTTCAGTTAAAGGAATTTTTCCCCTTTTTTCTTTCTGAACTAGAGCTACACGTACAACACAATCACTTCTAGTGGTTTGTTTCCTAGAACAAACTCACCATGTCCCAGTAGCTATTTGCAGCATAACGTTGTGCTGTCACCTCTTCTTGCTACAAGGTCCTGACATTTCAAGCAAATGTCATTGCGTCATAGCTTTCTATCAGCACAGCTCACTGGCGTGATGCACATGGTGCTACGAGCCCTTGTTTTGTAGAAGATCTCTGCTTATGCAAGGGGAGCCAGCATGCTTTCATAACGTATATATTTCATATCTCAGAACTTAAGGTTTGGATCTGCAACACTGCCTGGGTAGTGGCAGCAGCTGTTTCCTCTCAGTAACTGTGAGGCTGAACTTAGAGCTATATGCTGAAAGGCTTTAATTCCCTTATGTTCCTATGGAAACATGAGAGGAGCCTTCCGCCAAAGCAAGCCAAGGCCTTGGGCTTAACACATGTAACATGTGAATTACCCATTTCTGTGCCTGTTAGCAGAAGCCAGCTCCCAGCACTGGAACTGTGCCTATATCAGAAAGGAAACAGAAAGGTTTCACAAACCTTTCAGAAACCTTTGGAAACAGAGGTCCAATATAACCTCTACAATCTGCTGCAAAGAACCCATGAGATGCTTCTTTCCCTTTTGACAGAAGTCATCCATCCAAAGACACTTGTCTGTGGGACAGCAGCGCTCTTCTCCATAATTAGATTTGATTCCAAGACAATCAGCTGAAGTCAGGAAGAGACTGGAGCAGTTGCCACGTAAGGAACATGTGCAAGTGGGGATTTGGGGCTTTGACAGACTGCAAACTCTGCTGCCCTACGGAACATCTCTGGAAATGTGACGCAATTGAGATTGCTTAGCCTCCACGAAAGAGGGATAAGCAGAGAAGTGCTCAGTGATAAGAACACATACACATGCCATTGCCCTGGAGCAGGGTGATAAGTGGTAACTTTGCTATCCCACTTCAACTTACCCGAGTGTGCGAGCTCTTTGTCTAAGCCGGAATGCCAAAAAGGTTGTGCCCTATCAGGTGATCGGAGCTGGCTTGAGGGCTGAAGTGCGTCCAGATTATTATTACTGTAACTGGGTAATCAGACCAGCCATCTAACCCCAGCACAGCACACAGCGAGCCACTGCCAGCAGATGCTGCTGATAAGTCCAATCCAATACATACGGAACTAGCTAAGGGAGAAAATTCTGCCTCATTTAAAATCACATTATCCAGCCTGCCACCCTTGACTGGCTTTTGGCTTGTCACACAGACTAATAGACAGGCACCCAAAAAAATACTTGTTGTAAACCAAGGAATGGATAAGAGACTCTTGTGTTTGACAAAAGCCAATTAAGATCAACTAAACCTTCTATTATGCCTCTTCCAAAAAAAGTACGTCTACCATATTACTTAAAGAGCTCAGTTATGTTCCTGGTTTTCAGGCAAATGCCAGCAAACATAAAAGAACTTGACACTCAGTAGCAAAATAATTCAGAAGAGCGGAGACCTTCAGCAGCAGATGCCAGTGACAGGTGACATGTGCCAGTATCCTGGATGTCTCATTGAAGAGGGCATAGTGCTGACAAATCTCATGGCAGGTGAAGATAGCTTCCTGAAAGCCATGGATGCCAGTGAGATATTGATGCTTGTCCCATCAGATCCGTCTGCAAGCATTTGACAGAGTGCTAAAACACAAATGATGTGTTTATATTGTACAGTGAGAATTAATGGCCACCACTAAGTGGCTTCTCCCATAGCATTCATCAAATCATAGAATGGTTTGGATTGGCAGGGACCATAAAGTTCCTACCCACCTTGGAGGGCACACTTTCCACTAGACCAGGTTGCTCAAAGCCCATCCAACCTGTCCTTGAACACTTCCAGGGATGGGAATCCCAATTTCTTTGGGAAACCTTTGCCAGTGCCTCACCACCTTCAGTAAGTTCAGATGTTCAGCAGTTACCTCGTGCTCCTTTTTGAGGCTCTTGTTTCATGATCCTGCAAAGATGAGTCCTATCTTGGCACGAATTGAACACAGGTATTAAAGTGTAGGACTAGAAGCAATGTTTTAGGTCATTCAGTCCTGTCATCCATTATCTCAGCAATCCTGCTATATAATCCCCTCTAAAATGAATGAACTTCGTCTTGAAAGCATCAAGTAATTTTTTTCCTCACTGCCCTAGAGGCTATTCTGAAACCACACTGCTCTGATGGTCAAATATCCGATCCAGGTCAAAGTGATGCCCTTCAGACAGGGTGATGCTGTGAAGAAGTAAAGAAAATGCTGATTTCGCCTCCTGGCAATAACACACAGCTCCCATTCAGCTCAGTGATCTGAAACACCAGTTTTCTGACTCCTAATTGACTTTGAATCAACAGGTTGCAACCATGTCCGAATCCTTTCCTTTACCTCAGCTCAATGCAGAAATTTGTTCTTTTTCTCAAACAATGACTTAGTCCTGATATTTTTCTGTCAGGCCAGGTTATCTTCTGTGGATTTCCTTATAATCAAATCTGGTATGTTTTTCCACGTATCACCTACCTCGTGGCTTCCAGCCCATGCAATACTTACAGTGTTGGCTGAAGGCCATGATTTTAGTTGCCAAAGCAATCAGAGGATTAGTCCGTGCTCTATGAAAATCTAGAATTTTTGATCTGTGAACTGCTGCATCTGCACTTCACAGCAGAGCTCACAGTGGATGGAGACTGAGGGTAAGTGTTTCAAACAAGGAGATCTGGCCGCAAAACAGCATTTTGGAGGAACACAAGGTCTGATCGCTCCTCGAATATTCTCAAAGCTTTCAATCTGAAACAGAATTTCCATCATTTCTGTCACCAAGATGACAGCCAAAGAAACAGTCTAGTGAGGATTCAGCTCACTAATTTAATCTGCCTACAATATAAATGTTTTCTTTAGAGATATTTGCTGTAGTCTCCTTTTATAGTCAAATGGGAGGAAAAGGTATTTCTAGCAGGATTTGTATAATCTCTTGAGGATATGCACTTTAGGGTGATACAAATTGCACTCTCAAAGTAGATTTCTCTCTCCATTGATTGGAATAGCTTCAGATACTTGCTTAGAAGCACCCTGCAGATATCTGCTTTTTGCCAAGTGATTGTTACCCTGACAGCAAAAGAAACCAAACAGGAAGATCCTAATATTCGTGTATTTCAAGCAGAATTTTCACGTGCATAGAAAAAGATGTTACAGGCCTCTACATTCTTCTTCTGTTTCTTTAAAATCTTTGAGTGTCTTTAAGACACTCAAATACTATGCTGAGTGACATTCTGCCTCCGTAGGGTAGATGAGATGAATGATTTTATTAGTATCTGTGGAGTTATTTTAATTTATACTAACACAAAGGAGAGATGAATAGAGCCCCTAACTTCTTATTCCTGCCCTCAGTCATGACCTTTCTCTTTGACCTTGTGAGAACTGCATTATCTGTTAATTTTCTGATACGTAGAATTAGAATGATCACACTCATAGACTGTTATGAGGTCTAATTAGAAAGTGTAAAGCACTATGAAATCCTCTGATGGAAGATGCAGAGGGTAGCTAGCCTAGGATAAAGAGGATTCAAGGAGGTTGTGCTAACATAACAAATACTTGAGAAATTATGCTTAGGGGGAGGTGAAATGGCATATGTCTACAGGGCAAGAAATGAGAATCAGCAGCCTGTAACTGCTGTCAGCAGACCTCAAATCCACTGACAGGAGTATGTCTACAAAGGAGGTTTGGACAATGAAATTAATCACTGGCAGAGTTCAGAATCAGGTGAAACACTGTATATTAGGAGGATTATCCTAGGGAAAACCCTTTCTCATTTATCCATCTGGAATTTGATTGACCTGATGGACCTTTCACAGCCTTTTTCATCGCCATTTTTGAAAGATTCATCAGTGTAACGTTTTTATGTGCATGGCTTACCATTCATACCATGAGCAATAAAACCAGGTTTCTGAACATGCAAGACGTGTAGTTATGAGAAAACCTTTTCATTTCAGCAGTTCACCGAATGCCATGCCCTTTTCCAGGAGCGAGCAAGGATTTCTGAATTGCATTGTGTGCCATTTGAAAGCGCCTTCCATGGAATGGTGCCAGTTCAAAGCTCTTGATAACCAGGACTCCCACATGCCCAACTCTCCTCTCATCCTTTTTGAATGCTATAAAATATATTGCTCCTCGTGTCAGGCTGCCATCACTTTCTGACTGTCTTTCTTTGTTCTTCCCCAGGCATCACTGTGGACAAGTTTGGGCTGATTTACTTTGTGGATGGCACCATGATCAGGCGGATTGATCAGAATGGGATCATCTCAACTGTGTTGGGTTCCAATGACTTGACATCTGCTCGGCCTCTCAGCTGTGATTCTGTTATGGACATTTCTCAGGTAAGACAGTGGTTTGGTTTTGTTTCTACAGAATGTAAGCCTATGCCTTCACCCTATCTACATGTCTGTGTGCTTCCCCCAAAGGTCTGACCAACAGGTAAGGGCTCAAGGAAAGTTGCATTTCTGCATAGTTTATGGTATAAAATTGACCGGATCATAAAAGAATTACTCTATAAAGACAGAAGGAAACACTTGACTGCCCAAATTCATAGATTTCTGGGGGTGAGATATTTAAAGGTGTCCCAGCCACAGAAGTGACTTCTTTCAGAGTTCCCAGTCAGTGGGAAGGCACAGATTCCTGGGAAGGCAGGTTTTGTTAGGCTCATTTCTCCATGGACTATATGCCATGCTCCATTATAATATCTTAGCTAATCACAGGTTTTTTTCTTTTCTTCCCCTCATCCTAATTTGGCCCAGCACAATTTTAGACCTGAATCAAATTAACATAGGAAATACTGATTGGAGGATGTGGTGCCAAAATTAGCAACAGCAGGAAAACAAGAATCTTGAATTGCATCAGATTGCAAATTGGTTGCAGCTACCATCATGCTGGGCTTTTAAGTCTTGCTGCTTCAAGGTGGAGAGAAAAAAGAAGAGAGAAAAAGAAATCTTGTTTTGATGATTGCTTTACTGCTGGATGGTGCAGAAGAGAAATCTGTTACAGCCCAGCACTAAATTTTGTGTGTCACTGGCCAGCTTGTCAAATTGTGCCAGTTTAGGACAGTGTCCTTTGAAACCTTTGTGCAACTTGTTGTTTGCCTGACTGCAGGAATGTTGTCCTCTCTTATGAAAATATAGATCATAGCTGGAGGGCTAAGTACTGTTATTCGGCCACAATAGATGTCAATGGGGTTTCCTTTTTGTAACTACCTAGATAATTTCCATGCTCCCATATGGAATCTGTTCTTGTTTTTTTCCCTCTAATTTGAAAAGATTATTCTTGCTTCCTTGCAACTGGCTCCCACTGTCTGTAATTTTTGAACAAGCTGAAATTATGAGTTTAAAAGTTGTTCTGCCTTCTATAGAGGCAAAATTATGATGGTTAAAGGCCATGATGTAGTATGTTTCTCATCTTACAGACATAGTTTCTTCTTTAAGTGAATTTCAGAGGCAGTTAGCACAAGACTGTTGTGTAATCAGGCTTTAAAAATTATTTACTTCCAGGTTATGTAGCTCCTGTTTAAACTAATGTCATGTTCAAACACTTCTGAGATGAACATGTATCAGCTGAAGACTTTTTTTCCTTTCATAAAATGATAGGAACCATTTTTAGATTAACCTGTACTGGGATTGGCAGATTAACCACTCCTGTTCTGGAGAAACACACTGAAGACAAGTTTAATTAAAAAATAAAAACCAGCTTGGGAAGCAGCTTTTCATCATTCACAGCGGATAGAAGGGTCTTTTCTGCCAGGTCCCTGAGGCTCCCTGGGACATGAGGACGTGAAATATTTAGCTGCCACTGTTGACAAGGAATGGTTTTTAAGAAATTGAAAATTCCCTTGTCAGTTCAGAATAAACTCAGCTCTTGATGCTAACTGAAGACTGCAGAGCTTAAAGACCACTGGAAGTGATGGAGGCATGAATTATTAAAGACAAAACCACAGGCGATAATGTTTTACTACAAGAAGGGTTAAGATAGGCCAGGAGCTGAGAAAAGGAAGGGGATTTTGCAAACAGAGAACCAGAGTAGACAGAGCTCGGCACACTGCTTAGCCATGAAAATAAGCTTCACACATCTAAGCATTAGAAGACACAATGAACTAAATACCTTACACATGATCTCTTAAAAAAATGCTGAAAAGGCATATAGGAGCATCAAAATAAAGCATGGCTGTAGCAGAGATGTTTAACTACAGGCCTTAAAAACAGGAATTTCCTGTGTTCCTGCAGATCTTGCCTGGTCTCTTCTTATTCAAAGTTTTAAATAAAATCACAGTGAAAGATGGTTTCCTGGACCTGAGTCTGCTGGCATCCACTCCTCCTCCTTCCAATAAGGTTACAAAATACTCCTCTAAACATAGTCACATCAGACAAATGAGAAGAAGCAGCAACTGAGATGGATGGTGGTAAAAGAAGGTTCAAAACAAAGAAACTATCCTGGAACTGATTGGTTCCCATCAGCGCAAGACTGATTTTTTTTTTTCTATATAAACCTGAAATAAAATAAAATAACCCAAAAAATGCACAACTTTGAGTTCTTCACGAAAAAAGTGTCCTGAATTCTGTTGGTAAACATTTTTTTAGGTTTGGCGACTAAAAGAGAAGACTCACTTGAAAAGAGTGTATTGCGGAAGCAGAGCTAGAAATAAAGTCCTTCGAGTGCTCACTCACTTGTGGTGTTGCCAGTCACTGTTTTGGTGGATTATCAGTGTAGAACTGGGATGTGTGACTCCTGAACCCATTTTTCCATTATGCTAAAACAAAATGTGAAAATCACCGTGAAGACACAAGTATTTTACTACATGAATTGAAATTGCCTGAATTTCCTGTGAATTGCTATTCTGCATTTTTGCAGCATAAAGCAGAAAACCATAGGTTGTAACTTAGATATTCACACATGCTGGCACAGCTGCCAGTTTTGTGTCTATCCCTCCTTGTCATTTACCCAGAGGAGTTCAGCCACTTGTGTGAAAAACCCTTTAGTAGAAGAATCACAGTTTTGTGTGTCTGATTTGATAGCACTTCACACAGCAAAATTTGCAGTCCCAGGTCTCTGCTATGAGGTCCAGCTTCCATCAATTCAAAAAGCACAGGAGAGGGAAAATCATAGAATGGTTTGCCTCTGTCCGTCATCCTGTTCCCACTACTGCTCCAGTGCAGAGTGTGGGTGTCCCCATGTGTCTCCTTCACGCGACCAGGAGCTAAGCCCCCTCACTCACACCAGATTATATCCTCTGTGACTACCCTATCGAGTAATAATTAGTTGTGGGGTTTTTTACCCATTCCCCCTTAAGTCCATGTTGATTCCATCCTCATTGTGATTGATTTATAGCAATCATGCAGTAGAAAAATGTCGTGCTATAAAAATTCCCATGTGTCTTTTTACCATGAAGGTTCGTCTGGAATGGCCCACAGATCTGGCAGTGAATCCCATGGATAATTCGCTCTACGTCCTCGACAATAACGTTGTGCTGCAGATCTCTGAGAACCACCAAGTGCGCATCGTGGCAGGGAGGCCCATGCACTGCCAGGTGCCAGGCATGGATCACTTCCTGCTCAGCAAGGTGGCAATCCACGCCACGCTGGAGTCTGCCACCGCCCTGGCCGTGTCCCATAACGGGGTCCTGTACATCGCTGAGACCGACGAGAAGAAGATCAACCGCATCAGGCAGGTCACCACCAACGGGGAGATCTCCCTCGTCGCCGGCGCCCCAAGCAGCTGCGACTGCAAGAACGATGCCAACTGTGACTGCTTCTCAGGGGATGACGGCTACGCCAAGGACGCCAAGCTCAACGCGCCGTCCTCCCTTGCCGTGTGTGCAGATGGGGAGCTGTATGTCGCCGATCTGGGGAACATCCGAATCCGCTTCATTCGGAAAAACAAACCGTTCCTCAACACACAAAATCTGTATGAGTTATCCTCACCCATAGACCAGGAACTCTACTTGTTTGACACCAGTGGGAAGCACCTTTATACTCAGAGCCTTACCACTGGAGATTATCTCTACAATTTTACTTATTCTGGAGATGGAGATATAACCCTGATCACTGACAATAATGGCAACTTAGTCAATATCCGAAGAGATTCCACAGGGATGCCCCTCTGGCTGGTGGTGCCTGATGGCCAAGTCTACTGGGTGACAATTGGTACCAACAGTGCACTCAAAAGTGTGACAACACAGGGGCATGAAGTAGCCATGATGACTTACCACGGCAACTCAGGTCTCCTTGCCACTAAAAGCAATGAAAATGGTTGGACAACATTTTATGAGTAAGTATATTTTGAATATTGGGCCGCTGACTTCATTTTGTGTTCTCTGAACCATGCAAGGTTGGTAGAATTTAATTCCCTGATCAGAATTATTGTCCAAATAAAATGGCCAGAACAGAGAGTATTAGATTTCACATAAATACTAGATATTGGCAGTAAGTGCATTAGAGCTCGAATAAGCTCTCTTTACCAAGTCAAGAGTCAGACAGAATTTCTGCCGAGTTTTTCTAAGTAATTTGGACACCTGGTTCTCCTTAACTGTAGTCAGGACTGGAGATTTAGGTTGCGTGTCAGAGAATTTTTCTTGGCTTTGAAAGCCTTGAAAGTATGAAAGTTCCATCAGAGCCTCTTTTTTCATAGCTTTTCACCTGCTTCCTATGCTACAGTGTCTTTTTTGTGCCTGTTTGAAATGTCTGATGTAGAATGACAATTGGCAATGACTAATGAGAGCTTGCTCTGGAAACAATTCTGTAATTAATGGACTGCTCGATTCCTACTGTTGCAATTTGCCTCACTAAGCTTTAAAACTAGTCTTGGAACTGTTCAAGAATATCCCTGCCCCAAAGAATTTTTAAGCAGAGAGAAGACAGGACGCATTTAAAAACCGAGAGATGGCAGTATCTTGAATATTTGCACTTCTTTTCTGTACTACTGTTAGCAATTCCCTGCTTATACAGATCCTGAAGAAAACACATTTCTGATATAAAAAAGGAAAAAAATAGATAACTGAATGAAGAGCATCTAGAAGAATTCATCCTGCTGTTGAGAACCCTTTCCCCTCCCTCTTCCTTAGTGTAATTTTTATTTACAAGTGTAACCTCTTTGAAATGCTCCTTTAAGTGCATCATTTCCCGTATGGTTTGAATGGTTACATGGAAGTGCTCAGCTGCCATAATAATAGACCCATTGTAAGAATCCAATTTGGCTAGAACAGACAGTTTCCAAGATGACAAACAAAAAAGTTGTTCTAAAAAAAAAGGGGATTCGGGAAAGGAAAGCTGGCTAAACCCACATATCTGTGTGTTGATACGTGGTTGCTTTAGTTCTCTCTTTAAAATGTTCCAGGCCCAGTTTCAAATTTCTTTGCTTAATACTCACTGCTCCTGCTCCTGCTCCTGCTCCTGCTCCTGCTCCTGCCTTGAAAAGAACTGATGGAAACTTCGTGATGAATCTTTTGAAATGTTATTAGCATTTCATCAATGTTCTGCTTGCAATTACTGTAGCAATATTCCTCAGTGAATCCAAGTTAATACTCTCCATCTCTTACATTGAATTTGCTTGAGGAAGGCAAGGGGAGGAAAAAGAGGGTGTTTTTCTTCACAGGAGTGGAAGCCAGCTATATTGTCAGGACCATTGTGCTAAATCAAGGAGGTATTTTCTTTTTGCAAAGAGCCCAATAGTTCCTGTGCTTGAAAACAGATGCAGCCACAGACAGTGAAGCAAACTAAACATTACAGCTAATAATGGCCATATTTATACCTTAAACATAATCTTTTATTTTAAAGTGCAACTGAAAATATAAAGGAGATAAAGCGAGACTGAAGCGCAAAACCAACTTGCTCTGTGGATATATTTATAACAGTGATCCATTATTTCTTGCTGTCCAACAAAATAGAGCATTTGTGAAAGTCATCATTCTGGTCCTTTTATGTATTTCAGAAGAGTCATAAGACAGCCTTTTAGAGCTAAATGGAAGGCAGTATTCTCCAGTGGCTGGACTATGGAAATCTTGACTAGAGCAAGTCAGCACTGTGTGATAGCACAGCATCACTGGATATAGAATTGAGAATGTGCCTTCAGAGATACCTCATCCAAACCTGTGATCACTTATCTCTATTTAACTGTTCCTGACAGTTTCTGATGCAACTATATAAAACTATGGGGTAAAAGTCTATATCTGAATTAGTTACTTCAGCCTCCCTTTACAGGCAGGTGGAGAGAAACAGGCCCATTCAAGGTGAGTTTCTTATGATTTGTGTCAGGTATTTCCCTTAGGATGAGATGAGTTGTATTCTGAAAGTTTATCTCTGCAAAGGTAGTAGAGAATGATGAGTTCAGATACAGATGTTTACATTGCAGATGTCTACAATTTGGTCAAATGGATCCCATCATTCATCTGAGTTATTTATAAATATTATTAGTGATAACAATGTATTTACCTATATTATTGTTACTGTTAGAAAGCTTTTTTAATATGCTCAACCTAAATCTTCCGTGCTTAAATTGGAGACTATTCTTCTTCATGCCGTCCTATCCTAGCCTAGCCTAGCCTAGCCTAGCCTAGCCTATCCATTAGAGACTTGGAAAGCAGATCAGTGAATTAGAGGGATTGATTCTGTCCAGCTTTTGCATGTGTAACCAAGGAAAGAATATAAAATCAGATTGATAAAATTAGAATATTAGGAAATAAGGGTCAGATATTTAGATTGCTTGGCAAAGTAGGTTTCATTTAAACAGAAAATGTTCTTATACAGTCTCATGCCAGGGTACACATGCAGGTGGGCCGAGCCTTGACTCTTGGAACTGTAGCAAGGCATCAAGTCTTCAGTGTGATCCTCACATAATTCCATGGCAAATCTGTCTGATTTGTTGCTTGGATGGACAAACCAAATGAATACATTTCCTCACCACACTCTACTTGTAGTGGCTAGTAGGAAGCTGTTTTTTTCCCTGTAGAGCGTTGATGTGACTAATACTGTCAGTTCCAATGCTTGCAGTTTATGAAGAACAGTAGAAATTTAAAGCTGGGCAGAAAAGCTCTACAAAAATGCAGTCCTGGGGAGAGCTGGAAAGACTTGATCTGTTTATCTCAATGTGAATGAGACTGGGAAGTGTCTAGATCACAACATGTCAGCCAAAGCTTTCACCTGTAGAGGGACTCTCAATCTAGCAGGGAAAGGCTTGAGAAGGGTAAGGGGCTGGAAAGCAAAGCTAGAAACATTCAAGTTGACAAGAAGGTGTGATTTTGTAAGCCTGAGATGACCTAACTGGTAGAGTGACCAACCATGAAAGCAGTATATTCTCCATTTCTTGGTATCTTAGATCAGGACTCTGGTGCCTTTTTTAAAATATAATCTCACCAGACAGAGGATTTGCCTGACTCAAACGCAAGCTGCAGGGATGAGTGCAAGCATGGCAGGATGAAGTCTAGATTCCTTGTTATCAAAGAAGCTGAAGAAGATGGTGTAACCAAATAAAATAAGCATTCACTACCTTCATGTTACTGGTTCCTCTATCAGAACATCAGGAAATGTACATTGGGAAAGTTTAAGTGATTTAGACAGTTCCTGTGAACATGAGTAGCTGGAAGGTGCTCTGAGTAGTTTTCAGTCCTGACTGAGGGGAAAGGTGAAGTTCATATTTCTGTTTTGCTTGTGGCCAAAAAAATAAAGGCATCAAATCTGACTCTGAGGAAAAGCTTCATGTTTCTCACAGCACATAGTTGTCTGTGGGCCAGGGCAAGCTGGACACTGCTGCCTAAAAAGTTAAGAGTAAAGTAAATCCAGCTGGCAAGTTTACACTACACCAGTGGCCCCATAAAGAACATCCTCAAAAGATTTATCTTCACCTGACTATGTACAAAGGACCGTAAATCAGAAACCCAACATGACAGAGCAATGGTGTTGTGAGAGTGGCATCACTACGTGTGTTCATCATGGAATCACAGTATCATAGTATGGCTTAGGTTGGAAGGGACCTTAAAGAACATCTAATTCCATCCAACATAGCCAGCATCTCTGTTTCTCCTCCAGATGTTGTTCTTACCAGGGCATTTCTTATCCTTTACCTTAAGGCTGCAAAGACATATGGGCACATTGGTGGGACTCTGGAAGGAAGGGAAGGAGTCAGGATACACTGATGCAGTACTGGAGATCTGTCTCCAGTGCACACCAGGGAATCCAGGTCCTCCAAGGCTTCATGCTGGGCTGGCACATTGTCCCTTCATTTTTGTGGGGAAAGGAAAGAGACCAGTGCCGGCTTCAGGCAGTGGCAGACTGGCTCACAGCGCTTACAGCTCTTCCTTTCACACATCCTCCACCTAAGCCTACTCTAACAATCCTGTTTTATCAGGTTTAGCTCTGAGTAAGACTCAGTGTATAATGGTGTGCAGTTTCCCTTTTTGTTTGAGAGTGAAACTTAGCTCCCTACAGTAATTAGCCTGTCCCCAAAGGCCTGTCTATGACTACTTTAAGGGTTTTAGCATTATATAGACCTTTCCTGCTTCTGCAGTGGGCTTGACATTAGCTGTCAGTTAATGCAATGCAGTTCAGCTTGTCCAGTAACTGGATTAAAGACTCTTCTTTCCATTGAACTGCTGACAGTGACAGTGATAATCAGCAGCAGAGGAAGTTGATCTGGAAACTCAGCCAGGGAAATGACTTCTTGTTCAACTCCTCCAGCCAAAGACAAAGGGTGCTGTGTGACTACTTGCTGCTTTGTTGTTGTTGCTTTTCAACTTGAAAAAAATTGCTACCAGCCTTTACAAGGTTTCTTAGCAGTTGCCGTTTCTCTGCTTCAGAATCCGGAAATTCTTATTAATGGATTTGTTTAAATCAAGAATACGGCAATTATCTTGATTAGTTCGCTGAGATGTTATCACTGTACATTAATTCAATTTCCCTCTGATCCGGAGTCAAACCTTCTATGCATTATTTAGCCCAGATGAGGCTCTTTTTGCTTAGATCCTTTGTGTGTCCAATTAGTTTTGAAGGTTACCTCCTCCCATACAGACTCAAATGCTTGCACATTGCTCCAGCCAAACCCAGAAATTCAAAACCTTTTCACAGACTCCCCAAGAAGTGGCTCACAGCTGCCTAGAGGGCAGAGGGTCTCGTGGAGCCAGATCTTCAGATGGGTGGTGAGGGGAGCTTTGACCTGTAACACTGGAGGCTGTTTTACAGAGAACCAAGCTCTGCCAAACCTCACACACTGTAATGGGTGGAAGGTAGGAGCCAGCTGGACTGAGCATGCAGGAGGACCTTGAATGGCTTCCCAGTGACCCCCAGGGCTCAGCAGAGGTCCCACCTCAGCACCAGCAGCTTTCGGTGCCAAAGCGAATGCACTTGTCTGTGTGACTGTGACTATTTAGGTCATACACAGAGTTTTACAGGATTTGATTTAGTGTAGTTCAAGTGAGGGTCTTGTTCTACTCCTGCAGCAGACTGGAGTATGAGAAACACCTTTGGCTTTTGTCCTCCCTCCTCTTTCAGCAAGATTTCTTGGTTCTGCTTGTTGCACAATTTCTACATGAGAAAATGATGAGATTCTCATTATTGTTCCTCTGGCAAAGTTGCAGTGAAACTCCAGTGAGTGCCATGATAAAACAGCACTTCTCCGGTACCCTCACAAAGTTGTGAGGTCACGTTTTGAGCCATTGCCCTGCCCTGAAATGAATGCCTGATAGCAAAGTTCATTTGAGAACCAAGAGGATTATGAGTATCATAAAAGCTAGAAAGAGATCTTCCTCTTCTTTTTTGGGCAGTCAGAAAATTCAGCAGACTGTGACCACAACCTGGCCTTTGGTCATTAGGGAGAGGACTTGCTTTCATGCATTTTTGAGTATTATCGGTTTGTCTGTTATAGATTTATTTTTAATGTTGTGTTTAATGTTGTTTGAAGAATTGGGATGAGGCGAGCTTGTTAAGAGGCGCTGGGTGCACGTTGGTATAATCACACGCAAAATATAGTTTGCAAGGTCCATTTAGGCACTTCGGCACTAAATGCAATATTATTACAGTGAATTTTTTCTGATCTATTTGACTTGTAGTTTTAAAAGGCTGATGAAATGTGAAGAAGCTAAAATGAGGAAACGCAGAGACTCAGGCAAGAAATTGATTTCTGAATAGATGGTACTTAGGATGCTCTTTAATTCCCAAGGTCCAGGTCTCTACACAATGGTAATGTGATAAATGAAAGCTCTGAATGTTTACAAGCCAACAATTAGACCTCATAAGCACCAAATACCATTTTAATTCTGTGCATTGAACCTTAGCTAAATACATTTCCAATTGGGAATGGATGGCAACGGCTTCCTTTGCTGGCCTAATAATTGCCACTGTAATTGTAAGTGCTGAGGCTTTGCAGCAGGTTTGAATGGGAGGCAGCAGCTGTGTTAGCAGGTGATGGATTCATTGCTCCAAGTGGCTGCTGTGTGCACTCCCCTGCTTCAGTATTTCCTTAATTCTGGGGCTTTCAGAGCATTTGGAGAACACAGAAGTCTTAGGGTGTGATGAAAACTGGCCCAGCCCTAAATCCTGATGCTGTGGAAACAGGCTAGGCAGCTTAGCTGCAAAATGAGGTGACTAGGAGAGATTTATGTTACTGCAAATACCAGGGCACACCTGCAGCTACATAAGAGCCGGTCACTTGGCCTTCCTCCCCAAGCTGAGATGTGCCCTGTAAGGGCCTTTATAGGGCTGAAAGCAGAGGTGGAAGGAACCGACACATTTAACTCGTTAAGCATATTATGTCTTTGGGATGTGCAAGTCTTCACATCCCTGGGAGTGAAGGAGGAGTCACTCTACCACTGTGAGTATGTGGTAGATGATATCAGGTATGTGTTGTGTGAGCTAAATTGGGGACAAGGGGGAAAATGCTCCAGTTCTGAGTAAAAACAGAAAAGAGAAAAAGAGCTGCTTGCCAAGAGGAAAACACTGTGTGCGTTCATGCTAATGGGCTGCCCACACCTCCGTTTGCATTGCCACCGCAGTGCTAAAAGGAGGTTTAGTCTGGACGTGAGCATTTTACACTTCATCTGTCACCAATTAAAAATAATAATAAAAATGGGAACGGTCTAATTGTCCTACCTTCTCACTTTTCTGCCTTTGTAAGGCAAGACCTCCTTGCAGCTGCAAATCAGTGAGCTGTCACCCCGAAAACCAGTCCTTGGCAGGTCCCTGTCTGGCTGCTGGGCAGAGAGAGGTGCAGCAGCTCCTGCACATGCAGAAAACACAGATGGTCCTAGTTGCTTCTGAAGGAGGTTAATGGGGTGACTAAGGATGTGCCAAAAGTCTAATGTACTTGTGCAGACTTCTTAAACCAGTTCCAGCAGACCATTCCAGACTGTTCTGGCCCAAAAGCAGCCTTGCTTCTCAGGATCCAAAATCCCAAATGGAAGTCCTTGCTCATGATGAAGTACTGTGAGTTTTGTACAGCTGTAAAAATGTAACCATGTAAATTAAGTGTATTGTACTTAGTAATTTTGACTTTACAAGAAAAATGTGTGCACAGAGGTCTAGGTGCCATCACACTCTTTCATGCTTTTTTTTCCCTGCCATTTTAACGTAATTTGCGCAAGCAGAGGTTACTGACAGATTTCACCAGTTGCATATTTGCAAATATTATTTATTTGCCCAACAGAGGTGGAGAACAATTTGTGAGGGTGGTACAAGCTTGAGGTCCAGGAATATTACAAGAATGTTATTTAAAAGGTACTACATAACTACTATATAAAACAATAATTATTTTGCACTACATAATATTATATAAAAAGGCACTACTTGCCTTTTAATGAGAGCATGCTGCATTAAGACAAGGGGAAATGGCTTTAAACTGAACGAGGGTGGGTTTTAGAGTAGATGATAGGAAGAAATTCTTGCCTGTGAGGGTAGTGAGGCACTGGCAAAGGTTGCCCAGAGAAGATGTGGGTGCCATGTTGCTGGATGCGTTCAAGGCCAGGTTGGATGGGGCTCTGAGCAATGTGATCTTGTGGAAGGTGTCCTGGCCCGTGGTGAGGTGGGTGGAACAAGGTGATCTGTAAGGTCCCTTTCACCCCAAACCGTTCTGTATTTCTGTGATTCGATGAATATAAGGAGTTGGCTGTCTGCTGCTGCTGCTGCTGGGTATCCACAGGGTTTTGAGGCTTTGTTTGGAGCACATAAGTAGGACTTGCATGGAGTATAGGTTTTGTGCTGACTCTCAGCATTTTTCTGAGTGCCATTCAATTAGGATAAAAAGCTGTGACTCATAGGACATTGACTCAGCACTTATCACATGAACAAGCTCTCTACTCGCATCCTGGCTTTTGCACTACTTATTTCCCTAACCTGCAGACCTGATTCCTTTCATACTTCTGTTACACCGAATTCACCCCTTAGACTTCAGTGCAACACATCTAGATTTGTGACATTATTTTTAGGAGGCGAATCAGGCTTACTTTTAGGAGCAGCTCATTTTTAAAATCTAAATAAAGCAATAGAAATAAATCCCTCAAACCTACTAATCCAGCAAGTCAGAGGTGCCAAATTCAGATTCATCTTACTGAAATTTCAGAACGTTTGCAAACTTGATTCTACCCTTACAAGTTCAGACTGGTTTATATATATAGGACTATTGATGTTGTGGTAGAAGGAATTTGGGGTGTTACACAACACTCTTTCAGTGAAAACAATGTTTTCTCTGCACAGGGGAGAGACTAAATCACGTCCCTTGTGTCTTGTCTCAGCAGATGGGGTAAAAACACTGCCTGTGATGTTTTCTGTTTAAGATTCACATGCTGGTTTAAGAGGAGATGTGCAGGTGACTGGAGACAGTACAAGCAAAACACATTTGTCTCAGTGCAAACAGGGCAGCCACAAATCTGGAGTAAATTGTTTGGTACTGGGAGCACTTTAGTTCTGGCTCTTGCATGGAGATGCAGCTCAGGTCCAGGCTGTGTGCTGCTAGCTGCTTGGAAAAGCTTTAACTGATCTCTGCCAAACTCCTACAATGCAGTCCTGTTTTCATCCTTTCCTTGTTTTGTTTTTTTTCTTCTTTCTTTTCCATTTTACAAGTGGCTGATTGATTGCCAAGATCTCAGAGGGAAAGGGCAAGGCTTAGATAATCTGACAGATAAGCTGACTGTGGAGGGCAAATGCTTTCTTCTATTTTACTACCTCCCCTTCTGCTCAGTGGGCAAGAAAAGCCTCACGTGAAGGTGTCTCCAAACCTGAGGGCTGGGGAGATTTGCGATGAGGTCACCCACTTAGTCACCATAAGCTAAATATTAAACTTGGGCAAAAATCATCTTTTCAACCAGCCCTTCCTCACATTAAATCACTGCCACCATATTTCAAGTGAAGTACCAGCACTGTGTTCAAATCTGGTAAAATGAGAGTGGAAGAGGAGAAAATTTTTTTTTCTGTGTAGTGCAGAGCAAGTCCAGTGACTGCTCAGGGGTCTCTCATGGGTTGCAGTTCAAGAGTCCTCTCCGGTCCTCTCCCCTCCCCTCCCCTCCCCATTTGGTTTCTGGGTTTTGTTATTACATAGGGTGTATTTTCTTATTCCCCAGCTCAGAGTAGTCCCAAAGAGCAGCATCAAGAGCTCCTCAACCATCTGCTCCCTCCAAGGTCTGATCATCTGTATCCAGATCCCCTCTAAGACATTTCTCTAACTTATTCTTAAAAGAGTTGGGCAGTGGGGTTTCCAGTACTCCATCTGTTCCTCTGCTTGGAGCAATCACGGGCCTTGAAAATGTTCGACAGCTTCTAACCTGAATTTTCATTGTTTACATTTACTTTCTAGACATGGAAAGACGTGATAAGCAATTTATTATAATCCTCTTCAGAACACCCATTGTTAGGGTGGCATCTTCCTGCTTTCTTGTTTCCTCTTTTCTGAATGAACTCTTTTATTTTGGCTTTGCATCTTACATCAGCTTTTCTAAGCTTATTATCCTTAATGTATTACTTACATTACTTTGTCATTCTGAGGAATGGTGCCCTTCATTGGACACTGCATTCCATCAAAGGCTCACCACTTAGTAGCACAGGAGAACAAGACCTCTCTGCTCGCCCACCATTCACTTTGCATCCCCAAGTGATATGCTTTCATAATATGATCTACTTAGCTTTCATATAAATCATTCTTAAAAGAGTTGTGGGCAGGACTTGAAAAAAGTCAAACCTTTATCACTGATTGATTTGCTGGAATTTTTCTGTTTCTCCCTAACTATTTAAATATCTCTTCCCTGAAGGTCTGTCTCATCAGAAGGTCGAACAGCCCTCCAGAGATTAGCCAGTAGAGCTCCCTATTGCTCTCCATTTCAACTACAGTAACGTCACTGCAAAGGTCCCTTGCCAGCCTTCTGGGTCTGTGACCCTTTTTGTAATGCCACAGATGGGAGGCACAATTGTGTGTTTGCTCTCTTAACTCAGGAGGCATCTAAACACAAGTGTCTGCTTCTCTTTTTATCAAAAAATAACTCCCCCAGCTTGTTAACTGCTGTAGGACCTGCTTGTATGAAGTTAATTTCACCTGGGCCCTGGTACATAGGTGTCCACATCACAGAAACCTTCCCAGATGGTGCTTATGTTGATTCCTCATTGGAAAAGCCAAGGACACAGTAGGGGTGAAAACTGGTCTGCTTTTTTACACTTTTAAATCAGTGCTTCCAGATGGTCCTAGGAACAGTAAAGGGTAGACATGGGGGTTCAGCTGTGCTCAGGACTCTACACCATGCTCACAAAAGACAGTCCTCTACCTGATGTGGCCAATCTGGTCCTTGCTGCTACCTTAATATTTAGCTTTTTAAAATTAGATAGGGAAAAAAATTAAAATAAATTGCTGAGCTCAGGACACAACCAGACAAATCAGTTGGTGGCCTTCAGAAATTCCTAGTTCTGCTAGACAGGATGCACAAGCCAGTGCTTTTCTGTAAGTCACAGCATAGTGGATGAGAAATAAAGTTACTCTTGTAAACAAGAAGCATAGTGCAGGTGAGGTATGTTGGAAAAATATCGTTAAAATACAGGCTAATATGTATTTAGTAATTTTCTATTCTTTGCTTCATTTTCTTCTGCTAAAAGCTGTGATTTTCTTCTCACAAGGCCAAAAAAAGTCAAGACTGTGTGAAAGAGTGACAGTGCATTTTTTTCTGTGAAAAATCTGGATGATGACTTGAAGAATTGGTCTCTGCTTTATAGGATGATTCCTCTTCTGTTGATGCTGTTGCCTTCACTCCATCCTCTCTTTCAGATACGACAGCTTTGGCCGCCTGACCAACGTGACCTTCCCTACTGGCCAAGTGAGCAGCTTCCGCAGCGATACCGACAGCTCCGTGCATGTCCAGGTGGAAACCTCCAGCAAGGATGATGTTACAATAACAACCAATTTGTCAGCATCGGGAGCCTTCTACACCCTGCTCCAAGGTGAGTTGGGCCACCATCCTTCTCCTGAGCAAGGTGCACACAATGGATTATCCATCAGGAAACAAGCATCGTCTTGATAATCCCAGCACCAAAAATCACCTGCGCTCTCAGTGCCCCGGAGTTCCCCACATGCTGGTACAGACACACACCCACACCTACTCAGCCACATTCCCTACCACAGCAGTTGCTTTGCAGCTGTTTTTCTGCTCCGTTGCCAGCCAGTCCCCTTGCCGTGCAGGCTCGTGCAGTACAGTCCTCCATCATCATTACCATTATTGTTGTAACTAAAAGGGTTGCATAAATCAAGCCACACTTCCAGCCAACCCCTTTGCTTCAGTCTCTTAGTGGTTTCTGACTTAGTTGCTCTCCTCCTGGAACAGGCTTCTAGCTGGTTGCTGGAGATCTGATTCTTTGTTCACTGGCTTTTCAAACATTCACAAGGAAGCATCCAGAAAAATGACCATCCCTGTGCCCAAAAGGTCTGCATTTGAGCTAAGAGATGGTATGGAGAAGCACAAAGGAGAAAGGAGAAGTGGACAGCTGGGATAGGGCTGGTGGGACCAGTTTGTGGCTGTGGGAAATGAGCACAGTTGTTCCTGTGGTAGGAAGGTGGGAAGCAGAGGACTGATTAGGTGGAGGAAAAAGGAGATGAAGTGGGAAGTAAAAGAGGAATAAACAGCAGGGGAGCACTGTGCTGACATGCTGGTAGTGGCAGAACCTGTACTGAACAAACAGTGCCAGCCTGGATCCCCAGGTTCTGAAAGCTGAAGCCTCATTAAGATCGGGATGAACTATCACACCTGTTCCCTGGCACTTGGGAAAAGGGGAGGACTGTTCAGACTCTGCTTTCTTTACTCCTCGGATCTCATTCACTCTGTCTGTGCCTGATGACAATGGGGTGTCAAACATCTTTTCTCCTTGTGAGCAACAAACTGCTCCGAGTGGGACAAGCATGTTCCAGAGTGACATCTGTCCCCATATCTCTGGGATACACACTTCCCTCCCCCTCCCCATAACAGCATCAACTTTTCTTGAAAGAAAGTGCCTGCTATGCCTGAAACACTGCTTTTACTCCTTCTGGAGAGGGCAGCTGAGAGGGTTCCAGCCCCCTCAAGCTGTTCCCATATTCCTGTGGGGAAACACCATGACTTTCTTATTCTTTACTTGAGCCTGTAAGACAGATGCAAGCTGCCCCACCCCATCTCACTCCCTCACATTAATATGTGTGGCAACTGCACAGACATGAGGTTGGCTTCACCTCAAGAGCCTAATTAAGCAATAGAGCCCACTGCTGGGGGCCCTTTAGTGACAAAATTGACTGTGGTGTGATTTATACACTCAGTGCAGAAGGCACAGTTGCATAATGGTGCCACAGTCAATTCTGTCATTGTCCTGCCCTCCGGCACAGGGACATTCTGGCCATCAGGCATGCAGAATTACAAACAGCTTAACCATCTTCAGAAGTATAAAATTATGAAACGGTTTGGATCTGAAGAAACTCACTTAAAACAGAGATCTGGATAATTTTGCAGAAGAGGTGGCTTGGTGAAACCAAATTCTTGGTGAACCTTTCAGGAAACCTGAATCACACTGTGAACAGGTGAGATCCGAGAAGGCATTTTCAGAAGGTTGCAGATTCCTGTAAGATGGGTTTAGGAGCTTCTACAACAGGCACATCAGCACTCCAGTGGGATTTTGTCTTCTGGACTAATGACAAAGTGAGCATTTGTTCAATGCCAAAGTAGGGCAGTAGTGCCCTAGAGCCAAAGCAGCCTAAAATACAGCATCCAGCGGCCCATGGATTTCATGTAGCCCTTGAGAAATGCCTTCCAGAGCCAGGGATGAGTCTTCTCTTGGGAAAATGTTGAAAGTAGAGGATTTACATTCCCCACACTGTACCACAGCACTGGTGACAATAACCCTTCTCTGGTGCTTATGTAACACAAAGGGAACATCACACATCTGATTAATTTCATGAAACCCTTCAAGCTTTCCTCTGCTTCTTGGTGAAGGATAAAAGAGGGAGGAATATATTCGCTATTCAGGGATATTTCAGTGATTTGATTTAAAGCACATCTCCTAACACTTTAGCATCAAACCAAGCATCTAAGAAAGGTGTGACAGCCAACTGACTGGCACTTCTCTCCATTTGCAGACTTAAGCATGGAGGGGGTTTGGTCTGGCTGTAGTCTGTGGCAAAGATCATCAACTTACATACTCAGTGGCAGAGCTAAAATACTTGGATCTGCATTGTGAATCACTGCTGTATGTTTTTGGCAAAATCCTGTGCCACAGTGGTTTCACTATCACTACTGTGTAAAGCTGAGTGGTGATTCTGCTGAGGTCTCTGTAGCAGAACTCCAGCTGGCTGCCACAGGAGCAGGATGAAACCCACATAGAAGAGGACCAGTTGGTGTCATGTTTCCTTCTCTATCTATACCAAACTGTGCTTTTTGCTGATCTATTTTGTGGGGACAAGAAATGATAATTTAGCTATGATCTTGTTTCCTGCTGAGCTATGGCAGAGCGACTAGTGAACAAAACCCAGCTTGCCTCAGAAAGGAAAAACACTTATTGGGAATTTTCAATGGGTGTTTTTATTCACAATTAGGAGTTTATGGCAGCCTGGGAGACAGAAATGGTAATATTTTCCAGCTTTTGAGGAGCTTCAGATAAGGCAGTGTTTGTATAATATGTTTTTAAAGCCATTCTGTACTGAGTAAGTCTCATGCTTTCTTACCCTTCATGAGCTACTCTCTGCAGAGATAAATGCCAGCTGGAGATTCAAAGGATGGGCTTTTAGCCTGCCTGATTCCTGAAGGATGTAGAAGAGAGATTGCTCTTCTGTTCAGCTCCTGAATTCCCAAATACTGGCCTCAAAATCTGATCTTTCAAGAGCTAGTGGAGCCCAGATGTATGGAGACATGTGGGAGCTTAATGCCTCTGCTTTCTCTCCAAATATGAGGACTTTAGTTGCCTCCTGAAAGCTTTCTCAAGGGAAAGGATTTGGCTGTTGTTTGGGGAACTGGTTAGCATTAACTTGCTGTGCAATTTCCTGTCACTTGTGAGACAGTGAATGAGCTGAGGAAAGTAGGTGGCCCCACTTTCTCATACACCGTTGTGAAATTAGGATCTTTAGGATATAAAAGCATGGAAAGTTTTCAGTCAGACTGGTTTAAAACAAATATGTCACCATACAGTGTTTTAGCCAAGAGGAAGAGGTTTGAACCTGCATCCTTTGGTAAGGTATTACACAGTTTTTTCACTTTTTTAACCTGTGCAAGACTTTCTGCAAGAATTTGACATGCCAAACCTTATCAGAATGAAAAAGCAATTGTCCTTATTTGTTTTCCCCGCTGAAACCGATGTTTTGCTCCCATCGAGTGGGACAGGTGAGTAACAGTTCATTTGGTTACAACCATCAGAAATGCTGATGCAGCCTAAGTGAGGGAGCAAATGAAGAGCTGGAGCTGTATCATCAAAGATCAGCAAAGATCTCTTTTCTGTCTTCAGACCAAGTCCGAAATAGCTACTACATTGGTGCTGATGGCTCCCTCAGACTGATGCTCGCCAATGGCATGGAGGTGGCCCTGCAGACCGAGCCACATCTGCTGGCTGGCACCGTCAACCCCACGGTGGGGAAGAGGAATGTCACCCTGCCCATCGACAACGGCCTCAACCTCGTGGAGTGGAGGCAGAGGAAGGAGCAAGCGAGAGGGCAGGTCACTGTCTTTGGACGTCGGCTGAGGGTGAGTGAGAACCACGAGCACTTTTGGCCTCCACTTCCCATCTCATCAGTCCCCAGTCTCATGGCAGAAACGGGTGGGTATGACTTGTATTGTCTGCAATAGGGATGGTGCTGCAGGACAGAGAACTGGCTGTTCACCCTCAGTGACATTACCTTTGTGACTGCAGTATATCATTATGTCTCCTTATGTGCTGATGTTCCCTTAGCCATCAAAGGTGGTACTGCTGATCTCCCTACCAGTCGTCTGCATCACTGCGAATGCGTGATCTCCCATCAGACACCGCAGGTTTAACCATCATCTCAGGCTGTTTAAGCAAGCAAGGGACAGTCATAACTATAAAATACCACACCAATTAGTGCAGGTGTTCTCTGCCTGTGCTGCTGGCAGTGGTAGAGCAGGGGACTGAAAGCCTTCTAAGCATATCAGGACAGGCTGAGAGAGCTGGGGTTGTTTAGCCTGAAGAAGAGAAGGCTCCAGGGAGACCTTAGAGCACCTTCCATTACCTAAAAGGGCTCCAAGAGAGCTGGAGAGGGACTTAGGACAAGGGCATAGAGTCATAGGGCAAAGGGGACTGACTTCAAACTGAAAAAGGGAAGGTTTGGATTAGCTATTAGGAAGAAATTCTTCACTGTCCAGGTGGTGAGGGACTGGCACAGGCCACCAAGGGATGATGTTGCTGCCTCATCCCTGGAAGTGTTCAAGGCCAGGTTGAAAAGAGCTCTGAGAAACTGATCTAGTCTACTGGTCTAGTGGAAGGTATCCCTGCCCATGGCAGGGGGGTTGGACCTAGAAGATGTTTAAGGTCCTCTCCTACACAAAACATCCAATGATTTTGTGAATACTGTTCATTGGGAAACCTCAGAAAAACCTCTGGATTCCTGAAATTGCTAGTCTGTTGAACCTGTTGAAGAACTGGGCTCGCAAGGCATTGCACAACAATTGCTATTGTTCCCTGAAGTGTTACAAGCAGCTCCAGCCTGACAGTACTCTCCCTCCAGGACTGCCCAGACCTTTCTGTGCTTGAGACTGATGTATTTTGAAAACATTGTTCCGCACAATGCACCTCATACTTGTCAGGGCTGTTTAAAGATCTTGCCCAATAAGCTGTAATTCATCTGCTAACTGCTGGCAAAGCTGGGAACTTGTAATAGCAAGTCCTGTGCACTCACCCTGTACCTTGCTAGTCTCAGAGTCACAGGCTGATGAACGGTTCCTGGGAGGCTGCTCAGCACCTGGCAAATTCAGACCCTCTGAGAAAAATGCTTAGTGCTGTGTAATGCCACCACAGCAAAAGGACTGCAGCTATTTATTCACACTTAAGCTTGGCAGTAAATATCAATGCTCTGGTTTCAGGGTACGAGTTTCCCAGTCCTTGCTCTTCACCTCTCCCTATTCCCTGCTGCATGACCCCTGCCACTTCGGTGTGATTTCTTCCATCTCTCCTCGCTCACACTTGTCAAGTATTTCTCTTCAATCTCTCCACCTCAGCCTCTGTTCTTTTCCCCCTGCCTCGATAGCCTCATATTTTGTTACCAGGAGAAAAAATGCAAACAGTAATGAAAACTGAAGCTGCTCTTTCAGTGTGAACTGCTGTGTATCTGCAAATCAGTTGTCATCACGCTTTTTTGTTGGGTTTGTCTTGGGGGGATTATTTTATTTTATTTTATTTCATTTCATTTCAGTAACTGATGAAATTATCAGACAGATCTTTTTCTGAAAAGACAGGACCTTCTGAAATCTGCAGCTAGGTCACAGCTATCTGGTGTTCAAAACAGTTTCCACTCATTTAGCCACAGCTCAGCTGCCCGTATCAGTTTTATCTTCCAAAATTTTTGCAGTAGATTCAAGCACAGAATGTGTCTGTGTTTTATATTGTACTAAAGTTGGAAAAACACTTGCAAAATGAATTTTCAGGCTGGTTGCTGGTATCCCTATAAATCTGCCAGCATTTATTCACATTTCGAGCCTATCAGGGCCCTTCTAGTGAAGCAGAAGTGCATCTTACATGGTCGAAGGACTCGGTTATGGCTGTGTTCAAGGGTTCAAAGTAGTTGAGGGTGTACAAGATGTTTTAAGCTGTGTGTCTGTGCGTGCATGGCAGCATCTGCACACCTTACACAAAAACCTGCAAGGTGCTAATTGCCTCCCTGGGGATTGCGGAACATTTAACATATTCTTTGTGTGATGTTCCCTTCTTCCCTCACACCAATAATTGCTGCTTTCCCTGGCAGGAGAGAAACTTAGGAAAGTTAGGTTCAACATGGTTTTGTTCGTTTTGGGAAATATTACCATTTTCTGCTATATGTGACTAAGTTACTACTTCCTGTCTCCCCTCACCCCACTGTTCACATGAGACAGCAGCAAAGACATGGTGCTTCATGGGGAAAGAACATCCTAAAGAGCCTTCAGCATCATTCCATGAAGCCTTTGAAGTGAGGACAACAGGATCAGGACACTGTAAAAGAGTGATCCTTTCTGCTGCCATCACATGGATGCACTTTTTATGAGTTGTGCCTCTTCTCCCACAGTGTGCCTAGGGACTGGCAACCTGTTGCCATGAGCTCAGCCAGCTCCCAGCATGATGAGGCCACTTTTACAGCTGCCTCCCTGAACCTCTCTAGGAAATAATACAATGCACGGTTCCTTAATGCATGTATAAGGCACACAGCAGGGACTTCTGCACAGATGAGGGGAAAAGAGACAGCCCTGATACCATTTTCCCTTTCCCACCAATGCTGACCTGGCTCTGTACTTGGCCAGGCAGCTGTAAAGCAGCACAAATATGTTAAAGCAGCCCCTTTCACTTTTGCTATCCCACACACTCCCTGAGAAGTTGTGATGCTCTATCCACCCACCCAGCAGTGAGATATCTCTGCAGACTGGCTGGCTATGAATTCCACCCATCCCTGGCCAACAGCAGCAACAGACTCCATTTGCAGAGAGAGCATTAGGTAAACCCTGCTTCAAGGAACAGGGCTCCTTTCCTTTTTTTTTCTATTAAACAAACTTGAGTTTTTCAATAAAGAAGGATGTAAAATGATGTCTGACAGTAGAGCAAATAGGACAGCAAAAAGAGACAGAGCTGCTGGCTCAGTTCTTTTATTTATTTAACCATGGTAACTCCTGTCATAAGTCACTTTGTTTTTGCCAAGACCTTGGCAGGAGGTTAATGGTGGCATCAAGACCTAGTATCACAGAAATCCCCAGAGCCGACATGACCAGAGAGGGATATGGTGCTAACTATTCCTGGTGTGCTGACTAATAAAGATGGCCCAGGATGATCTCCACAATTTCTGCAAGACATTAAGGTCTGGATATGGTCACTCCAACAGTTTTAGCAATTTGCTGGGGAAGTTCTTTTATAGGCAGCCATTCATCACATGGATGTTGTTGGCTCCTGAAGTTCTCATTGCAGTAGTATTTTTTGCCCTCCTCTGCTGAAGGTTGCCAGGCTGTTTTCACGAGAATTCTCCCCCCTTTTGTGCTCTTGTGTTCCCAGGGAGATCAATGCATGTTGTTTAATTATCATTTAAGCTAAAGGAGTGCCAAAGGAAGCATTGGAGAAATCAGAGATGGTGGTGTGTTTATGCTCTTTTTTTTGCAGAGGAAGCTAAGCGATTGAATAAAGTACTGTGGAACATGAGTTTGGGGTTAAATTTAGTCTCTCACACATTTTAAAGGGGATGTCAAATCCACTGTCAACTGTGGATTTAAATTTACTCTGTCTTGATCCTGTGCTGATCACAAGCCTTGTCGAACACTCTGAGCGGCAAAACCTTTTTGCAGGATGTTTTCAGACTCCATTCCAGGATAAGTTCTGGGATGGAGGATGGCACCTTATTTAGCTGCTCACCATAAAACACAGTTATTGGACTGCAGCCTGCAGCTCTGTCAGTTCTTCTGTGGAAATTTTACTTCTATACAAGGCATGCCCTAAACAAGTATGAAAAAGATTTAGACCCTGTTCAGAGGCTACTGGCAGGGTAAGGTTCACTTTGCTCATCACCTTGAGGGGTGACTGTTAGCACTGCAGCACTTCTCAGATAAAAGAGAGAGTACACCAAGAGAGCAGAAGAAAACAAATCATTAAAAAATAAAATACAGGAAAAGGGAGATTGGTTCCAACTAGTTGCATAGACATTGCTTGTCAGAGCATAGGGAGGGTGGAACAATTTATGGCACCAGTCAGGGGATACAGACATTTGGACTGAGCTTAAGAGCTATCTAGGGACCTGCTGTTTGATTCTTCCAGCCCAGTGAATGGCACTGCTGCTAACATACTTCTCAGGAAGACCTCATTCAGCCTGGATTACTGTCCCAGCCCTGTAAGTGCTCTTTCCAGCTTTCTTGGCAAAGACCCGGAGCAGAAGAAGCTGCAGCTGCCAGGATGGAGCTGCTCTGTGAATAGATGGGAGGCAGAGATGCTATTACTTCCTGCTTCGCTTTTTTTTTTTATGGAAGGAATTACCACTCCTGTTTCTCTCTCTATAGCAGCAAGCACCTAGGAGATACCAGATTGCCCTTAGTTACACATGTGCATCTGTACTTAGGGTTTTGATACCTTTTTAATTATTTTCCAGCTTCCCTGTTACAGTGGCTGATTTCTTCTCTCCCATTGCACGTTTACTCTCTATTTTACACATATTTAGTTAGAGCATTGTCTACCTTTCTACAAAGTTTCTTCCCTCAAGTCACACCCACCTTTTAGCCTTGTTATTCACTGAATTGAAACTGAAAATCGTTGTTGCACTTGCCTCTTCTCTTACATCATCCTCACACTTACATCATGGCAACAGTTCCTTCTCTCCTCAGCTCCTGAGATACCTTCTTTTGAATTCTGGCTTTCTGGTGTCCCCATTCTCTAGGCTTCAGCATAGATGTCTGCCCATGCAAGACAAAGGCACTGCAGTGATTCAGCCTTCCCCTGTGCTGTTCTTTCAGGGCTGAGGAACCTCTTCTCTGTTGAGTCAACCCCATCCTTTCTCTTGCTGTTTAGCTCTCAGATACTCCCATATCCCTAAAAATACAGTAGGAATTCATACATCCTTGGCCACTGAGCAATGGCCAAGCTCAAAGCTGGAAGGGGCTGAGAACAGTGCTCAGGTCACAGAATTACAGAATCAGATATTGTTCAAGTTGAAAAAGACCTCTAGGATCATCAAGTCCAACCAGGCAAAGTCCTACAAGTCCAACCAAAATAAGCACCACCACCATATTCACCACTAAACCATGTTCTCAAGTGCCAAATCTGCATGTTTTTGAACACTTCCAGTCAGGAATGTCAGTGTTAACCCAGAGCAGGACATGGCAGTGTTTTTAACTTGATCTGAAAACCTCATAGCAAGGAGCAAACTCTGGTTTACTGACTGTAGCTGAAAGGCTGGAAAGGGAACTGAAAACCAAGTCAGCTCTTTGGAGTTTGAGATTCGTCCAAGAAGAATCTATGCCCTTCCAGAAGAAAGATGTTCACCAGCTGAAATAGATTTGGAAGTGGTGGGATGGAAAAAGAGCTATCTTCACTGGCAAGCACATACTGGGAATATTGGTTTTCCTCCTTGCTTTCAAGCCAATACTTTGCTGCTGTGGTGATAGGGCTTTGTAAGTCTCCTTGCACACGTGGCTAAACATGAGTTGTATTATCAGCTCCTTTTTGTATTGCTGTGCACTGCAGTCCCTGAGTCAAAATGTATTCCTGCTCTTACCTTTGAAGTGGATACCTTTGATCTTTGGAAATGCAGAGGCACTGGAGGTAAGCAGAGTATAATTATGCCACTCTGAATAACCCCAGGACAATGAAGTTAAAGCTCCAGCTCTTACAGGAAAGTTCCTGCTCTGTGTAACATCTGCAGTGGTTAAAGCCTCCATATTTCCTTTCAGAGGAAAGGCTTAACCTCCAATGCCTGCATTATATTTGGTAAACTCAGAGAAAAACGCTGATTTCCGCTATGTTGGCACAACATCTGTCTCTTTTCTACAAGTGGTTTTTGATATGCATGAAAGCAAAAGACTCAGTGTTCTAGGTTTGATAAGCAGAGTATCTTGCAAACAAGTTGTCATTCTGTGTTCTGTAGGTCGCATGTGCTGTAGCAGTCCTAAACGTAGATTTGGGATATGAGCAATATTCCTTCACTGTGGTGATGTTTCAAATGTCCCATTCTTCTGCCTCTCTCCTCACTGAAGTCAATAAAAGCAATGTTAGGACACCTCTTTGCTTTAAAAATTGTGTCTTATCCAGAGGCAATGAACAGCTGGATACTCTCCAGTGTGGTGTAAAGAGGTACTTGGTGAAACAAGGCTAGTCTTTCTAACTTAAACTGTTTCCAGCTTCCTAATTCTCCATCTTTTTCCTGTAGGTTCACAACAGAAACCTGCTGTCCCTTGACTTTGATCGTGTGACAAGGACTGAGAAAATCTATGATGACCACCGCAAGTTCACGCTCCGCATCCTGTACGACCAGGCAGGGAGGCCCAGTCTCTGGTCACCCAGCAGCAGACTGAACGGGGTCAATGTCACCTATTCCCCAGGAGGACACATTGCAGGGATTCAGAGGGGCACAATGTCAGAAAGGATGGAGTATGATCAGTCTGGCAGAATTACATCCAGAATCTTTGCTGATGGTAAAACATGGAGCTACACCTACTTGGAGAAGGTAAGAATGCTCTTACCACTCAGAGATGGTGCATTTGAGGCACATGGGCTTTACTTCTTTGACATCAGTACAGCTGCACTCCTTCACATCAGGTAATTGCTGGTCCTTATGGTCCAGTCTTCCTCTTTGTCCCACTAAGGTGCACATAGTGGCTTTGGTGCCAGACCACCACAGAGTGGTTGAAATTTGTCCGAGATGTTTTCTCCCAGTCGTGCTGAGAGCACATGAACTGTGAAGCTTTGGCAGGTGATTTTTTAAGCACAATCTTGCTTTATTGAGTTAACTGCAGTATAACAGTACCTTATATACTCAGGTAAAGTCAGCAGAGTGAACAGTAGTAAGCTCCAGCAGTATTTTCCATGTGCAAACAACGATACTGTCTGACATTCTGCCTTCTTCGAGTGGCCCATTCCTGCTTACAGAAATACATGTAATTAATAAGTAAGGCATTAATTCAGCCACACTCTTGCAGCACACTTCACAGTGTTTCCCAGGACCTGCACTCTGTAGATTGGCATGGAACTTACATTTTCTGGGTATTGCCATTCAGCATTACACTTCCCAGTGACCCATAGATCCATATGCTATATACCTGGGGCTGGAATTTTTTATTACTGGTTTTTGAATAGCGCCTATCCCTAAAACAGTTTAAGGAAAATGTAGTTGTACCATATCTTTTAAAAAGGAAAAAGCATTGACTTATTCCTTGTATTATACAATCTACATGGATTGTTTGTTATATGCAAAAAAAAAGAAAAAATCCCGGAACAAATAAGCATGCAGGCAGAAGTTTGGAGGAAGATGATAATAGAAGATGGGTTGACACAATGAATTAATTCAGCATTGGAAGGTGTTGGGGGATCCTTTTTCAAACATTGTTTAAGTAGCTCTACCAATTTTATTTAGCTAGTTTTCAAAGGCTGTTGGCACAGGGAATTTGGTAATACAGCTATACAGGGTGTTGATTTGAAAAACTGAGCGTTCTGAACCTGGACCTACCTCACTGCGTTAAATGCTTGTTCCATTGACACACACTTGTTTGGGGATACTTGATGTGCCATATGCAGCTCCTTACCTCTTGCTGTTGAATTCTGTGGGTGCAGAGATTTGCCGAACTTGCCCTGCTCTTTGGATTGAGGAATCTTACAGATTTTGTGAGAGTATAATTTTGCTCAAAAAACAGGGATGTAATCTATACTTTTCTTCTTCCCACCCAGTCCATGGTGCTGCTCCTTCACAGCCAGAGACAGTACATCTTTGAGTTTGACAAGAATGACCGGTTGTCATCGGTGACCATGCCCAACGTTGCCCGTCAGACTTTGGAAACCATTCGTTCCATTGGTTACTACAGGAACATTTACCGGCCACCAGAAGGCAATGCCTCAGTAATTCAGGACTTCACAGAGGATGAGCAGCTCCTCCACACTTTGTACTTGGGCACGGGGAGACGTGTCATCTACAAGTATGGGAAGTTGTCCAAGTTAGCCGAGATGCTCTATGACACCACAAAGATCAGTTTCACTTACGACGAAACTGCAGGCATGCTGAAGACCATAAACTTGCAGAATGAAGGGTTCACCTGCACAATCAGGTACAGACAGATAGGACCCCTCATTGACCGACAGATTTTCCGCTTCACTGAGGAGGGCATGGTGAATGCACGTTTTGACTATAACTATGACAACAGCTTCCGGGTGACCAGCATGCAAGCGGTCATCAACGAGACACCTTTGCCCATTGATCTCTACAGGTACGATGACGTGTCAGGCAAAACTGAGCAATTCGGTAAATTTGGGGTCATTTACTATGATATCAATCAGATTATCACAACTGCTGTCATGACCCACACTAAACATTTTGATGCCTATGGCAGGATGAAGGAGGTCCAGTATGAGATATTCCGGTCTCTCATGTACTGGATGACTGTGCAGTACGACAACATGGGGAGAGTGGTTAAGAAAGAGCTGAAGGTTGGCCCTTATGCAAACACAACTCGTTACTCCTATGAATATGATGCTGATGGCCAGTTGCAGACTGTGTCTATCAATGACAAACCTCTCTGGCGTTACAGCTATGACCTAAATGGAAACCTCCATCTACTGAGTCCAGGGAATAGTGCCCGCCTTACACCGCTCAGGTATGACCTCAGGGATAGGATTACTAGACTGGGGGATGTGCAGTACAGAATGGATGAAGACGGCTTCCTGAAGCAAAGGGGCAATGATATTTTTGAGTACAATTCAGCTGGCCTGCTCATCAAAGCCTACAATAAAGCGAGTGGGTGGAGTGTGAAGTACCGCTATGATGGCCTAGGAAGGAGAGTCTCCAGCAAAACCAGCCATGGCCATCACTTGCA
Organism: Cnemophilus loriae; assembly: GCA_013397755.1. Lineage (NCBI taxonomy): Eukaryota > Metazoa > Chordata > Aves > Passeriformes > Corvidae > Cnemophilus > Cnemophilus loriae. The sequence goes on along the minus strand of VZTF01007688.1, from coordinate 306,423 downwards.
GTTCTTCTACGCAGATCTGACCAGCCCAACCAAGGTCACGCATTTGTACAACCACTCGAGCTCCGAGATCACCTCCTTGTACTATGACCTCCAAGGCCACCTCTTTGCGATGGAGCTCAGCAGCGGCGATGAATTCTACATAGCCTGCGATAACATTGGCACTCCTTTGGCTGTCTTCAGTGGGACTGGCTTAATGATCAAGCAGATACTGTACACAGCATATGGAGAGATCTATATGGACACTAATCCCAACTTCCAGATCATCATCGGCTACCACGGAGGACTGTATGACCCCCTCACAAAGCTTATCCACATGGGGCGGAGAGACTACGACGTGCTAGCGGGTCGCTGGACAAGTCCAGACCATGATATGTGGAAGCATCTGAGTAGCAATAACATAATGCCTTTCAACCTGTATATGTTCAAAAACAACAACCCCATTAGCAATTCTCAGGATATCAAATGTTACATGACAGGTAAGACATTTAAATTAATTAACATTTTCACAAGCTTGCCATCAGCGAATAGGTGTCGTGGTCTAACCCCAGATGGAACTAAGCCCCACACCACAGCTGCTCAGTCACTCCTCCCAGGTGGAATGGGGGAGAGAGCTGAAAAAGCGAGAAAACACATGGGTTGAGATAAAGCAAGTTTAATAGGAAAAGCAAAATCTGCTTGTGCAAAAAAGGCAAAACCAGGAATTCATTCACTACTTCCCATCAGCAGGCAGCCATCCCCAGGGCAGCAGGGCTCCATCCCACAAAACAGTGGCTTGGGAAGACAAACACCATCATTCCAAATGTCCTTTCCTTCCTTTTTCCTCCTCAGCTTTACATGACACCCTATGGACTGGGATATCCCCTGGGTCGGTCAGGGTCAGCTGTCCAGCTGTGTCCCCTCCCAACTCCTTGTACACTCCCAGCCCCCTCGCTGGTGGGGTAGGATGAGGAGCAGAAAAGGCCTTGGCTCTGTGTGAACACTGCTCAGCAGTAGCAAAACCATCCCTGTGTTATAAACACTTTCCAGCACAAATCCAACACACAGCTCCATACCAGTTACTGTAAAAAAATTTATCCTCACCAAAACCAGTACAATAGGTAATTCCTCCCTCAGTATCCTGATCACCATGAGGTTTTCCACTCTTTAATTAATGGACATAAGCTTTAGTTTGCCAGTTGACCTCCATGTACAGGGCATGTTTAATTCATTAGCGTAGATGGAGATTGTAATTCCCAGACCTGTTTCCTTTTCTCTTCTTAGCTGTTTGTTCTTTTTGTTTTGCTTACAGTTTTTTGTCGCTTCAGATATCCAAAGTTTAGCTACCAATTAATGTCCTGATAACCTTTGTCTTTGTAGAGGGGCAGCTCTGTTTACACCGTTTTGCTTAGAGATCTATTTGCAACTAAACAAATGGCGTACAGATTTGTTTTAGCAGAATGGCAGAGTGATTTAAACCTTTCATTACAGTCAGACATTTCAGATCATCTACATGACTGCTACGCTACTAGCTATGTAGTTCAAAGTTAATCTGCCCCACAGAATTAACAGTTTCTACAAAAAGTCAATAAAAGAAGGTGCTTTAGACTTAAAGGCCAGATTTTGGGGCACACCTACCCCAAAGCTTGACACAATCTCTGAACCACTTCGACTGAAACTTTGTAAAATCACTGTAATATGAACTCTGGGTATTTTTACAGAAAATCCTTTTGTATGTTAAATGTCCTTGCTATATTCATAGAATCATAGAATCATTTAGTTTGGAAAAGACCTTTAAGACAATAAAGTCCACCTATTAACCCAGCACTACCACGTCCACCACTAAACCATGTCCCTAGGTGCCTCAACTACATGTCTTTTAAATCCCTTCAGGGATGGTGTCTCCACCATTGCCCTGGGCAGCCTCTTCCAGTGCTTGACAACCCATTTTGTGAAGAAATTTTTCCTAAAATCCAATCTAAACCTCCCCTGGTGCAACTTGAGGTTGTTTCCTCTTGTCCTACTGCTTGTTACCTGGGAGAAGAGACCAAGCTCCACCATACTGCAGCCTTGTCTCAGGAAGTTGTCAAGAGCAGTAAAGTCACCCCTGAGCCTCCTTTTCTCCAGGCTAAACACCCCGAGCCCCATTGCCCTTCACTGGACTCGCTCCAGACTCCTCAATGTTCTTCTTGTAGTGAGGGGCCCAAAACTGAACAGGATTTGAGGTGTGGCCTCACTACTACCATGTACAGTGGGACAGCCACTGTCCTGGTCCTGCTGGCCACACTATTGCTGATACAGGCCCGGATGGCAATGGCCTTCTTGGCCATCTGGTCACACTTGCATGTTTGCTGCCATGCCCTGCCTGTACTGTGATAGCAGCCTGAAGGACCTCACTAGCACACTGTCCCTCTACCATTGGTGTGCTGCCCCCAGGATTATCTCTAGCCAGCTTTGTTTTATCCCTTTCCCCCTTCAAGTCTAGTTTCATACTAGTTTCATACTGTGTGCAACAGTGGTAGCAATGTTTGAGAAGACTTTTTGGTGGGACTCTTTTCTAGATACTTCCCATTGAAAAACCAAGTGCCACAATCACAAATCAAATGTACATACTTCTTAAGGAGACGGAATTAGTTTTTAAATGCTCCTGCTGCATCTATCACAACCTTCCCATATTCAACAATAATTGCATTCCCCTGAGTTACGAGATCTTCATAATGGCAAATAAATGTTACAAAGTAAAAATCCTGGGGTTTCTATCCTGTTTGTATTTCTAGCCATTAGGATTCATGCTTTCAGGTTCTTCTGCAGTAATCATAAGGCTTAGATCATGAAGTTTTTTAATGAAAAGTTGTTTTCTCCAGAGCTGAGAAGATGATGCCATGAGGGAAGTAAAATATGTCAAAAGATGCAGGCTAAGATCCTGTATGTTCCTCTCACTCTGATAATTAAGGCTGGGAGGGAATACCTCAAGATAACTTCTCCTATCACAAAATGCTTATTTGTCAGAACTGAATTTGTTTATGGGGGAGGGTTGAGCTTGAGAGATTTCTCAGCAGAAGCGTAAACAGCTCTCAAAATTGTCTAAATAACAAATTCCAAAATGGCCTTAAAGAAAAATTCATTTTGGATTTTCAACCTTTTCAAGTTAGATGTAAACTAATGATTGAAAACTGGAAAAGAAAAATAAGGAGTCAAAACCAAAATGGAGTTTAATTCAGAAGTTAATTTGAAATTTTTGGTTTTAACTGATCTAGTTTTTGAAGTGCTGCTTTGTGACATATTAACAGATTTTTGTTTCCCTGCTTAAGTTAAGACAGGACAAAGTATTTTTTCTAGCCCTGTGTTAGAACAGGTGCATAGCTCCCCACAGAGCTCTGACAATAAAATCATGATATCCAAATCTGATACACTAATATTTTATATGCACCAAATAATTTTTTCCATGGTTTTGTAAGTTCTATTTTTCGTTCTTCAAGAATACAGAGCCCAAATATATTTTTCAAGTTTCTCCTCTCCCAGTGCATGGAAGAAGCAGGCCATGCTATGGGATGAGTGCTGTGACATAAGGCTGCTGCCCCAGCACTTCTTTCTGCTCAGGCTTTCAGGTACCTCATGGGCAAGACTCATGATAAGACTATCCTTATCATCCCAACCAAATCTGCCCAGATCTGGACACAAGGAACCACTTTCTGTCCCTCCGTTCCCACGCTGGGACCTGCTTGTCCATAGGGCAGCTCAGTGCCCAGGACATGGGCGACCAACACGTGCTTTGGTCTGCAATGATGAGGTTTCTGAGCCTATGGAAATTGAAGGTATGTGGAGGGGAGAGCAGGAGAAGCAGGTATTTATGTTTTGAGAGGCTCATTGTTAAACATGAATATTTTAGTGATTGTACACTTCATGGCACAGAGCTTTGCTGCCAGCTTCAGCAATCCTGATGGATTGAACTGACATTTCCATTACATGTGTCTGCATTAAGCAGTCTTTTTCTTTGCCCTCAAATGAATTTACTGTGAAATGTGTTGGCAGGGTTACTGTAGCTGAAAAAAACCTCTGTGATGTGAAATGTACTTTTCTGTCAAAAAAGTTGTCACTGCCTCCTGGCAAATTAGTATTTTCCCCTCTGTTTTCTCAGTTCCATACCTTCCTTCCATGGTTTCGGGTTGTTCGTTTTGGGTTGTTGTTTTTTTTGTTCTGGATATTCCAACACCTCTTCCCAAAAAGAACAAACTCCTGTTTGCAAATGTTTTGGAAGTCAGTTTTCTGAGAAGTATGAAAAAAAACCCTGTCTTGGATATTTCCAGACATGTTACATATTTTTCGGCAGTTCACTATCCATGCTCTGTATTCTTTTTAGCATTTTTTTAAGTGCTTGGGACCAGTGCTTGCTGACCTTCACTGTTTTGCTTTGTTCTCCTGACCACCTGGTCCACAATATGTACATCAAAGTTCTTCATTTGAGATAAGAAGGATTTGGAAGCAGGCTGGCTTAGCACTAGGCAACAAAATAATCAAATGAGCCTTTTCATTTCTTTCATACCCCCCCAACCTCTCTGTTTCAAAGACACTCCAAAAACAATCTGTACATTGAGTGAACAGAAGTGTTTTTATTACAGAAATCCTCCCTCTTCCACATGGATTGTCGCAAGGGCTTTTTGGACATCTGCCCAATCGCAACATTTTGGCCTGTAGGAAAACAAGCAACAGATAGTGTCTTTGTTTGGCTCCTGATTCTCCAGTCGTCTGGAACAGCGTTATTTGCCACTTGAATCCATAATTTCTTTTCCAACCAGTTCTTCAAAACATTCATTTAGGCTCATGGGAATAGAGAAAAAAATATTCAAAGATGCATATTTGATTATTTAAATTTTTTTCTGTCTTCGGATTGTTTCAACAACGCTTATTGAGTTTAGCAAAATGAAAATCAAGCCTTTGCACTTCCAGCTTGAAGCAGAGTGATCACCAACAAAATGCCAGTTACATCCAAACACTTAAGACTCCTGGGAGCTGATATTAGTTAAACTTTACCTTCATACCTTTCTTTTCCTTGCAATTGCTATTTGTGTGCCAAAAGCACACCATATTGCTCAGGGACTGGAGCAGGTGTGTCCTCTGGAGCTCAGTGAAGGCAAACAAGGTGTGCCCATCAAATGCTCTGAAATTAAGGGTGGAAGTGATGCTAATCCCAAGCAGATCTAGGAGCTACCCAACCTCATAATTTTTTCCTCCAGCAGATTAACTTTGAGATGCTATTCCTAATAGCTGTGCAATCAAAAATCAAGCAAGACTTTGTAATCTACTGGCAGGTAAATGCACGAATGATGTCCCAAATGGCTGGTTTTCCATCGTGTTCCTTTTAGTGCCAGTGCTCCCTCTTTTGTATAAGACAATAATTTATCACTAGTAGCCACCAGTTTTCCCACCATCCATGGACTCTTTTTAAGGGCTTTGTAAAAAATACCCAAGCAAAGTATCTGTCTTGTGTCTGTACACTTATTTTCACTATAATTTACCTTGCAGGTAGTATGAAGGCTGACTGTAAATGTCACTATAAAAGATGATGTGACTTTACACTGGTTTAATACTCTAACTACAGGTTCTTATGAAAGATGCCAGGAAACTCTGGGCTGAGGTGGAAATGCCATGGAAAAAGCAGGGGATATGTCCAGAGCCTCTTCCGTGAGCACCTGCAAAATGCCAGTGCTGTCCGTCCTGGATGTCCTGGTATTCTGGCTCATAGCTCTAAATTTAGTCTTCAGGCTGCAGGCCCTTTTGAGAGTCCTCAAGGAAAGAAGTACTGTGGCTGGGGTGTTCCGACCTGACTGTAGGACTGGATAACATTTCCCATTTGGCTGGAGCATCTCAGCCTCCAAGTGTGTTTCTGTTCCTGTACTTCTGCACACCTTCAAACAGTGCTTGGTTTCTGCTGATGAAGGGCAGACATGAGGTTGGCTTTGATTTGGGCCATTTGCTCACTGCCAACGTTTCTGTTTCAGAGCTGGGAAAGCGCAGAATTTGGCTCTGGCTCGAGGTGGAAATCCCAGATTTTGGCACACAGCTCTTTCAAGGACCATTAAGATTTCTGCTCTTCACACAAAGTGGCCGCTCACCGTTTTGTCCAGACTGCTACAGTGCCAGCCACCATGGGGTCCTCCTCTGGGCCTTCTCCTGGGCAATCCTGCCTGAGAGATCAGATAATCTTATTTATGTTTCTCTTCTCTTTCAGATGTCAACAGTTGGCTGCTCACCTTTGGATTCCAGCTGCACAATGTCATCCCTGGCTACCCCAAGCCAGACATGGATGCAATGGAGCCATCCTATGAGCTAATCCACACACAGATGAAAACCCAAGAATGGGACAATAGCAAGGTGATCCATGTGACTCCATACTGTATCTCATGCCCTTATCAGCAAACCATCCATTTGCAATGTTGATTGAAAAATCTCTACCAGCGTGTTGCGAGAGTAAGAGCGAGTCAGACCCCATTGCAGTATCGAAATCTGACTGAATAATCACATTTTCAGTTCCCTACTGCCATGGTGCTTTTTCCTGTGATATTTTTTGGTGGTTGATCAGTGAAGGGGTGTGTTATTGTTTCTTTCTCCCACAAGAGGCCCTGTTATCACATATTGCAGGTTAAATTCAAGGCCTTTGCACTCAGGATTCTTAGAAATTAAAAAAAAAAACAAAACATATCTTGATACAGAATAAGTTTATAAAGATTTTTTTTTTGTTCTAGAAACTTACTCATTCTGGTTTAAAGTGTCTTAAACAAGAAGTCCCACTACTTCCATAGGAAACTGTTTTGCAATGCAGAGAGTCTCACCGGAACAAATTTTTAGATGATATTAAACTTTCATTTTGCCTGACCAGGTTTAATCCCATGTAACTGTGTCCTGCTTTTAAAAACAGGCTTGCATCCCAAGCCATTTTGGTAGATGCTGGTGCAAAATTCAGTGATAAAATTGGCAAGAAAAAAGCTTTTGCAGTCCAGTCATTTCTCCATCTTCCTGTTGGGAATTACTCAGCTGAAAGACAGAGGCAGCACTGTTAAAGGTTAGAACACGGGGTCAGGGTTTGAGAGCCCTGGGTTAACTCCCAGCCCTACTGCTTATCAGTGTATGACCTTGAAAAAGTCATTTACCTCTCAGGATTCTCTTTCATCTCGTAGACTGGTTGTATTCTGAAGTGCCTTTCATCTGTTTAGTCCAAATCCTCTTTAGTCTGAACTCCCACTCGCTATTGCTGTGTGTTCGAACATTGCAAGAGCAGTGAGGCACCAATGTGCTTGGGGAGATCAGGACATGCTCTCACCATTTCTGCTAATAAAACGGTAACAGCAGGCAACGGCATTGATTCCATCTGCCCTCCTAGCCTCTCTATCTATGACTTCACTGAAATCTTGATGTCCTGCAGCAGATTCTTGAGGTACATATCTTAAACCAGGAGGTCACGGTTCCTGAACCACAAAAGGTATCACTCAAAGGTACGACCAAATTAGTGTAGATTGATAATAGTCATGTGTCCTTCCATCATTGGTACTCAGTCTCAGAGCCACGGTGAAGACAAGTTAAAATGTACCAGCTTCAACTTCAACAAGAAATTTATATGAAGTGTCACTTAATAATACAGGGGGAACTAAATAAACTCTGCCTTTTGCTACTATGACTGAGTTGATGCTTGTAAACAGTGCAGTAACTCAGTTGTGTTTTGGAGCTCAGAGACTCCCTTTTTGTTTCTTATTTCCTTGGATTAAACAACAAAGTGCTAATAGAAGTTATTTCTGTAATGAGAGAGAGCCTCAGGATTTTTCCTCCTTTCTGATGTGACACTGTCTCCCTTGGGCAAAGCTGTACAGGAGTAGGCAAACAGGAAAGACTCATCCAGAGACTGCACAGAAGACCATCTCTGTATTGTTATGTGCAGTAGATCATAACTCTCACAGAACCACCACAGAAATTATTATTACTTATGGTAGTGTTGTTATATTATTATTTTATCATTAATTAATTATGTGTATTATAGTGTGTACATATATATATATAACTTCTTTATGTATGTTGTAGTATCATTATTTGACTTATAGAATAGCCGAGTAACTTGAGTTACTGCTTGAGATGAAGACTGACTCTTGCTCATACACGCAGATGAGCTGGAAATAAAATCAAGAAGAGCCCTCCCTTCCATCCACCCATTTTAGATGAATCTGCCTGAATGAGCAATAAGAAGAAAAGGAAATCTCCATTTCCCTCACAGGTTTTTAAAGCCAGAAGCTGCAGTGAGGGCTGTGCAGGGACTTGCTCGTTAAAAGAGAGCTTTATACAGCTGTCATGTATACATTTATACAGCTCTCTCTCCAGATGAGTCACTTTGTACTCAAATGTTGAAAGTGGAATTTAACCATTGCAGTCTGTTTCGTATTCTTCCCCTGTGTTATGGCAGCAACAAAACATGAGCATTTTTATTTCAGTCTACAGTTGCAGGATCATGCTGTGATAGCAAGTGGCTCTTAAATGCTGTAGAGCAGGCTTCCCTTGCTTTCTGTCACACCCAGGATATTGTAGGCACATATTTGCATATAGCAAATTCATTCACATATGATACCTGAACACATGATACATTTTCTCCTATGCCTATCCATGCATCCAACACTGATGTTTCACATAAAGTTCTCTTCACTCTCAACCCTTCCAGGAACCAATACATGCTCCCAGACACGGTCCAGCCCTCCTTCCCACTGGCTGTCTCTGTATTTATTGATGGAGCATGTCGAAGAAAATATAAACTTTTGAAAATTTCACATAGGAAATGAAAAAATAAAACCAAGGTTAATGGAAGCACAGGAAACATTTTCAGATAATAAGACTAATCAAACTGTAAAATGGTATTGCAGAGCATACAGAGTAAGCTCTAAATCTTTTGTCATTTAAAAGTAGCCTGGACAAGGCATTGATCACTGAATGATGTACCAAAACTTTCTCATCTCCATGTCTTCTGATCCCGAGGTTTTCTGGGTCACATACCTCCTTGTGATAGACCAAAGTATATCTGAGCTACTCCACTGGCTTTGCTGATCAAAGCTATGGCCCAGCAGATTGAGTCTGTTCTTTTATCGGAGAGGAACAAGTAACAGGAGCACAACAGCAAAGCAACTAACACCCATAAATGGCTGCTTCATCTCTCTTCAGAGTGCATAACCAGAGGGCCCTAGCATCTCCTTCCAAAACATTTTTTGGTACTCCCCTTGCAGGTCTGGAAAACAGGAGAGATAATTCTGACTTTGAGCATCCGCCACCTCAAAAACAGCCAGCGTGTCATAAACCTTGCACTAACCCCCTGAAGCTCTGAAGTGACATTTAAAATCCAATACTCCATTGTGCAGCACTTCTCTCCTCCCCCCTCCCCACGACTGTGAGGCTGTCACTAAATTGTTTGTTGAACAAGTTCAGTGTTATTGGCCACTGGGGGACTCTGGGTGACCTCTGGCATATTGTGGAACTGCTGCACTTGAATCCAATTTCTCTTCTGGTTTTTTTTGTTGGTTTTTTTTTCTTCCCTTCCTTTTTGTCTTGTTGAGCAGTCAGGTAATTGTTGGAGCCAGAACAACTCTATTTCCAGGGAGGAGTGTTTTGGAGTCAGCACTTGTGTCATTATCTACATCCTGTTATAACTACCCTTCTCTCCATCCCATGGGCACTGTCTCCAGGAAGGGCCCTGTTTTCTGCAGTGCCTGTTACAGGCTTTGCTGGAAAAGTCATTTTTGGCATCCCCTCTGGAGCAGCATTTTGGAGGCAAGGGCTGCTTTGGGGTGCTCAGCCAGGAAGTGAGCTATAGGGCTGTGCTTTCTGGCAGAGCTTCTTCCAAAGACAATCTGTTTGAGGGACTGGCTCTGCCAGTGTTCATCATTCAGGGAAGGCATCCTGACATTGCAGGTGCTTTGGCCTGGGCTTGGATCGTCCCTCTGTCTGCACACCTGTCCATCATCCCCCAGTTATGATTTACAAATGTAATGATCAGTTTTCAAAGGCTCTAATGCAGGGAAAGGAGTTGAAGTCTCAAAGACATTAAACTCTTGAGGCTTTATGAAAATAGATGAGCAATCTGAAAAGTGATGAGCAAGAGAAGGAGGCAAATCCTCTTACTTCTCCACACTTGAAATCTGCTTAATGAACTCAACCTCGTTATTCCCCTACAGCCACGTACAGTGGTGGGGTGGAGGAGAGACTTCTCCCCTAAGCCCCTGAGTTAGTGCTCCTGTTTGGCTCATTCCCAGCCAGGCAGCATCCAGAGCACTGGCCTTGCTTGGCCCATGGCTCACCTCTGCTGCCCCACACGTCACCTCTCAGCCAACCCACCTGCAGTGCAGCCATGCTGGTGGGCACATCTGAACGGAGACTTGTCTCCAGGTGATGGCCACATGGAATATAGGGAGGAGGCTGATGGCTGAACAATGGCTTTGTTAACAGAGAGCTACAGGGTAAATAAAAAATGGGCTTATAGAAAAGAGAGAGAGCAACTTTTCACACTAGCAAATTGTGATAGGTCAAGGGGGAACAATTAAAGTAAAACAGCAGAGAAATAGATTAGATGTTAGGGAGAAATTCTATACCCAGAGAGCAGTGAGGCACTGAGACAGGTTGCCCAGACAGGATACCCCATCCCTGGGATTGTTCAAGGCTGCGTTGGATGGGGCTTTGGGCAGCCTGGTCTAGTGGGTGGCATCCCTGGCCATAGGGAGGGGGTTAGAAGAAGATCATCTTTTAGGTCCCTTACAGACCAAGCCTTTCTGTGATTCTGTGATAAATAGGAAGGAGTTTAAAATTATTCATATATCAGAGAAATTGTAACTTCCAAACCTTTTGAAAAAAGTAGCTTTCTGCACTGTAAGCCATATGGTGGTAAGAGAAACACCTATCTGTCTATAATGGCACAAGGATAGAAAGAAACTTGGAAACATGTTCACGTATTTCACATCTTGGATCCTTGATGGGAAATTAAAGCTTTCAGTCTCACACTGGAAGGCGGTATTTAAAAACAACAGATGATAGGATCTGGCGATGGTATTTCAAATCCTCAAGAGGTGCTGGCAAAATGCAAGAGGCTATTCAGAGATCCCGGTAATGTGCCACTCTCCTGAGCTTTGTGCTGCAGAGAACAAATGATGAAGGTCGTTCTCTTCTCTCCAAAGGGTTGTTACTAGATAAAGTGAAATGTCACCTAAGGACATCTGATTAAAAAAGACTGTGAGGAAAACCAAAGCCAGCATATTTGTCACTCACATCAAGCAACAAATATTGAAATAAAATAGCAATGAATTCCCTTCTTTCTTCTGTAGAACTGGTTTATAGATGCCTTGGTTTACAGTTGCTAAAAGCAGCAGCATTTTTTAGGGAATAGCACATGCCACTGCAGCTTTGAATGGAAATTTCCTGTTTCTTTTCCTTGCCAGTTCATTGAAATGAGTTCTAAGATTAAACAGAAATGGTAATTTCAAAGTCAGGGATACACTGCCTCTTTGAACTATGTATAATCTGTTTGCCTCCACCCTCTTTATATTCACAGCACAGCATACACACTGGCTGTGCTCTGCTTTGCTTGAATTTGTTAGTTGGAGTTTTTTTTCTGTTGGATGTGTTTGCTTTTCCTTTTATCAAAGAAATGCACTCAAAAAAAGTCATTTCAAAGTCATCCTGGGTTTGTTTTCAAGGTAATAGAGATGCATTTAGTTATTGCAATAGTTGATAGCTAATAGTTAAGTTTGAGCAACCTGGTGTAGTGGAAGGTGTCCCTGCCTGTGGCAGAAGGTTTGGAACTAGATGATCTTTAAGCCTTCCGGCCCAAACCAAGTGATGGTGAATGTTCAGCGTTACAGCTTTGCACGTCTCATTTCCTACTTCCCTATGTGAAAGAAAGATAAGGAGAGCCCAGAAGTAACCAGTCCTCCATAGAAAACCCTTTGGTTGTGCTTTTGTTCTTGATTAAAACACCTAAAGGTAGGTCTCTGGCTGTGAATTTGGTATCCAGTGGAGTCCAAATCCACCAGTTTGTTGGGGCAACCTAATTTGGAGGCACTCGTAAAGGATCTTTACCTAATAATTTGCTCATAATTGAAAACATACTAGAGTTCCTGCAGCTCATCAAGAATAAGGTGATGAAGACAAAATTGAAAGGGAACAGGGGCAATTTATGATAGGAATTATTTGCCCGTGCCCAGTACTGCCTGACCTCTCCGAGCTCCCTTCCCTAAGGTGATAATCAGTAGATGGTGCAATTAATTCCAGGGACTCTTTATCACTCACCTGCTGGTAAACAAGGTGATGTATATATGGATGGTGATACATAAGTGATCACAGGACATAGCAATGTAGCACAGAAGACCTGATTTACATCCTTGAGTGAGCAGTGATTCGGTGTGAGCGCTGAGAGATGCCTTTTCCCATCACTGGTAAATGTTACTGAGGCAATTTGGAAGGGCATCATGACATACAAAGTTGTAAAGGGACCACCTAGAGTCAGCCCCTATGAGATACACCTGAGAAGAACTCTCCATTTAAACCTTTTTGAAGATGAAATAGCTAATTACCAAGGCTGTGCAGTGTGCACTTGTTTAGAACAGCAAGTGTTTCATGGAGCCTAGAAGCCTAATTGTTCCATGTCCATCATCGCTGACATCTACATTAATTACGTCCATTTTTTGCATAATTAGAGCACTTGTGCAATTGGCAGAGAAGCTGGGCTCGGCTCCCTATCAGTCTGTTAATTATATTGCTCTCTAGGGGGTGTGTGAGATGCCCCACAGGCAGGATGGAGAAAACCAGAAAGAGCTCCTTTTTCATAGGAAACTGGTTCCTGCTCCACCTGCTATTCTGTCAATCAAAAAGGGAAAAGGAGAAGGTACACCAGCCTGTTCAGCGCTTTGAACAAAAGTAATTTCTGGGAATTTTAATGTTCTACAACCCAAAATGTGCTCTTGAAGTTGTGTTCCTCTATTCCCTTATAGTTTTCTCTTTTATCAGTCAAAACTGCTCATAACTTCTGAGTGAGTTGCAATGCTTAATCCTTTGGGGTTTTTTTGTTTTGTTTTTCAGTTTTTTGGGGTTTTTTTTTATATTTTATGACTCTTCCCTGGAAATGGCCACCATGGAAATGAGGGTTTATTTCACTTTCCTCGCCATGTTACAAGTCTTCATTTGAGAGGTCCACGCTGAAATGCCTGCATCATCTGAATTGTCTTCTTGCACCCAGGATGTGAATCTCTAGTTCATGGACAGTTTAAGGCAATATCCTTCATGGGTGTTAAATTTCCTCGAAATAATTGGAATGGAGCAAACTTCTCTTTGTAGCCTATTTTTAATCCTAGGTGTCATTACATTATTGAACTGAGCCGTTGGCAGTGCCAGGAGAGTTTTGTTATAGAATCCTCTTGCTTTTGTGAAATTTGAGCAAATAATTGTTCATGAACAGGAGTCTGTAAGAAGCCGGCACTGCCATGAATTGATGAGAGCATTTCCAGAGCATTTTGCAGTAATGATGAGCTGCTGACTCGCTGTATGCTTGGTCCATTATACACTAACAGCAAAAGTGACTTTGTATTGCACCCGACTGCAAATGATCTGGGCTGTTGTCTCTCAGCGGTTTTGCTTCAATATAAGCCAAAACTTGAGCATCAGGTGTGGTTGGCCTTACTTCAGGGAGCCTGGCAAACCGTAGAGGGTTTGCAGGAAATAGGTTTTGGATTTAATGCCTTCCTTGAGTTTTGAACAACCTGCTTTGGTCAGGCTGAAATGGAATACAGAGGGGTTATGGCCACTTTGAGGGTCATACAGGTCAGGCAGGGCCTTTGAAGGCAGCATAAGGAGTTACAAAGTGGAGTTAAAATAGAAGAAACTTTTACAAATACTTCCACACTTCACAGAAAATCTGAAATAATTTGGTAAAGCATCATGGCCACAAGATTAATTGTTTCTTATATGCTAAAGAACACTGAAACACAACCTAATAATGTGTCCAAACTCAACCCTCACACCACTGAGGCAAAAAATCTTTTTCTACCTCTACATCCTTCAGTCTATGAGATTAAAGGCAGTTCAATTTACAGAAACAATGAGCATTAGGGGGACAATATGTCTCTTCCTTGAAAAGGAAATAAAATTCTGAAAAAATGTGATAAAGGGAAAAAAAATAATGGAGCTCCTAATTACATGTTTCCAGTATGTTCTCCTGCTCTCCAGCATCCTAATAATGCCTTTGGTCATCAGCTTTCTCTTTCTAATATATCTTTCTCTTCTTTCTCTCCCTGCTCAGTCCATTTTGGGGGTCCAGTGTGAAGTGCAGAAGCAGCTGAAGGCCTTTGTCACCCTGGAGCGTTTTGAACAAATTTACAGCTCCAGCATCGCTGGGTGCCAGCACGTCAAGAAGAACAAGAACTTTGCTTCTGGAGGCTCCATCTTTGGCAAAGGCGTCAAGTTTGCCATGAAGGACGGGCGCGTGGCCACTGACATCATCAGCGTGGCCAACGAGGATGGGCGGAGGATCGCAGCCATCCTGAACAACGCCCACTACCTGGAGAACTTGCACTTCACCATCGACGGGGTGGACACACACTATTTCATTAAGCAGGGGCCGTCGGAGAGCGATCTGTCCATCCTGGGCCTCAGCGGCGGGCGGAGGACCCTGGAGAATGGCGTGAATGTGACAGTGTCCCAGATCAACACAGTGCTGAGCGGGAGGACTAGACGCTACACGGACATCCAGCTCCAGTACGGTGCACTGTGTCTAAACACGCGCTACGGGACCACCTTGGACGAGGAGAAGGCACGCGTCCTGGAGCTGGCCCGACAGCGCGCTGTCACCCAAGCTTGGTCCCGGGAACAGCAGAGACTGCGGGATGGGGAGGAGGGTATTCGCTCATGGACAGAAGGGGAGAAGCAACAAGTGCTAAACACGGGCCGGGTACAGGGCTACGATGGCTATTTTGTGATCTCAGTGGAGCAGTACCCCGAACTCTCAGACAGCGCCAACAACATCCACTTCATGAGACAGAGCGAAATGGGCAGAAGGTGACAGAGAGGGTCAATGCGGTGACTTCTTGCCAAAGACAGCTACTCTTTTGTGGCCACCTACCTGACTGTGTTGTACTCAATCCTTTTTCTAAACTGAACAAAGTGGGGGGGAGGAAAATAGAAAGAGAAGGAATAATACGGTTGCACTGTAACTCATGCAACATACTTTTTTCCCTCTTTAATTTGGCCTTCACGCGTTTTTTGCAATGAACAGAAGGTATATTTTGCCGTAGTGTGATCACAGTGAAATTTACTGTCTCTTGTCCTTTTTTTTTTGGTTTTTTTCTTTGTTTGTTTCTTTTCCCCCCTCTTTGTGAGGAATTTGAAGTGGGGAGTTGTCAACGTACGTCCTTAGGTGTAAGTGCGAAATGGGTGTCTGTGCTAACTGGTGTCATCCTAACCCTTTCCGATTTGGGGCAGGGACATAGCCTTCCACCTGGAACAGGGGGAGCCCACGGCATGCCAGAGAGCTCTTCCCAGAAAGAAAGGAGATGGAAGACAACGCTGATTCTGATACTCTGAAAGTGACCATCCGAATCATGTGCCTCAAAAGAGACCTTACAAGTAGTTTTCACGTTTGACTTGGGACATAAAGTGTTTCTTTGGGGGCTCCTGCTGAGCAGAAGTAGATTATAGAGGCAAAGGAGCTGATTATATTACCTTGCAAGATGATTCTCTTCCTTCCTGAACTGGAATAAAAAAAGAAAAAAAATCAGTCTTTTTTCCTTATGAGAGTAGATACTTCTTGGGTTTTTTTGTGTGTGCGCAAATCCTGGTTTTAGTTAAATAACCTAGCAAAAGCCAAGAAAAGGGACTCCTGCTCTATTGAGAAAAGCTAAAATAAATCCTCTCTCATACATAGAGCTGTTCTATAGGTGGATTTAATGCACCCATGTTGTACATTTGCTAATGGCATAACTTCATTAAATGTATAGTGTTTCAGTACATGAGGCTACGTGTTTAACAGTCCACTGTGCTGTATCTGATAAAACCAGTTAATTTTTAGGAAGCTGATTTGAATTTAAAAATAGTTATAGTATCCCGGTGACATACCACTGAAAATTAGAGCCAAACCCTGCTTTCCCTGATTCTGGAGCTTGTATTTATTGGCTGGGAAATGCAGTTTGGAGTAGCATGCTGGCAAGTCGTTTATGACTATGGCAGATAAGTGTCTCCTGGGGACTTTGGCAGCAGGGATTTTAAAATGTTTAATAAGTAGCAACAGCTTGTGCGTGGTGGGACAAGAAGGAGAATATTGAAATCAACCCTCTCACTGTTTCTTACACGAGCTCAAATTTAATGGAGAGCCCAGCTGACTGTTAGCAGTGATGAGGGGGAGGTTGAATAGAAATGCCCACTACAGAGAGGACCAAGTGCTTTAATAAGAAACTGCTGACAAAGTTGCTCGGCATGCTAATGTAATTTGTATTCACATAACCTCTGTGCTCTGGTATTTGCAAGAGTCCTTGAAATTCAAGGGAGCAAGGAGATGAGCTCAGCATCCTCTTCCCCGCCTGTAACAGTCCTGTGCTGTTCCTGCAGGCAGAAGTGTTACCCCACCTCTCAATGGAGCTCTGGCTGGAGGTGGCCAACTCTGGTCCCAGATAGGTGTCTCTATCACACTGATACCTGCACGTATCCCGACCCTAAGAGCTCTCTTGTGTCTCTCTGGGAACAGCTCAGTCCTGATTTTTGTTTTTTTTTATTCCATCCACTTTGGCTTTTCCTAGTTCTGCAGAGAGATAACCCGAGATGTGCAAGTCCATGCCAAGGCTGTTTCCTTACTCAGAGTCCTACAATGTACCTGTGTACTCAGAGGCAGCTCTTCTGCACTCATGCCACCACCACTGCCGTCCTCCAGCATGGACTGACACTCCTCTGCAGGATCTCACCCCCACATACAGCGGGGGCGTGTTGGCCATGCAGTCCTCGAGCAGCGAAACATTGGCAGCCCCAGTGCTCTCACGGTTTCTCCGTAGATGCCGGCTGCCAGCTCCGTCTGCCTTGCCTGTCTGTTCCCGGGCGCTTGCCAGGAGGAAGGCGATGGGATGGAAATTCCCCTAACAGACTGTTCCTCCTCCAGTTCCGAATCCCTAGTACCTTTGGCTGCGTGGCCACGACCAACGGTATGGGTTTGATTTTCTAGTTGTCTCTCCTGTGTGCAGCAAGGGTGATGATGCTGATGCTGTGTCCCAGCACTGTGCTCTGAACCACCCCTTGCAGCACATAACTGTTATTACTTTGGCAGGAGTGAACCACAGGCAGCTGGAAAGGATATCCAGTTCTGGCAGAGCCAGGTGGGAGAAGATACGTTGGCCAGACCCTCTCCAGGCTTTGGCAGGGGACCAGTTGCTTTGGCAGCTGCCTGCCAGGGATGGTTAAAAGGCCATGGCATTGCCACCTGTATGGCTGGTGTGAAGCGCTTGGTAAGCCTCGGTTGTCCTGAGGATGCACTGGTGGGGGTTAGGGGCAGTGTTAGCCGAATCAGCAGTAGCCACCTACTCGAAGGAAGCAGCCCCTTCTTGCCAGTGCTGTGCAGCTCCCTGCTCCCCACTCTCCAAGTCACACCAGGAACAAATCCCTCTGAGAACCTCAAACTTGTGATGGTTGTGAGTGTCTAAAACAGCATGAATGGACTAAAAAGAGACCTACAGGAAGCTGGGACATAAGGTATGAACCCCTGGTAAAGACTTGCAGGGGAGAGAGCACTCAAGGTGCCTCCCATTTACACTGCTCCACTCCAAGCATCTCCAAAGAGAAGTGGTGCTTCTGTATCCATCCCCGTCCATGTGTTACAATGCTAAGAGGAGCAGTGCAAGAGTAAATGGGCCATGTTTCCGCGGAGCCAAGAACAGGGATTCAAGTGTAAAATACTCTTACTGGAACCCTGCCAGCCTGAGATGGCACCTCTACAGCCTTACACAGACTCTTCAGGTTATTACATGAGCTAATGACTTTGAGGAGTTCACCCATTTTTCAAGAATCTACGAGTCGCACTGTGCACGGCCAGCATGCCCAGAGCCAGGAGTCCAGAGCTCTGTGCCATGGCCAAGGTGAGACCTTTGGGTTGCATTTCTCTGCATCCTCAAGCAGCACTGGGATGTGACTGCGCCTCTCTGCCTGCCAGGTCCATGAAGGTCTTCTCCTGGGCCTGCACCCGGCATGGGAACTGTGGAGTCAAAAAGGGAGAAAAAATATATATGTAGAAGTATATATATGTATATGTTGCTCCTTTCTATCAAAACAAAAACTTAAAAGGGATGGCTGTCTAATACTGCGGACAAACCTGTCCAAAGACAGCTACTACATTCCTGAATCCTGAGCCTCTGTGAAAGCTTGCCATTTCACCTAGATGGCAAAACAACATTTTCAGTCCTGAAGCCCTAAATTTACCCCTTCGTTAGTGAAAAATGCTTTTTCTACAGGAGCTCAAGTGCATTTCTGTGGAATGGGCTGTGAACACAAAGAGTTGCACCCTCATCAAGGGACCGCACTCTGCTATCCACAAGTATTTCTGCTCTACTGATGACCCCATAGCCCCTTCCCAGGCTTTTTGTTGTCCCTTCTGCTTCCCCATGGGGCCATGCTGGCTGCCTGACCCTTCTGGCTTTGCTTGGGTGCAGAAGTGTAGTAATTCATTGCTTCCATAAGACTGGAAGGTACTGGGTGCAAATCCCAAAGCACTAACCCCCTGGTATAGGATCAGAGAATGGTTTGGGTTGGAAGGGATCATAGAGATCATCCAGTTCCAACCCCCTGCCATGGGCAGGAACACCTTTCACTAGACCAGGTTGCTCAAAGCACCATCCAGCCTGGCCTTGAACACTGCCAGGGATGGAACATCCACAGCTTCTCTGGGCAACCTGTGCCAGTGCCTCACCACCTTTACAGGAAAGGATTTCTTCCTAATACAAATCTGCTCTCTCTGAAGCCATTCCCCCTTGTCCTGACACTCCATGCCCTTATCCAAAGTCCCTCTCCAGCTCTCTTGGAACCCCTTAGGCACTGGAAGGCTCTCTAAGGGCTTCCCAGAGTCTTCTTGAGGGTGAGCACTCCCACCTTTCTCAGCTTGTGTCCATAGCAGAGGTGCTCCAGCCCTCTGAGCGTCTTAGTGGCCTCCTCTGGACTTGCTCCAACAGCTCAACATCTTTCTTGTGTTGGGGGCCCCAGAGCTGGATGCAGTACTCCAGGTGAGGTCTGATGAGGACAGAATCCGCCCCCTCGCCCTGCTGGCCACGCTGCTGGTGATGCAGCCCGGACATGTTTGGTTTTCTGAGCTGTGAGCGCACATTGATGGGTCATGTTGAGCTTCTGACCCAACAACACTCCCAGGTTTTTCTCCCTAGGGCTGCACTCGGTCCATTCTCTGCCCAGCCTGTATTTGTGCTTGGGATTGCCCCAGCTGAACTGCATGAGGTTCACGAAGGCCCACCACTCAGGCTTGTCAGGGTCCCTCTGGATGGCATCCCTTGCCTCCAGCGTGTCAACCATTGCTCTAGATGCCATTTCAAAGGCCTGTTCAAAGGCATGGCAGACCTCTCCTGGGGGAAATGTCGCTGTGCTTTAAGTCTCACGTGCTTTAAGGTTTGATTTTGAGAAGTCATTTTTTTTTCTTGACTCACAGAAAGAGGACTCAGCCCTCACCAAAAGGAGTTTCCCATCAAAATACAAAGGTGTAACTTCATTTACTTTCAAGTCTAGTCTTGTCTTCAGTCCAAAGGGTGGTCAGAAGGATCCTGACCAAATCTCAAAGCTCAGAGGAGAAAATCCAGTGCTCTGGAGCAGGGGCTGCATCTCTGTGAGAGCAGTCAGAGCAGCAGCTCAAGTCTTCAGTAGCTGGAGGTGGTACTGAAACGTGCTCAGTTTGAAGGGACAACAGTGATGGGATCTGCTTGGTGTGGCATCCAAACACAAGCAGTGCCATGAGGACTCTGCAGCTGAAAAACATCCTGTGTGCTCAGCCCAAGGGGAGAGGAGCAAGACTAATTAGGCATCACGAGAAATGCCACGTTTGTTTCCTCTGAGATCTTTATTTTATTTTATTTTTTTCCCTTTCAACTGAAGATTGGCACTTGGAAAAATCATTAAGCAGCGGTGACCGGAGGGAATCATGCAGCTCATCATATCTTTGTCATCACAGCTATTGATCAGAGCCACAGTGAAAATGGGCCAACAACGCTAAACAACACCAGGCGAGGGCTGATGAGATGAAGGTCATTAAGAGCCCGGTGCTTGATTCAGGTTTAGAAGACACAGATGACTGGGAGCAGTCCCTGAGACACCATTTGGCCGTAACTTAGGAACAGTGAGGGATTTCTGTAATATATCTGTAGTTGCTTTATTGAGCGTAGGGACCGGCATGAGATTCTGCTCAGTCTATTATACAGAGAGTGTAACCAGAATAAATCAAAATTGTTCAAAAAAATAAAAGTCTAATAAAGTACTTTTTCAGCTGTGACTTGTAAGTGTCACCATGATGGATGGCAGCGCAATCCATTATGCAAAGACAAGGCTCTTAACGTGAAATTTTAGAATTCGGTTTTACGATTTACAGAGAGGGTCCCCCTTGTATTTACGGCATGGCAGTCTGTTTTGATTCAATCTCTGCGTAATTGAAACCAGGGCCAGAGATCATGGTTAGTCCTATGGCTGCTTTTTAAAAGGGGAGGAGAAATGACTGCCTATAACATTAATAATGGAGCTAGGGAGATTGCTTTGCTTGTTAAATCTTACTCAGCTTATCTCCTCGCCCTGGTGGCACTGCCAAACCTGGTGACTATGAACACTGTGCCTCCATGCCAGGGATGCGTTTGATGGGATAAAATCTGGCCGCCATGTGGCCAGCAGCATCCTCCATCCCACGGTGAGCATGGCCTGGGGCATTTTTGCTCCTGTTGCTACAGTCCTCCACAGGACAAGCTAGTTTTTCAGTACCTCTTTTTATTATAATCACTCATTTTATTATGATGACTTAATAGTCCCCCGTTACACCAAAGAATTTTCATGAGTTTTGTAAAAATAAAGAAAAACCCCACAGCTTTCTTGTGTTTGCTTTTTTTGCTTTTTTGTTTGTTTGGGGGTTGGGGTTTTTTTCATCGCTTGAATATATTTAAATAAAATTACTTGCGACTGTAGAGCAAACTTCAAACAGACACCACAGGGGCACATAGGGCCCTGTCCAGGACCCCCCTTCTCGCTCCTGCCTGAAGGGCCCTTGCATGTCCTGGGGGCCATATCCTGTGGCAGTTTTCCATCCTCTGCCACCCCAACCAAAAACAACCCAGCCCACCCAAGGGAAACTTTTTGCGTTTCTTTCCTACTCTCTTTAATTACCATAATACTTTGTGTTCCTGACCAAGTGTTACATGGCTCAGCTGTTAACTCCCATTCCAGAGGTCAATGCTTTCTGGGGAGCATAGAAAACCACAAATGAAAATTAACTAAAAAGATATATACATATACATATATAATTTTTTTTTCCTTAGAGATGGAAACTGTTCAAGCAAACAATAAAACTTTCAAAAAAGAAAATTAAAGTGTTTGGACAGTTCACAGATGTTACTGAAATAACCAATCAAAGAATCACACTTTTCTATTAAAAAGAAAAATGTTTATTTTGTGAGAGGACTTCTAATGCAGCTCCAGCTGAGAAGAGGACTTTGTATCAAAGCTGCATCTGTAAGCCCAGCACTGAAGACTCTTGTCATTACCCTGTGTAATAATTTTCCTGAAGTCTGGAACTAATTTTTTGAGAAATTTTTTTTCTCGATACTTTGTGTTTCTAATACTGTATTCTTGACTATGTAAATACAACCAGGCTGTAAATAAGTGCAGATGTAGATACCTTCTAGAAAAAAAAAAAGCGAACAGACAGAAATGACCATGTGTAGCCTTCAGTGACAAATAAAAGAATATTTTGTGTTTAAATATCGCTTTCTTTTTTTTCTGTGATAATGTTGAGTTTCTTCACCCCAGCTGTTTGGTCCTTACATGGGAGATGGACCTGGCAAAGGAGATGACCAAAATGTCCTCCCACTCCTCAAATTTGCACCCAAAGGTGCATTCCCATACGTAGGGTATGGGATTGCGAGTGCCCCCAAGGCTTTGCCAGTCCGGGAGGTGATGCTTGGGATTCAGAGCATCTCTGAGACACTGGGGGAGCCCCCATTCCAGTAGAAAGGTAAACAAACTGAGAAACTACACTATGCACTCCGAAAAATGCTTAACAAATCAAGATATCATTAGATTTAGTGATACGTCCAGCAGAAACCTGTGCATCTGATCCTTATTCATGCAGAGGGAGAAGAAAAGCTGCTGCAGCACATTCCACAGTGATCCAGGGAAACCCTCATTTGATTCTTGATACTGCCTGGTCCAGCCCAACTGGCAGCTTGTTCTGATGCTTCAGGAAAAAAATCCAAGATAACGTCAGAAGACAGGGGCCGAAAACTTGTGTGTTCAGAAAACATGTGCTGAGGGAAGTATTCTTGTGTGGTCCTTGGGGACAGCCTAATGGGAAGATGAAGCATAGGACTGGGTAGCGATCACTGGAGGAGGAGCAGGGAGTTGCTGTCCAGGTTTACTGCCTGAGCATTCATCTGCTCTCCAAAACCAGGTGAAATTGGGTCTTTTAGAATAAAGTCCAGTTCTGTGTGGAATCCCTCTCCTCTGGAGGTAGGTGGCTGTGATTGGGGAAATAAATGGCACCTCTCTTTCTCCCTTGACACCAGGCAGAGCCACAGGAACCAGCTGAGGCCTCTTTGCATGCACATCTTGAGTGAGGTGAGAGGAGTCCAGCTGCTGATGGATATTGATGCCTGCAAGGTTTCCCTAAGGTTTCTACCCTTTCTTGGCCATTCCTTGTGGGATGTTATCCTCTCTGCCAATCTGCATTTTCTTTCAGTTCCTCAGCCTTCAATCTCCAACCACCAGATCTGGTGCAGTTCCTTGAGCCATCCTGCAAAGCAAATGTCCCCTTGACACCAACCGAGTCCTCTCTTTGCTCTCCTTGCGCTATGCCAAGCAGGATGGACTCCTTCAGCCTCATGGCACAAAGACTATTTTCCAGCTGCTGGATAGTTTTAGTTTTTCCATCCTCTGGTGTGCTTGGCCACCTTACCTTCAGGGAGGACAGTTTCACTTACCCTTGCGCACAAGGCAGGGTCTTGCTGCTACGCTCATCAGAGATTTTTATCTCCAAGGAAGGTGTTGGTACCTTCATTCTTGCCCTAGAAAGTGGCTACTGAGATAATTACACAGCAACCTTGATGTTCTCCCCTGAGCCTCTGGTTGCCCACGGGTCTGGTCTGGTCTCTTTTCTCCGTCAGATGCATTAGTTTGCATCAGGCTGTTACTCACGTGCATTTTCCTGAGCTGTGCTTAGCCAGGAAATTCAGATCACCCTGCGACGGTGACCTGCCACCCCCAGTACCCGCCATCCTTCACTTCCTGTGCCACCTGTGGTTTATGATTGCAAAAGACCCTGCCTTAAGTCATTGATAATTATATTGAAATGCACTGGACGAAGAACTAATCCCCCAGGGTAGCCAAGGAAACAGCAACATTTTAAGTTGTCGGCGAACCAGGTTTGTCTCTGCCTCATGTGGCCATGCCAGATAAGACCAATGTTTTAATCAGAATATTATGGGTTGTAAATCAAGTGCTTTCAGGAGGGCCACCCTGCCATGCCAGTCCAATAGGCCAGGGCAGACTTATCACATCATGTCTTTAATAGGGGCCATAGCCTGAGGACTCTGGCTTATCTTTCAGAACACTGCAAGGAGACTCTTCTTGCTTTTAAGGTGGGAGCACAGAAAAAATTGTCCTGTATTCCCACAGGAAGAAACTAAAGCCTCAACCGTGGAACACATCTCATATATAGTTGAAAAGTTCTAAAACCAAAGACTGGTGATTATATTTGGGTGGGAGAAATGAACACAGGTAGAAAATAAGCGATGTGCCTTCAGGTGGGTCATCCCCTCTAGGAGTAAGTGCTCCAGCCTCATGACCCTTCTGAGGGCCAAAATTGTGCCACTGGCTGGCTGGCACAGCACATCACATCACATCACATCACAGCACATCACATCACATCACATCACATCACACAGCTCACCTGAGTGTTGGTCCCTCCAGACCTGTTTAGCTCTGCAGGTGTGTGTCGTGAGATGGTGCACGAGCCCATGCAGTGATGAAACAGGATGGTAAATCCCAGCTGCAGCACCCTCCCTTCCCTCCCCTGCATGGCGTGGACGGGACACTGCTGCACCTCCAGCCTGGGCAAAGGCCAGGGCTACAATCCAATGCTCCCAGTGCCTTTGGCTCTCCTCCACAAAGGTGCAGGTTCAAGATACAGAAAAATTGAGCTGCTGCTGAGAGCAAGGCCAAAGACTCTTCTGCAAAGAGTGATTTGGTTTAAAATGTTATCTGGTCATTAATGCATCCCCTTGAAACAACTGAGCTCAGCCTTTGTCAAATCATGGCAGTTCTGGTTTGAAACAGTCATTTTTAGGTGGTGATCCTTTGCAGAGAATTTTCCAGGGCAGAGGAGCTCCTTTGAATGCAGCCTGTGGAAACAACAGTCCAGGCAAGGGAACCTCATGAATTATTGTGAGTTGGATGTTTTAAAAGCATTTCTTGGATTCTGTCTAAAAAACTGCTCCAACCACCAATCCACAAGCTTCAACACCTCCTTCTCCTCCAGCATAGTGTTTGCAAAACCACAAGCCTTCCTAAGCCCAGCCAGCACACCCTTGTCAGGATTTACTCAGAGAAGGATGGAAGGAATATAGGAACAGGGTGAGCACTGCATCCTTACTGTTAACAGCACAACATGCTTGGGCTTAAAACCAGCTCATCTCCCACTCTCTGAATTAAATGAAACAGAACCACAGGCAAAACATGGCTCTGAGCTTGGACTTCAACCTGCTGCATTACTCAGTCTGCTTGAGCATCTCCATGTCTGTCTCCCAAGAGACAGTGGAGTTTTTTAACCCAAACCTCAGAAAACATTTTTTACCCCAGGGTTTCCCAGGCAGGAGTCAGTGGGCAGATAATTAAAGCGAGTTTGTTCAGCAAAGCCACACCACCAGTGAGATGCTGCAAGCCAGTGGGACCACGCGATGGCTTTGATTTCTGCCTCTAAGAGCAGGAGATGAGAGGGATCTGTTAACTCATTGCTATGCTGTTATTTTCCATCCAGAAGACACTCGTGTCCTCTAGGAGTTTTACACAACCAGACCTCATCATAGAGTCACAGAATCTTTTAGGCTGGAAAAGCCCTCTAAGACCATTGAGTCTAACCAGTAACTGCCAAGTCCACCATTAAACCATGTCCCCAGGTGCCACACCTTCACATCTTTTGAATCCCTTCAGGGATGGTGACTCCACCACTTCCCTGAGCAGCTGGTTGCATTGCCTGACAAGCCTTTTGATGAAGAATTTTTGGTGAACTGCCTTGCAGCAGTGACAGTTTTGGGCCATTGCAGGAGTGCTGTTCATACTCCTCAGGCTCTGGTGGTGGCTCAGGAAAAGAAGCCGTCAGCCAGCCAGCAGCAGCAAGGAGGAAAGTTCCAGAAACAAGGTGGATAAGGAGGAACATGAAGAAAATTCCAGTGCTGCACTGGACACATGTGGAATGTTACCCAGTGGATCTCAGCATGCCTGGGTTTTGGTCCAGGAGCCTGAAATGGCAGCTGTAAGAGGTTAGAGTGTTCCATCTGTCATTTTGGACATGTGCTGCACTAGATCTAGGGCCCTCTTCTGTTCATTCTTGCCTCTTCTGTAAATTCTTGCTTGGATCAGCTCTGCTTTGGGGCAAATAGCTGGGGCAAGAGGATGCTGTGCATGGCATTGCTCTGCCTTTCCTCCAGACCCTCCTCAGTGCTCGCCTGCCTCTGGATGTCAGACCAGGAAAACCCACCTCCAGCATTTGATAGCGCAGCACCAAGGGAGGTGTCCTGCATGCCCATGGCTTTGGGAAGCTCGGGGTTTCACACTTACACAGAACACAGACACACCAAGGTGTGCTGCTCCCAGCACACAGCTGAAAGGGAGCTGTATATTCACACAGAAATATCCATGCGTATAAAAATAAGTGTGGCTTTTTCAGAGGAGTGGCCTTGAGATGGAATTTCATTATTTATATGCATTTAGGAGACTTCCTGCTCTCCCCCCCATTGTCACAAAGACACACTCCCATCCCTGCTCTCCTCCCTGCAGGTGCACTTTGAGCAAGCAAAGCACCGTGTGATTGCTCCGTGCCCTACATCCCCAGGTCTTGTCATCTGGCAGCTTTTCTAAACACGGCTTTCTTCCTCTCAGCAATTCTGTGGGGACCATGAGAAATGACTGCAGCAAACATGCCCTGGCACTTCAAAGTTGGAGGGCTGACGACTCTTGAAACGCACTTATCTACTTGTCTTTTTTTTTTTTTTCTATATTCCACTCACGTGTCTAACAACGCCATCTGTGCTGGCACAAGCTCTGGCTCTGGCCTTGAACCTGTGCAAGAGAGTGATCTGGGTCCAAGGATGTTTTCAATATTTTCTGTGATCAAGCAGGGGAAGGCAGAGACCTCTATGAAAACCCTTGGGAAGACATAAAAGGCAGTCCTGTTTTTACACTTTGCAACATAAAACTACTTAGAGATGGCCAAATTCTTCCTCCTAAATTCAGTTTTCTAGCTCAAACATGTAGAAGAAGAACCCACAGCCATACACTCCTGTACAACCAACAGAGAACAAGTGATTGAGGTCTTAGGTGGGCTGGTGACTGGTTGTGTCTTCTGGCCATCTCCCTGTCCACAGGACCAGCATCCTCAGGAAAGTGGATAAACTGGCTCTACAGTAAAATGAAGTCAGCTGAACTTGATGGAGAAAACCCAACCCAACCTTTTCAACTCAGGCTTTTCCTCTTCATCCTTTATTTTCCACTCCTGGAATAAGAAATGAAATGCTCCCCAGCATCCTAGCAGGAAACACACTATGACGAACTCAGCTCCTAAACCAGTCAGCAGGATGAAACTGCAAAGCCAAAAATGTCTTTCAGAAAGGTCCTCATTCAGGAATGGGCTGAAGTACCCATTTCAGCTGGGACTGCAATGAGCATCAGAGCCCCATTTGTACTTGCTCAGACACTTGTATCTCGCTTCTTCCTTCTTCTTTTCTCCAGCTCTGCCTGCTGCCTACCTCCTTCCCCTCATCCCGGTGTCTGTGACCTTCCAGTGCCCCATTAACCCTCATTTTACACCCATCTGTGGATTTCACAAAGACAGGAGCCCACAAAACAGCATGCCAACTCCATATTTAGAATTATTTGTTTCTTTTCTTTCTTTACAAGACCTCCTTCCTTGTGTTTTCAGACCTCATTCCTGCTTGTTTTCCTTCTTTTCACAGTCTGCAGTGGATTTATGCCTCTCTAGGGTCACAGAGGACTGGAGTCCAGCTGTGACATTAGTGGGCTGCTCAGGCTACCTGGCCTTACAGTCACAACCAGCACTTGACTTAACCACAGCAGCTGCACCTAAAACACCCTCAGAAAGGCTGGCTTGCAGCACAGCCTGTATTGCTTTTAGACAGCTCCTGTGCCAGCTGCCATCCAAATCCCTGAACTGATGAAATGTTAATGGTTGGTAATTTCTAAGGCTTACAGCAGAAGAAAGAGGCTGGACCAGGCGACCTCCCGTGTCTGCGCTGATGAGCTGAATTTTAGCCTCCTGTTTTCAGTCCTTTCCCGGTGCAGTTGCTGCTCTGCTGAAAAAAAGCGGAGGAGAAAGGAGGTCAGGTAGAACTGTGAGGGAGAGTTTGGACTTTTTGGCTGAACAATGGTGAAAAGCTCACACAAAACCTTTAGCTCTGTACAGAATGATTTGGGCACGTTTTAAAAAATTTTATTCTTTTACCACAAGTCCATCTTTGTAACAAAAAGGCTGTTATAGAATGAGGATATCTTTAAATATCACTTAAATATGTAAAAACACTCACTTTCAACAATCCGTAAAGGAAAACGGTCATGTTTTGATATTCCCAAAGTTTTCCTGGAAATTCTTATTGAATCTATTCAAGCATAACTCAAACTCACAAAGCATTTTGGTTGTCCTACACGTCACTTTGACAAACGTTTTCGTGCTCCAAACACCATGGTTGTTACCTGTCAGCTTGTAAGGGGGATAAAATAAGAGGTTTAGTGCAATCATTTCCCCTTTAACATCTTCTTCTCTTAAAAGAAAATCTCGAAGTGTTTGTCAGCCTAACTTTTGATATTTGCTCTGCCAATGGATCAAACTTCCCTGATAATAAAAAGGAAATAAAATCAAAATATATGAAGGCCATGGATAAATCTCCTTTTTTGAAAATAATTTAAATCCAAAAAATAACACAGCTGAAGCCTGCAGAAAATGTCTAGTACTCCAATTATTGGAGATAAATTCTACATAGCCTGTATAATTTTTTTGAATATGAGTTTATTTTGACATGATCTATGCATTTTCAGCTGTTGGAAAGGAGAAAAAAAAACCATTCCCAAGGCCATTCAAGATAAGCCATAGTTTCCTATCTCTTTTGACTGAAAATACCAATGAAACTTCTTCCAGTTATTCCCCATCTTCCTCTGGTCTCTTCTTATTAGTCTTATCATTTTAGTGCCTCCTTTGATATATAATCCCTTTATGTTGTGCAATGATAAATCAAAATAAAGTGCACCACTGAGTGATTTTATTGTTATTAAAAGGTCAGCAGTAAGAGGGTCGCATCCTATCACATATCCCAGAGAATTAATGGGAGGTGCATTTAAAAAAAAGAGGCACCATGCTTCTTGAATATGTTTAAAAGCTACAGCGTCCCTAAGGCTGGGCTTTGTGATGGATCCTGCAACACAGCATGGTCGAGGCTGCAAAGGCTGCAAGAAACACGTCCCTGTCCTTTGGAGGGGGCTGCAAATGTCATCCCTGGTTAATGGGAACACTGAATTAGTAACGAGGTCTGCTCGTGTAGAAGGTGATGTTTCCCCGCGACCTTCCAAACGATCAGGGCCCATTACGCACAACCAGAGTCTGCATTATCCCCACCACAGCTTCCTGCTGCCCTGCCCTGCTGCCTCGGCAGCCAGGGGGTGCTGGGGGTACCTCGGGAAGGGTTGTTTCGGGACATTAAAACCTTCTTCAGAAGGCTTATCACCCCTCTCTCACACAGCAACGACATCTGAAAGATGCATTTATTTAGCATTTATTAAGGACCTGTCAATAGCTCTTCCCGAAAGTGTGTTTAAAATACATCACTGTGCCTTTTCCTACAACTAGCATGAATGCAACAGTCTGATCCTGCAAGAGCTTAGCGTGATGCCCAGGAGAACATCCCCCAGAGTATCAGATTTTATTCCTCTCTGTATTTCAGGAGTAGCAATCTGAGCGCTGCCAGGTCAGGGCAGAAGGTGCCCAGCACCAGCTGAAGACAAAAAAAGGGAAGGTAAGAAAATGCACAAGAGGCAATACAGAAGGGAATATGGAAAATGTACGGTTCCTGACTACCCAAGAAAAAAAGTTGATGAAACGCTCCCTCATAGTGAGGATTGGCAAAAAAAAGAAAGCACTGGATTTCACCCCGGCATTTGGAATTCGCTTGTTTTGGGACAGAAAAAAAAAATAGCAAAGAAGAATTAAGTTGCTCATGATTGTACATTTTCAGGTTTTTACCCAGCTTGTTAAAAAAAAAAAAAGTGCTCTTGGTTTAGATGGGAGAACTCACCAGAAATCAATAACCAGACACCGACACTGACAGAATTAACTGCTGAAGGACAGGCAAGTCAAAACCCCCAAATGCCCAAGTCCAGTGGGGAGCATGGCACAGGCTCAGACCTCCTGTCCTACCAATTTGGGCAGCAACAGGTCATTGACCACCCTTGCCTCTCCCCTTGTTCTGCCTGATTTCTGGAGCAAACCAGCTGCCAGATGTGCACACATCCAGCAGATCTCCTGCCTTGGACCGGCCTCCAGGAACTGCCCAATTTTCAGTGACTTTGCCTCGTTCTCCTGTCCTCTGCCACCAGCCATGGTGCACAGAGCTTCAGGAGTTCAGTTTTGTGCAGAGAGGTCCATGCTGGCCTCCGAAGGGCGGGGATGTCATGTGCAAGCAAAGCAAGCACAGGAAGAAGAAATTATCAGGGAGGTGGCAGATGCCTTGTCCCCACCGGTCTATTAGCAAAGCACACGGGCTGTTTGCACAACACAAACACATCACGTGGTGTTTGCTCAAAAATGGCTTGGGTGAGCTATTAATACTTCATTAATACGTGATGAAAGGCAAATTTAGAGAGCTCCCCAAAGTGGCTGAGAACTCCGAGGGGCCCATAAATGAAATGATAATGTAATGTAAATAAGGCTGCGGAATACAAAGATTGGGAATTAGAGTGTGATCTAACAAAAGCAGCTGGATGTTACCAGAAATGCATTCCCCATCTTCCCTCCACCTTCCCCAGTTTTGCGTAAAGGTGATACCACAAGATTATAAATTGCAAGAACAAAATTTTCCTTCTCCAGAAAAAAAAAAGGGAGGAGCTGAAATAGAAAAGATACATTTATATAGATACATCAAATTCTCCCATATTTGCCTTTAGTGGGTTTTTTCCTTCCCCTCCTTTCCCCCCTCCACCCTGCCCAGCTCCCTGGCTATTTCTGTAAAAAAAACAGGGACAGAAAATACAGCAGCATGCAGAGGACATAGTCCTAGCATTTCAAAAATTGGATTCGATGTATTTCTTTGGAGTATTTTGAAACCGCGTTGGTCCTTATCTCACTGAATATTTTACAGCTGTGCCACCTGAAATCCCTGGAGGAGTGCCCGTGTTGCTCATTAACTCCCTCAGACAGAATTAGCTTGGGTGATATTGTCTGACTTTGGCCAATGACACCAAACACATTTTAGGCAGACAGTGGATAGCGAGGAGAGAAGTCCATTAACATTAATGTCTTTCTAACCATTACAGAGGCCATTAGTGTTTGTGCTTATTTTTAGTATATTCAAAAAGGACGCTTGCTAGGACTGAGTGAATCCACTCTCAGCCCATAAATACATCTCTGCCCATTTTTAGTTAGTTATTTTGTGTCAGGATTTTGTTCCATCCTTGAGGTCACTGTGCCACCAGCCATCCAGGAGAACAGATAGATTTTCATGCACACTTGAAGCCAAAGCTGTCAGTGATCCTTTTCAGACCTGTCACATATAGTAGAAGCAGCTTCTCCTCCAACACAAGTGATCAAAGGAGGTGTCCATCCTGTCCACCATTACACTCTGAAGTATTGCCATCCATCCCAGTAATTGTGATACTCTCCCATTACAGTCAATCCAGAGCAATAGGGCTCCATCTCATCCCAAGACAGATGGCTACATTAGGGCAGATGCTTCACACTCCAGAATTCACTGTTTCTCTTCCCTGGCTACGAAGGAGGTGAAGCTAAGCTCAGATGGTGGTTTCCTTTGGCTGCCATGAGTCTCTCCCTCACTGACACCTCCTTGGCCATGTGCAGTTATCCAACCCAAGGGAATAGACTGGGAACGTGGCCTCAGAAGATGCCTGCACGGAAGGAAGAGCTTGAAATATTCTTCAGCAGTAAATCTATTCCCTAAAAACAGTTTTTTAGCAAGTAGCTGGGAGAGATTTTCTTGGAGGCTCTGTGAAGAGTCAAGGAAGCATCGAAAGTTACGTGTCTTTGGGGGGAAAAGAAATTACTGGCTTTCCAAGGGGATATTAATGACTACCAGATGGTTAAGAGACTAGAAAAAACAGATAGTTCAAGGATGCCATAAAATAGAAGGACTCCTACATCAGGCTACCCATTGCATTAAAATATGAGGTATTCCTCCTTTTGTGAATGGAATCCATGAGCACTGATCTGTTCAGGCCAAGACAAGCAGGTTTATATCCCTGCCACAGCCAAGCCCCTGGCTGCTACTCACGTGAGCCTTCACTGATCAGGTCAGTGGGCCCGTTTCTCCCACCACCACACTCCTGGAGGCGATTTTTCACAGAAATGCAATGTGAAGTATGTTTTTTGTCACTTCTGGCCCTTTACACTCTCATTCCACGTCCCTCTGTGTGCTGGCTAATGTGAGAACGGTAGATACTGCCTGTTTCCAAACCTGGGATGAAAGTCTGGGGATTTTTTCACCTTTCCATGAGCCAGTTTGGTTGGCCTTATTATTGCTATTGGCACATGGATCAACAGTCATCAATAGCCAAATGCATAGCATTTGCCACAGCTTCTCTGGGTGGCAGGTCCTAACAACAACAGCCTGCTACTTATTAAGTCAAATACATCCAGTTTTATGTCAATTGACAGATGTCTGGTTATTTGGCACAAAAACAGGAATTGAATTCCCACAGATGCACAATTATTTTGAAATACATGTTATTCAAAAATCTAGTTACCTTCACAAAAAATGCAAACGTCTACTTCTTCCATGATGAACAGCAGCTCTTCGCATCCTCAGCTGAATTAAAGTAATTTATTTCCTTGTCTCTGAGGGAAAAAGAGAAAAAGAAAAGGTCCAGAATCACGTCCAAAGCTTAGCAAGGCCAATTGCTGACTAGCAAACATCTGTCCTGTACCCATGCAAACCCCACCAGGGAAGTGCAGTCTTCCCAAGTTTTGGAAAGGAGGACGGCAGCTCTGCTGGATCCCCGGCTGGAAGCAATCCATGCTGTACACATGGCTTGGACGCAGAGAGCTGCAGGAACGCCACTGCAGTTTAACGCCAACTAGAGGCTCATGTTTTCATCCATTTTCTCTGCACACACTGCAGGGTTTATAAATCTCCACTTTGCATCCAGAATATTCCTGGAAAACAGATTGCTTATGACAAGTATTTCTTTTTTATTATTTTATTTTTTAAATATAGGGTTGTTTTTTTTTTAATACAACATGCTTCCATTGTGTTATATATTGCAGAAGACAAACTTCCCAGAAGGTAATTTCCAATCATTTATAACACTGTTGTGAGAGTCCATATTTTTATATCACACCATATATCTGAAATACATTGGAAAACATAAAATTATATGAAACCGATAATAAATACATCTCAACAGACAGTCACAAGCATGAGAAAAATTTCTGATTTTCTTCTCTGCCACATTATGTCTTTATCTATTCTCCATGTATCACTCTCCAAGGCTTTTGCTGGGAGTTTACCACTAGGAAACCAGCAAAAGTGAACAGCCTGTGCCCAACAGCATCCACTTAATTGCAGAAGCTGTTCTGTCTTTGGCTCAGAAAATCTCAGGCTTCCTTCATGTAACGAGTCATAAAAACACCCCTCTATGTTCATTACTTGACATTGTCCAAGGGGGCAGCAGGTGGAAGAACTGGAGCACCAGGCAGCACTGGCAGCTAGGGTGAATTAACCATGCCCTCGCAGACGGGATTTGTGACCCACTGGTGAGCCTGCAGTCAAAGTTATGTGTCTTCTGAAAGCTATCTTGCTCTGGAAAACTGGCATCATTAGATGCCCACATCTACCAGCTCTTAGAAACCCATTGCAAGCAGAACCGGCTACACAGGAGGCCTCAGCCATGAGGAACAGAGAAGAAAGGGAGAGGCGTTTTGCTGAGAGCTGTTTATAGCGCACGTAGGTGCCAAGTCGTGTAGCATCCGTCTCTCCCATGATCCCCAGCACCTCCCTGACAATAAGGAATACAACCTCAAGGTAACAGAAGTCTTAATATTCTCATGGGAAACTGAAACACTGAGAGATCAAATAACTGGCCCAGATCATGTAGGAAATACATGTCAGAGCATGTCACCTTAACAGCAAATTCTTGCACTTTCACACTAGCGATAAAGCTTTCCCCCCCTCAAAACAAGAGAGAGTCAGGTGAGAGATTAGGACCCCTCCTGACCTCCCTGGGAGAAGCAGCACAGTCCCAGGATCTCACTGCATCTTCAGTTCAAAGGGGTACTTGCCCATAGCAGAGATGGTTTGGCTGTAGAAGGGGGTGACTCCATCTACCAGACCCAACAAAATGATCCTCACCGTTGTTTCAGGATGTTGTCCACTTTGTGAAATGGCCACAGTCAGGTATTGCCAACAAAAGAGCATCACAGAAATGTGACCCAGCAATTGGACTCAATAGTAACTATGAACCTGTGGGGTCCCCCCACTGCCAGTCAGGACACTGGAAATCAAGGGGTTCCACAGACCAAGCTTTGCTCTTAACCACATTGTTCCCATTGGAAAAGGCACCAGGACAGCTGGAAAAAAGCTGTGTGTGACCCATCACAGAGTCAAGCAGCTGCCCAGGACCAGTGGCACTGCACTGTTAGCAGCAGCATTGTTACACTGGTGTCACCATGGGGTACCAGCTGCTTACCAACATCCAGTCCTTGTTTCTTCCACCTGCCTCCCCCACACCCCTGAAAATGTCCTAGCTGAGTTTTCTTTCACCCACTTTTTTTTTTTTTTCATTTGGGATGCTGCGAAGCATTCCCAGCAGGCATCACCAGTCTCTGCTTGGGGTGGGAAATATTTCCAGATGCTCTTGGAAGCACCTTTGATTCACAGCATGCTTTTTGTTACAGTTAAACAGGGAGAAAGGCATCTCCCTTCCATGAGTGTTTCTGTGGGATGGAAAAGCTATTCAGAATCCAGGGCAGGGAGAAAATGTAGCAGAGTTCACTGTTTTCTTGGATTTTACCCTGTTACAGATGCTCAAATTTCTCTTCCATCCGTTGTCACTGCCTATTCCTTTCCTGCTCCTAAAGGGGAAAAAAATAGCATTTAAGTATGAAGCCCCAAAGAGACACTGTTGTGTGTGGCTTGTTTCAGTTCCACCCTGAAAGACCCAAAACAGAAGGTGGGAGGTTTTATAATCATGTATTATGCATTTAGTGACAGACTCTTTTTACAAAGAGAAGAAGGCAGCAAGACCTTCTAGTCACTGAAAAGTTTTAGGGGGTCTTCATGCAAGCAACCTGATATGTGTCAACAGGACCACATCACAGCCTTTAGATGCCAGAGGACCACACCAAATCAGGTGCCCAAACGAGAATTTTTCCAAACAAGTTCAGAAAATCATGGCTACAGTTCTGGTGCTTTATTTGACTCGACTGTGAAAAGGCCTTCAAACCGTGTGAGTAAGAATTTCATGTCAAGAAGGTAAGATTCCAGGGATGCAGAAGCCATTTGGGGTGGCTTTTCTAAAGCAGTGAAATTTTGCTCCCATTTTATGGAATTGGCTCAGGGCTTGGCGAGGGTTTCCAGCAGCCACTGACTCTGGGCAGGAGCAGGAGGCGCCTTCAGACACCACAGCGTGCGTGGGACACCATACCCTATTAGCAACATGTGGTCACATTAAGGAATACAGAGCCAGGTTTTTCCTCTAACTGGCTTTCTAATTTACAGGTCAAACTCTTCCACACAGCAATCCAAGCTAATTTAGGAAAGGTTGCAGAGGTGGTTTTCCCCTTTTTTTGGTACAGCAGATACCACGTGGGTCAGGACCTGCACTGGAAGGTGCCATTGGCACCTCTAGGATTAACCACGGTAGCCTGGATTTGCTGAGCTCCTTGTAGCCCACAGTGTGCCTGAGGCACAGGCACAGGTGGCATGAACTTGTTTAAGGAGCGGCAGCCTGTGACCAGTGAGGTTCAGAGGAGACAGCACGCTTGCAAGATTCTTAATCCCCAGTCTGTGATGTGTCAGGATTTTCCTCCAGCTCCTGCCTCTGCAGTCACACTGTCAAGTGGGAATGATCACTTGATGCTTGGGCAAAAATAATAGTTTCCTAATCTTGGAGCAGAATTAAACACACCATATAGATGTCAGCAAAAGGTTTTAACCCACATCCGCATAAAAGCCAATACAGGTTGCGAATTCCAAGCAGGCCTACATGGCTGGAGATGGCAGGGTCACAGCTGCTTCCATGAAAACCCAGTGCTGTAGCTGCTTGTTGGCTGGAAAAAGGCCTCCACATCCCCTTTCTACTTAGTGCATTAACCCACAAAGTTCACCCACTGTGTTTCCCTGAACAGGCGTATCATGAGCACCCACGGGAATTTGGAGGCTGGCTCATCATAACTTCCCGTACTGCTTCGACTCCAGCCGCTTGGGATTTTCCGAAAAATGCCATCGTGAATCATGTGCTTTTACTGTAATGCAGTTAAGAATGAAAGCATGTTCCTATAAGACATTATTGTTTGCAACTAAAGCACACATTATGGTTGTAATTAGTACACAGAGAAAAAATCTGGTCTATGACAAGTGCAGGTGATCATGGTAATAATACCTGCACAGATGCAGTCCCTGGACCATAGCCCAGTCTCAACTCCACTGGTAATAAACTAAGGGAACTTAATGAATTTGATTGAATCTGTTCTATGTAACAGAAAAAAAAAATGCCCCACTGGATATTTTTAAACATATGTGCATGTGTATGTGCATTTTAGATGGTTTGATAAATCCACAGCTATCTGGATTTGGAAGTAATCTGACCCAGTCTGTAGCCAACATGCTGGAAAAATTACTTTATGGGCAGCAAGAATAATTCTTCTTAGCCGTAAATCAAAGCTTTTCAGGAGGGAAAGATGCATCATGGAATTTTTTTGATTCCTCTTCCCAGAAAGTCTTACATGCAAGGCCACATTAAAAGACATTTTCAAATGAAAACTGAAAATAGTTTCAGAAAATAAGACAGCAGAAAGCACATGGGGCTTGGTTTGATGCTAAGGCAATATAAGCTGAAGGAGAATATTACCAGCCGTGATTGATCTGATGCAAGAGACTTTGCTTTCAAAAATAAAGCCGCACGGCGGAAGGGTCAAAATTGTACCTGGGATTTAGGATTATGTTATCTGCTGTTCTGCAACATGGTGGCAGAGAGAAAAGTCTCTCTGATAGTGCTGATAGCGGGAATTGGAGACTGAGGATTAAGCAGCGGCACAGATAGCAACCAGCTTTCTTCTGTTAGCCTTTCACACTTTGCAAAAAAATTGGAAAAGGATGCCTGCCCACGTGAGGCAGACATAAGCTCTGTGCCCTGTTGATGAGGCGCTGGGCAGGAGACAGATAACTACTGAAAAAGTTGCATTATTATTTAAACCAGGGGTGAAGGAATGTCTGAGAGCTTCTAAGAGGACTGTGGTTTGGAGGAAAGTTTTCAAAATCCAGGAAACCCAGATGTGAAGAGGAGGGTTAAGCCCTGCCCTAAGCCTCTCAAACCAATGGCATTCTTCAGCAGCTCCTGTTGCAAGCTAAGACTTGCAGTTGTGCTGGAGGCATGGTTGTGGTGAACAGACTTCTAGCTGTTGGTATTCCCTCCTCCAGCTGCTCACTCCTGCCCTCCTTCCGGGACGGTGGAGCCACTCAGCATCCACGTGTTCAACCAAGGGCTGCTGATAGCCCGGAGTCTCATGGCAAAGCCAAATGGGTGGCCTCTGCTCCAGTTTAGGAACAGACCCTCATATCACTCAAACATTTCTGTTCAATATCCCTTATGCACCAGAACCCTCAGATATAAACAGAGGGTCCCTCTGAGGATCCACAGGCTTGAAATCTGCTGTGAATCAGACTGTTTTCCAGGCATTTGTCCATGGAGCAGAGGGTGTGCAGAGGAAAGGCTCCACTCCACGTTTTGGCACCATTCAGCCCAAACAGCTCTCTCAAACTCAGAAGATATGCAGACCAGACAAACGATGGAAGGAATTTTGCAAGGAAACAGTGTTAAAAAATTCAAAATTCACTTAACCTTGCACAGCCAGTAAAGAAAGTGCTGGAAGCCAGCAGTACAAGAAGCATTACCCTGCTTTGAATGTGAGGGGTTGGACAGGTGGCCGCCAGAGGTCCCTTCCAACCTCAACTGCTCTATGAACGAGGGTTAGAACGATGCTTTGAATTTTCTAAGGCTCCTTTCACCAATAAAACAGCCTCACACTTCTTTCCAAATGCTGAGCTGCACCACACTCCATCAAGACCATTTTTGTGCATTTTAACAACTGTGGAAGAGATTAAGGCTCTGCTGGGTTGAAAAAACAGATCCAAATCTTACAAGTGAGTGACACAGACCCAGCAGAAGAGCTCAGCTCTTGCAACACCCAAACTAATGCCATAACCTTGCTTATTAAAGGCTGCTCCCTCCCCAGCTGCACTCTCAGGCACAACTGTGCACTGTGGGCGCATGTGCTCCTTGCTCACCAAGATTTGCTCTTCCCACAGCCAGACGAAAAATCCCAGCCAGACCCCATGATGGGAGACAGATGCGGAGCCACTCCCAACATCCTGCTCTGCCTCACGCACTGTCTACCACATCACCACCTAAATTGGTTCCAGCATCATCCTCGCTGCTGATGAGGTGCAAAGCAGACGAAAGGCAGCCAGATCTCGCTGTGCCAGCTGGAAGAGGTGAGCTTTGGTGTACAGCAACAGACTCGACTCAAACGGGCGCCATCAGTCAGATCTAGTGCCAGAACTTCAAAATACCTCTTTACAACACAGGAATCACTTGGGCCTCGAACTTATCCTCGGTGCTGCATAACATTACCCACTAACATTACAGAAGTAGATAGGAATGTCCAGGTTGAGAAAAATTGCTTGAACAGGTGCCAACACAGCCCAGAGTAACTGGGTAAGAAAGCTGAAGTCCATCCACCCTGTTTGCTGCATTCCAAGTCTAAATTCATCCCCCATTTATTTGCCCTGCTGCACCAGGGCCAACATGAAGGTGTGTTCTGGCCATCAGAGCCAAAAAAATTTATTAGATTGGGTCACGCATTCAAAAAGTCAAGTGGAAGAAGGAAGGCTGGGGACTCTTCTTCTAAGGAATGGCAACAGGACATACATTGGGACTGGTGTGAGTGGGAGCACAGGGCTGGCACTGGCTCCTGGATTAGTGGTGGGATCACACAGAGGCAGCCTGTAAAGCTCTGCTCTGAGGGAAGAACATCACATGAAAAGAGTAGATAGGAAACAGGGATGAGAGACAGCAGGGAACCTGATAGGCAGATTCTGGCTGCTTGCAACAGGATTGGAGTGTAGAAGAGAGGCTGGGCCTGGGCCAGGGCTCTCTGCAGCCTTGGTCCCTAAGGTAAATGTGGTTGACAACCTCCCAAGTTAAGCTGTGCAACAGGATACTCTTAGATTAATGGTTGGACTCAATGAGCTTAGGGATTTTTTCCAACCTTAATGATTCTGT
This sequence comes from Cnemophilus loriae, assembly GCA_013397755.1. NCBI lineage: Eukaryota > Metazoa > Chordata > Aves > Passeriformes > Corvidae > Cnemophilus > Cnemophilus loriae. The sequence continues at coordinate 267,207 of VZTF01007688.1, read as the reverse complement.
GATTCTGTCACTGAATTTCCTAATTCCTCTGGCACCAAACTGCAGCAAGAGGAAGCTGAGCTGCAGGAAAATACCACGGGCCAGCACTTGCTCAGCCCCAGCAGGAGTCAGAGGTGGCTCAGAGCAGTGGTGGACTCTGCAGGTCCAGCCCTGGGCACAGGACCTTAGGGGAGAGCATTTCTCATGTTGAGATCAGCCAACAGGAATTTGCAGGCAGAAAGTGCAGCAGCTGCACTGGACTGGACAACTGGATGAAGTTGGATGAGATTTTCCAAAAGGAGACAGTAGAGCAGAGTAGAGCTCACAGGACATGATTCCAGTGCTGTTCATAAGGAGTTGGCTGCTTGTGCATAGGCTGGATTTCTGTTCCTGTCCTGTCCCATGCTGTCATGTGTCTTCTCCAAACTATTCACTGTACATCGTCTGCTCAAACATCAGCTCCTTCAGCTGCTGCCCCTCTAGATCCAGCTGTGCTGGGTGAAAGCGTGCAAGCCTTCCAAAATGGGGCTTGGCTGACCAGGGCTGTGCAGAGGCAGAAAGGGATTTACAAATAGGGAAGAGCACACGTCAGTTCTGGTGTGCTAAGGAACAGGACAATAGTGTGAGTGGCTTTTGAGCACTGCACTGAGAGCCAGCATGTACCTCTGGACTGTTTCTCCTGTGCCATCCTCATGGCCAGTCACCCAGTGCTGCACCAAAAACCAAGAAGTTTTACCTCTGGCTTAGCTGGATGCCAGTGCAGAAAAAAACAAATACCCACGTGCCTACTTATTTACGGATTTCCTGAACACCTCCCCTCCCTCTCCCAAGCAATAATGCAAGGCACAAATTATCTTCCATCCACTGACAGCTATTGATTCACGATGCTATCAACAAACCAGAGCGACACGTAAGTCTTATTCAATGAGCAAGCACTCACCCATGATAGCTTTGGCAGCAAGAAGACCCAGATAAATTTTGTGAATAACAAAAATTCATGAGTACTAGAGAATTAATAAGAGTTCTACAGTACATAGAGTACATAAAGCACTAAATAAGACATCCATATTCTTTCTATACATCCTTAAACTGAATTACTGAGGAACAAGGTATTTTCTCAGTAAATTACTTGCTGTTCTAAGTCATGGATAAAGAAAAAAAGAAATCCACTGTTAGAGAGCAATAATGGACCAGTCCTTGCCTCTGACATGTCCCCAGATAAAGTCCTCCAGAGCATCAGGAGAGCAGTTCTGCTGCTAAGCAACAGGCAGATGCCCAGACAGCTGATGATTTCACCAAATAAATGGGTGCCAAAGATAAAACATGGGCAAAAGCAGCAGTAGTTTCCTTCTCCCCACTTTTTTTCCCACCCCCAGCAACTTCATTCAGATTTGACAGTCAGCAGGTGTTGTTTCAGATTTTCATCCACATCTCCAGATGAATGGAAACAGAAATCCAATGTATTCAGTCTCATGCCACTAACAGCTAGACCCAAGGAGAGCTTCTTCACATGCCAGGAATGAGATGTGTCGTTGCGTGCCAAGATCCAAAATTAGAGGGCAGCCTTGGACAGCTTCTTTGGTATGCTCCAAGGAAGCATCTAAGTCTTCACATCGGGTTAGATTTCCCTTCCCCTGCCAGGTGATTTTTCCTACACTCACATAGTCTCATGTGTGAAGGCAGAATGAACTGCGGTGAGACAGCAACAAAACGAGTTGGCAGTGAGTGTGCATTCCCACGTGCCCTGTGTGTCCCTGTGCAGCCAGCTCTCAGGCCAAGGAAGAAGGCTTTAATCCAGCAGATAAAGCATGGCCATAATCTATACAAGTCCACATACACAAGTTGCATGACTGAATTTTCTTACAGCAGCTTTAATCCAGGGCTTTTCCTCTCCACAGTGCACAAGTGCGACTTTGCGGAGCGTGGTACAAAATCAATATTCACCCAGAGCTGTATCACAGAAAACTCACACTCCATGAATACAAAATGTCTGTGAGGAGTTTAAAACATTCCTAGAGTATAAAATCAGCTATAGGGCTAAGCATCCAGAGCTTTCTTCAGTACTTTTGGGAAACAGAATCTTTCCAGACTCTTTTTGGAAGTGAAGGTGCAAGCTAGGAGATATCTTTTTGTGTAATTCAGAGAAAAACCCACTCTCTGCAAAACCAGTTCCAATAAATGGGTAATCTAGAGGTTTAAACTGAATCTGATTCCTTCATGACAACTCAAGCCACATCTCCCCTCTTCCTCTGCTCCTTAGCTTGAAGACTCACTGCAATGCAAAAGAACTCCATTTTTCTGAGGTCAGCAAATATTTTTTAACAACTTTCGAATCCACCTGAAATACAAAGGCCCTCTTTTCTCTGTTTTTTTCAAGTTAGACAAATTTCCTTTTGCATGATGGCTGAAGCAAATGCTCAGGTGCAGTGTAAAATAAATGCTACACAGGACCCTTCATTATCTTGTTGCCCAAAGAGTTTGGCTCTACCTTAGCAGAGCCTTCCTAATCATGGAAATGGTACAGACGCATTACTGCTGGACAGTATGGACATGAGAGCAAAGGTGGAGACTTTCTAAGGGCTTCAATCAGAATAGCAAACCAGGCAATGTCATTGCATGCTGGTTTTCAGTGTTGTGCTATACCCAACACAAGGTTGGTTCAGTGACAGTCATCACTTGAGAAAAAGGAAATACATCACAGATTTTTGGTCATGTGGCCTTAATTTGTATGATATGAAAGTTCATTATCATATATAAAAGAAAACATCAAGATGTTGAAATAATTTTGTCTTGATCTCAGAGCTCCTACACTCAATAAGGAGAGGGAAAACTACATTTACTGTCCACCTGTAAACAATTAAGGAGCACAATACAACCATCAAACACCTCCTAAACCAGGACAGAAATTGTCCCCTAACCATAGGGCTCATCACATTCCCAACTTTGCATCGTCTTCTTTTGCTAAAGAAAGACTTGTCAGTTCTTGAGAATGAAGGCATTGGGATAATGCTCCCATCTCAGATTGTGATAACTCACATAAAAAGCCTGAAGAAACAGTTAATGAAATTTTGGCATACTTGAAGTCACAGCCGATAGCAAGAAGATTCAAATTTTGTCATTTAAAGAATCTAACAGGCAGGCCATTAGGTCTTCTGAATGACTCAAGTTTCAGATCTCAAAAAACTCAAATCTATATTGAGCTTCCTGCCTGACAGCACAGGTCTGGAAAAAGTGCCACTTGCTGGTGAAATTTCTCTTTGTTCGAAGTTATTAGCATGAATGAACAGCAATCCATAGGGCTACTCAAACACACTGTTGATATCTTTGCCTTCAGCAGCAATTTCTTCTTTCTCTGAAAGAAACACTGTACTTGATCCCCTCTGCTCAAGGTTTCTGGCTAGGAACAGTTCCTCCACAGTACATGGGATATTTTCTTCCTATTAAGTCTCTGTTTCATGTACCCCAAAATATTACTGAGATTTTCTAACCGGGATTTGCAAAACTTCTTCATGAACATGCCCTGGATTCTCTCCTGTTTAACTGCTTAGCTCCTACAGTCCGTATTTTTTATTTTCCTGGAGGTAAGTTTGATGTAATCTCTGCCAAGCTTTCACAGATTTGCAGAAAGCAGCACTGAATGCCTTGAAACTCCCAGAATCTCCCTTGTAAGCTCATACCATTGCAGAGTCCATCCCTTAAAGGTAAGTGGGACATGGTGAAATCTAATTATGCAAAATCTTACTGTCCTGAGCTGAAATTTTGCCTGAATGAGGGATTTCATGTGATTCAATAATTGGTCAGTCAGCCTGGAAAAATGACCCTCTATTTCTGAATCTGCAATTTCACATCCTTACCAAACCCACCACCACCTCATCCCACGAGATGTACATAGAGGACCAGAGGGTGCTTAGCAATCACATCTCCTGCTGGACCACAGGGAAACAGAAAGACAACAGAGAAAGAGCAAAATAAAGGACCCAGACACCCGTGTTCTTCATGTGGCATCAAAAGCCATTCATTTCCCAGGGCAGGAAACCTTCCCCATCTGCAACACTGCAGAAAAGAAAGCAACTGAGAAGGTGTCAAGCTGCAGTTTGGAAATCAGGGGCAAGAAGATGTTTTGCTTTGCAAAGGAATGGCTACATCTCATCTCACCGCGTATGTGAGCCATGACCTTGTCTCGGATACTCTGCGGTTACCCAGAGGAACAAAGCTTTGGAGAAGGACACAAAACATTCGGAAACTCTTGGGTACTGGTATGAGGGAAAGTAAAGGAAACGGGAGTTTATTTTCACTGCAAGAGGCAGAAGGGAGGCAGTGGTCTAATTGCCAGCTTTGGAAATTGTGGAAAGGCTTGAAATTCCTCCTAACAAACCGCTGCACATTGGGAAAACGTGGCAGTGTAGAAGTGCGCAATGTGAATGCTGGCCGCGCTTTCCCTGGAAGGAGAATAAACATATGGACCATATTACCAGGGAGATCTAAGGATGGGGAAAAAAAAAAAAAGGGGGAAAAAAAAAAAAGGGGAAAAAAAAAAAAGGTATGAACGAGATCAAGAGGGAATAGGTAAAAAAACCCCAATCATGGTGGACACCAGCAGTTCTACCTTTCTCCCTTCTCCAGGGACAGGTTACGCAGCCATACATAAATGTTTTGCTCAGCCTTTTAAAGGCATTTCAAAGCTTTTCTGCCCAGCTTGAATTTTAAGCATGATTTGCAACAGTACTTCCCCCACGTGCATCTAAGGGAAGAAAATCTCTTGCCAGTGGATTTTGTGCCTAGCGCCAGATGAAAAGAGTGGCTCTTTGCAGGCTGAGGCTGGAGCTGTCCAGAAGAAGATCTGAAGACCAGGTTAGACCCTGCTGACTCTGACTTAGCATTGAAAATTTGGCTCAAGAGATGAAAGGGTAGCCAACTCTTTAGATGTTTGCTTCACAGAGGAGAGCACCATCCAACACAACATGCAGAGTTACAGACAGCTCTCTGGGGAACTAAGCAATCAAGAAAAGCTTATTCTGGATCAAGACACCCAGGAATTTGGAGAGCGGGGAAGAGATGAAAAGTAGCTGGTGGAGAAACATTTTCCAAGGAGCCTGGGTCGACAGCAGAGTCTGGCATGGAGGCTCTGGGACCATTTACTACAAAACTTCATTCAAGAGGGATCCCCTGAGAGAAGAAGAACTGGGGCCAGTCTCATGGGATGCATGCAAAATGCCTCTCTCCAGCAGCCGCAGTGCCTGCTGGGGGGACTGAGCCCATGCTGCTGCAGGTTGGCTCTTCTCCAGAAACCGGCTGGCCAATTCAGAGCCTGCTAACAGCCTGCTGACATGGGAATAAGAAACTAATGAGGCCTTAACTCCTGTATGACTGCAGGCCAGGGTTTGGCTCAGAGCATAGCTTGGAGCCTGGCCAGGCTACGCGGGAAATCGCCGCCCACGTTCAGAGGAGGAGGAGGAGGAGGAGGGTGGCAGTGACCACGTGCCATGATGACACGGCTCTGATGCTCTGGCATGGTGACACTGCTCTGTTTAACGGGGCCCCATCACCAGCTCCAGGCACGGGGCACCAGCACCACCCCCTTGAGCACCTTTTTACTGTGCCCGGATTAAAGCTGCAAGCCAGTAGTCACATTTCCTACACTGGCTCTTCATTTCTTTCTGTTTTTGTCAATTTACAGCATGACAAGGAAGTATGAAAGAGGCAAAGGAAAAGCAGTTACCATAGAGAGACAAAAAAAGTCCAACTTTTGCACAGAAATCGAAGCAAAAGGACTGATTTTTCTCATGAAGCAGCTCTTGGGTTTTTCTGCTGAGCGCAAAGAAAGAATTGGTGCAGTGTGACTGTTTCGTGCTGTATCTTTACCGTCAATCACTTTTTAATGAGAGTAAATTGAAATTTCAGGCACACATTAATAATGAATGGATGAATTAACTCTGAGGAACCATCTGATGATGCTTTCACCGGGCTGTGATGTCTATAGGCTAACATCACATTAGGTAACTTTCTGTACATTTATAGGGAAAACTTTGAACTAAAACTTTCGCTCCAAGGCCCAGATCTGCAAAGGGACTTAAGTGCCTGCATTTCAGTTTAACTGGAATTTTGGAAGTCACAAAATATGGTGACTCATGAAAGCCACATACTTGCCCAGGCATTTCAGCATTCACAGGCACCAGAGTCATTGGAACAGGCTGCCCAGGGCAGTGGTGGACTCACCATCCCTGGAGGTATTCAAAAGACATGTAAATGTGGCACTTAGGGACATGGTCCTGGCATTGTTGGGTTAATGGTTGGACTCAATCATCATGGAGTCTTTTCCAGCCTGAACAATTCTACAATTCTGTGATTGCCATAAATGTTCCTTCAATGCCTCAATTTTCACCAGCAATTTTCACCAGACATGTTGCCCCTTAGGTCACACTGCTCAGATTGTAGCTATTGGACTTGCAATAGCATCCCAAAACTTTTGCCTGAAATCTCAGAAAGGCCTGTCATGGCCCAGGTGGGGAGGGAAGTCCCAACCCAGATCCCAGAACGATGCTCTGTCACCTTTGCAAGACAGACAGATGTCTTTAGTGTTCACTTGGGTAGCAGAAGAGTTTGATTTTCAAAGAAAGCAACTCAGGGGCTCTAATGTCTCCTTTCTGTTGTGAATGATGCCAGGGTCCAGTAAGTCAGAGCACACATGAGGAGTTTGTTGTCAGGATAAGCATCAGAAATCCCCTAAAACCCATCAGCTGCATTCCCTGGAACTGCAACCTACCATTAACATCACTTAAAATTCCAGTTTATCAAACCTTGGCTTCTCACTCTGGAGATTCCCAGCTCATTTCCCACCACGGCAGCCAAAAAAGTGGCTACTATAGCTGATAAAATCAGTCTGGCTGCATCTGCAAGTATCACAGCATAGGATGCTTACTCTGTTTGGCTGGGGGATGCTTGTCCATGCGAGGATTTTAGAAACATCTTCCTTTGCAAAGCTCAGGACACATTTTCTGTTTAAGTCCTGGGATTTTCCAGTGCAGAGTTATTAAAGAGGTCTGTTATACAGAAAATAAAAGATTACATAAAATCTTGGAGATGGATGGCTTTGGGGGACTTGGGTCATACTTTAGTTCCTAAAGAGCTGCTTGGCCGAGGCAACCAAAAATCATCTGCTACTCTCAAGTAGTTTACTTGGATTCACCACTCCTTTCTGCCCATGTCTATTGATGACATTGAGAAAATAATGTTATTGGGGGCTGAGGCAGGAGCAGGTTCTGATTTTTCTCACAGCATCATTGGACCTCCACGTCTCCACCAGCCCCAGGCACCACTGCAGTGCAGCTCCTCTCTCTCCTCAGTCCATCATGACTTGACCCCTTCATGCTTCATTGCAGAGGAGGCTTTACAGAGGGGCTCTGCACTTCGCCACTGCTCCTCACCGAGGTGCTCTGCGGAGCCGAGGTCTTTCTCCCGTACCCTCACCCTTTCCCCTCTCAGCAAGATGCTGTCAGGAGACATCCCTCACCTCTAGATGTATTTCTGATCAATACAAGCCTCCAAATCCACACATCCACCCTTTAGAGCAGCTCCAAAACCAGAGGCATGTAACACCCAATTTCTTACACCATGTTGCTGACTCTCTTCAACAGTCTCTAGTTTTATGGGCAAAACCTTCCTTATGCTGAACAGACCAGTCACTGCTGGTTCAGACATGTGGGTCACAAACAGCTCTTTCCTCCAACTCACAGCACAGCTGGAACAAGAAAAGACCAGACTGCTTCTCCATCTTATTTTCCCTTTATCATAAGCTTCCCTTTAGGGTCCCTTCACCCCCACCCTAATATCCGCAATCCCTTCCTCCCCACTGTGGTTTTTTTCCCAGCAGCCTGTCAACGTGACTCCTGAACTTATTTATAGCACGGCTTCAGCCACCTCACATGTTAACTTGTTCCATATGTTTATTCTCCTTTGTGTGAAAAGGGGCTCCGCCAGCCCTCCTTTATCCCTGTGGCCTTTTATTTTCAGGTGGTGGCCCCAGCTGCTTGGCCCCTCACATGAGACCTATTTTTTTGCTCCAGTGAACAAAAGAGCAGCTCAGAAAGTGTCCAGGGTGATGATAGACATGCTAGCTCTGCACCAGCCGTAACAAAAATGGATACCCAGCAAAAGGCTGGCACATCCTCCACAAGCTGCATAGCCAGTTTTACATCCCAATGGGATGAAAGTGGACTAAGTCACCTGTATCCAGAGGGATAGTGACTGGGAAGCAGCTCTCACTGAGTATTTATCCTTGTATTTTCCTTTACTGAATCCCCAGCACTGTTTTCAAACTCTATTCTTAACTTTTCTCATCCTCCGTTGGCTCATCCCTGTGGCTACTGTGATCCAACCTCCTACACTGCTTTGAAGCCACTGCTTATTTCTGGTGTCCCACAGCTGGCCAGTGCCCCCAGCACACCTTCTCCCACCCCAGATCTCAGAGATCAGCTCACCAAAACCAGCCAGGTTTGAGTGGCACTTGCTGCAGCTGCAGCTCCAAGTGCCTGAATCTTCATATCCATCCGAAGGGAAACGTGAACAATGCCCAGGCACCACCACTCAAATGACTGGAAGAAAATTATGCAATGAGTTGAGCCACTATTTTAAGGAAGAAGTTTTCTATGATGTGGGTGATAAAACATTGGCATAGGTCCCCAAGAGATGTGGTGGATGCCCCGTCCCCGGAAGTGTTCAGCACTAGGCTGGACAGGGCTTGGAGCAACCTGATCTAGTGGAAGATGTTCCTGCTCATTGCAGGGCAGATAGGCTAGTTGACCTTTAAAGGTCTTTTCCAACCCAAACTATTCTATGATTTGCCCAGCTCCTCATTTCACTTAACTTGCTAACGGAGATGGTTGCTAAACTCCTCACATTTATTCCTCAGAGCTGGGGTGGCTGTGTGGCGGGTATAACTTGCACACAGGGCCCTGTAAAAAAAGCCACTGTAGTAGCACATCTGCCCTTCTCACCTTGTCTGCAAGCCCAGCTGCAGCTAGCTAGAGCTCTGCTCTGCAGAGCAGCCTCCAATGTGTCATAAATGTGTGGAATAATGGCTTTCCTGGGAGACCATCAGTGATTGCAGCCGGCGGTGAGAGCCCAAGGGGCAACATCAGAGACACAACAGGTCCATGTTCAGCATCAGGGCAGCTTTAGAGCTGCTAAAAGCGAGCTAAAACAGCAATGGATCTCTCCTTATTGACTCAATTTCTTTCTTAGCAGCTTTTTCCAGTCCTCTGCATGGGGCACTGTAGTTTTCCTCCTCCTGACTTGCAAGGAATATGTTGGTGGAACTCCTTGGCGTTTGCATTCCTCATGCCCTAAAGCCAGCCTGTTGTAAACCCCACATCTCACAGCCAGATTCTCCTCCCCTGACTGCTCCAGCAGCTGCTCTCTCCTTTTTTTTTTACCGTGATAGCTTTTGATTCTTTCCATGGACAACAGTGAAACACCCTGTGTTTTTTCAGCCTCATAGCATCCCTTCCCCATCGATTGCAGAGACCTTGAGAGCACACTGTGACCAATACCCTGTTCCTCTAATTTTCCAAAGAGAAATGTTTTCAATAGCGAACTCCCTAACCCTGGCGTTTCTTACATAAAATGAACCAACAAACAACTCCCACCACAAAAAAAAAAAAAATCAAAAAACCAAATGATAAAAGTAACTTTTGGCCACTGGAAAGCATCAAAACAGGCTCATGTTCCCCCTGCTTTCTTCTTTGCTCCTTTTTTCAGGTCAGCTTTAGACAGAAAAAAAACCTCAGGCTGACAGTGATATCTCCAAGGCAATTCAAGGGTCTCCCCTAGGAAGCAGCAGGAGTCTCATTATTTTATATTCTCCCAGACAGAATACTAAATTTGGGGAAAAGCCTGCCCCAGCCATAGCAATAAGAAAAGAAACTTCCCAAATTGCTCTCCAGAGCCCTCGGATTCCTGTTTCATTACCTCAGCATGAGCAGTCCCAGGTGTCTTTTTTTAATCCCTGTTGATCAACAGGGGCAAGGCTCAGCACGTCTCTGGCCAAAGGCTCGTTCAATATTATGAGCAAGCTTTAATATGAGCACGGGGAAGGGAAAAATACGCACTCTGCAAATACACTTCACCTTTTCTGTTGTAAAACATGCTGGATTTTAATGATTTCTATGTACCAGGAACCTCAGACTATCTTTAAAACCTTTAGTTGTAATTTTGTTTATTTTTTTTTCCACTGTGCAACAAAAAACATAAAAACCAAACAACCAAAAAAACCCCAAACAAACAAACAAAACAAAAACAAAAAAACCCCACAACCCTGCTTAAGTCTGAACATAGACAAGATTGCGAAGTCTCATTTTTCTGGAAAACTGCTGTGCCGGCAAGGGTAGAAAGAGATCGTTCAGATACAAAGAGGTGGAGGTGGGGAGTCAGATCCAAATACATGTGCAGATAAATATTTTATGCCCTTTCCGAGTAGCTGGATGGGATCAGGCGAGCACATGAGAGCCCTGCGCTGTGCGAGGCTGCCACCTCCTGGAGTGGGCAGCCCTGACGCCAGGGCATCCACCAGAGGATTGTGCTGGATTTGATATTTTAACCCAGAAATAATCACCTCACAGGGAACCTGAACGGATGCCACCATCTGCAGCTTTTATGGAGAGTGGAGAGGTTTTCTAAGAAGCTGGTTTGGACATGCAGGTGTGGAGCGGAGAGGGCAGATCTCTCTGTTAGCACCTGAAAAAGTGATACAGGGAACTGGGGAATGCAGCATTTCATCAGGAAAGCCACACATTTCCCCATTTATTGCAGCTTCTGCTCTTTTATTGCACCAATGTTTCCCTCCGTTCTGGCCCCACCAGCCCACAATCAGTGACATCTGCTCTGTCCCTTCTACTGGAGCCACCCAGTGGCACCACAGAGGTGGATACAGAAAGTCTGACGGATTTTTCTCTCGTGGCATCTTCCGGGTACTCTGACTCCGTCCACATGGATCAGAATAGCTCTGTGTTTGGAGTAGGGATCGATTTCAGCTGTTGTTTATGGGATGGGACCAGTCTGGGTGCTCTTGCCATGGTCTTATGCTATGGAGAAGTTTTGTGTCTGGGGCTGGTGGTGTGACCCTTGGCAGAGGGCAGGCTGGATGCTGATATGTTCTAGAAGCATAAAGGTATTGGTTTAGTGCAGGAAGAGTCCCCTGCTCTGCACATGGACAAATACTAAAGGGAAGCAACCCTTTAGAAGTTCAGGACCAGGAGAGGAAGGTTTCGTCAAGCAGACTCCCTCCCGTTTGTCGCAGGCACGTTGCCTTACCACACACTGGACACGAAGGTGGCAAAAGCCTGTGTCAGGAGATAAAAGCAACCAGATCCCTTAATGCAAAGGGTAGAAAAACTCACAGGCCCCAAGTGTCCTAATAAAGTGGGGAAAAGCTTGAGTTGCTCAGTTGTAGGCTGTTGGCTGCTGCCAGGCTCTCTCACACAGGCAGAACCTGAATGGGATGCTGCAAGGAGTCAGCCTGGAAGTGATAGCATGAAATGACCCCCACATCCTGAAAAGAAGTTTCTGCCTCCTTCCAAGGATTTTTACTTACCAGGAGCAAACCCCCATAATCACTCTGAAACTGCTAGCAGCTCTCTGGGTTTCCAAGAGAGGAATTAAAAACAAATTAGAGGTAATGATCTCTTAAATTGCTTCTGAATCTACTCTGTGGCTGAGAGTTTTGGTAGATTTGGACAATCAAATCAAGCAGGGCCCAGGCTATGCAGAAGGGTAACATGGAGTTTAGGAATATTTTCAAGCTTCCCATTAAATATTAGATGTGATGCTACTGCTCCTTCTTATTGAAAACAGTGGTAAGAAACTCGATGAAAGCCAAAGCCAAGAACCCGACTCATCCTGAAGAAAGGCTGTTTCCCCCATGTGAACTGTCTCAGTGGAGCATTAATCGACTTCTGTTGTTAGTTACTTCTTCTGTTCTTCTAGAATAGCTGTATATAGTTATTCCTCTATTTTTAGTTACTCCAGACCTAAATGAGTGCAAAGGATCTGCAGAAAGAGAGACAGGGAGATGGGAACTAAGAGGCTCTTCAGTACTCTCCAACTTTTTCTGCACTGTAAGGCCATGTTGGTTGTCAAGGCTTGCAAGAATGAGTTAAAGGGCTTAGGACTGATTTTCAGAGGGGGTAAATGTGCTACACACTCCCATAGCATGGATGGGGCTGTGTTTGGCAGTTCAGACGAACGCCAGCATGGACACCCTGCACCAAAACGCCACAAATTCAGTTCTGAATGTCAAAGACAAGGTGGTGGGGCACATCTTGCCGTTAACAGATGGCTGAAGCTTATCTGTATAAATTCATTTACTAACCAAAATCAACAGTTTATGTGTTTTGGAAGGTGAAAGCAGCAGAAGTCAGTATTTAGAAGCAGGACAGGATGAACCCTAAGCCACTTAGCACAAACTTGTTTGCAATGTCCTACTAATCCCCTCCTATCCTGCCTTCATTACCCTCGTGTACACTGCACCTGTGCAACTGATAACACGGCAGTGTTTGGGAAGCAGATTTCAGACAGCCCCCCTTCCCCACTGAGGGATCCCATCCAGCACTGTTTTAAAGCAGTTGTTGTATCTCATTGGAAGTTTTTTTTACCAAAACTTTTATGGGAATAAAGCAAGCCAGTCCCCTGGGAAACGTGGTCTTTGCCAACATCTCCAGTGGTCACCTCTGCTCAGAGCCTGGAATGTCCAGCTCTCAGCCAGGCACTGTCCTCATGCATAGAAGTCTTCAGCTTTTCCACGTCATCCCTCATGGCAGCTCTTCTGGACACTTCTATAAGCGGATCAACCCTCCTGCAAATCATACCACAAGCAGCGTAGACAGGACAGGGCTGGGAGCAGGGATGGGATGTTTCATGCGTTAAGGTTTCCTACAGATGTTCCCCAAAGAGTGGGGATGTTCCCCTCAGTGTTTAAGAGGCCTTTGAACTATGCTCTTAATCACATGCTTTAACCTGATCAGCCTTAAGTGGTCAGACAGACGGACTTAAAGGATTCCTGCAGGTCCCTTCCAACTGAGATATTCTATTTTATTCTGTGTCACCCTGCAGCACCCAGGGGTGCCTGGGGACTACAGCTCCAAGGTTGTGCCCATAAATGTCTTGTGAAGCCCACGGCCACCTTGAACCTCATCTTGCCACATACCTAGTAAATTCAGATATGTTTCTGTGCAGGGTCAGACCTGCAGGCAAGCCCCAGGGCTAGTAAAGGGGAACAATGATCCCACATTGCTCCTTGCTTCGCTGGTCCCATTTGCCCAGCCGAGGTGGGAACAAAGATCCCTAACAGTTTCTTATATGAAAAGGAGGGCTGCAGCATCCTGTTACAATCTCACCAGTCCCCTTTTTTCACTAACAAAAACAACTGTGATTTTAAGGCTTGCTTTTGATGGAGAATCAGTAACAGATATAAAATCACGTTCCTTCCTTTTGCATGGCAGATAACCTGGGAATAACACCAACTGACTTAAGCCCCTCCAACCTGCCTTGTCAGGCATTCAGACCTGATTTAAAATATCTTGTTACAACAAAGAAGAGAAAAATGACTTGGTTATCAGACTACTTGTCTCCCAGGCACATCTTGAGGCATTGTTGGGCCAAATGCTGCTCCAGACAGGTGTGACTCAATTCCTGCTGCAGCCCATGAGGTTTAGGTTGCCATCTCAAGGAAAATGCATGTAAGACTGCCATGTAAGCAATGCCGGAGTAAGGAAAAGCAGATTACCTCCAGGAGTTAATCTTCCTACTTCCTATTTTCCTCTATGAAAATTAATCTTTCCACTCAACAGAACTGGGGCCTGAGGCCTCTATGCTCCCCACAGTCTGGGCAAAGGTTTTGTGCCTCCCATCCTCTAGCAGGAGTGTGGTACTTTCCCTGGGCAGGCCAGGATTAATATAAAGTGGTTAACTTAACTAGCAACATATGTCTGCCTCTTTTTTCCCACTGCCATTTAATCTCTCTTATCCACTGACCATGCAAGTCTCCTGTAATCACTGCAGAGTAATTATGTGATTATTCCGGCCCTCTAAATTACAGCTGCAGCTTGGACCCCAGCAATTGTGGGTGATGCAGCAAGGCTGACTTTCTCAACTGTTAGTTAATTACAATTAGACAGAATAAAAAAAAACCCAAAAAACCTTCCAGAATGAATCACACAATAATAAAAAAGCCACACGATAATAAAAACTAACCTACACAATAATAATGATAATAAAACAACCTGCCAGAAAATGCAACTTCTGCTGAGACTTTTCACCCCAATCTTTCTCATCACAAGGAAGATTAGAGTGGGAGCCATTAATAAGATGGCAATTTATGCTAATTTATCAGCACCTAAGCCCAAGAGCCTTAATAAAACTAGCTAAAAGGAACTTCATGATAAACAAAGGCAATTATGTTGTTGCTGTTATTACAGTGGCATTTCCAATCCCTTTACGCTAGGTTTTATTGTCAAACTGGCTTGGGCAAGGTCTGATCTCTTGGAAGGTGTCCCTGCCTGTGACAGTGGGGTTGGAACGAGACAGTCCTTAAGGTCCCTTCCAACCCAAAGCATCCTATGATCCTCTGAAATGAGGCTTTTACAAAAGAAGAGATGAACTGTAAAAAGATAAAGCTACAGTCCCTCTCCTTGCCTTTATGACCACTTCCTGACCATGACTTTCCTCCAGTGTCAAGGTCTTTTCAGTGGCATTAAACTGAGGCTGAGATTTTTCTTCAGGGTAGAGATGGGAACACTGATCCTAAAGCAACAGAAGGTACAGAAGGAGGAGAAAATCGCCCAAAAGTTGCAGGTTTTTTTTTTTTTTTTTGGCATTTTTTCATAGCATTTGAAATTTCTGATTAGGATTCCCAAACTGTAAGTGGCTTTCCAACTGGTTAAAAAATAGTAAAACGTAAGAAATCTGAGGGTTTTTTAAAATTTTTCCACTGATTGTGGTTTGAGTGAGAAATATCTATGAACGTTCTTTCTGATTCTGGCAAGTTTCAGTCAAATGCAGAGGAAATGTCCCAAGCTTCCCTTCCCCTGCACACTGACATTCCCAGCCTTAGGAAAAGGAGTAGGGCAGAAAGCTGGAAAGGGCATGAATGAAAACAGAAGGGGAAGGAAGATACCTTCCCCAAGGAGCACATGAAGAGTCTACAGGTGAGCTCTATCAGAAGTGGAAAAGATGAAGTTTTAAATCCGTGATGATCTAAACCCCACTGAAATGAGTGGAGAAACACCCAAGGAGCACAGATGATGCCTTGACTCCGATGCAGAAGCACACACTAGTGCACCTGGGTTGAGCTGTGCCCACAGGGGATGTAAATCCTCCTGGGGTTTAAATCCTCCTCGCCTGCAGGATTTGATCCAGCATTTCAGTCTGGTCTCTGCTTTCCTCCTTTCCATTCAAGCTCATCCCTCTATGCTGCAGTATAACTTGAATGGAGGTCTTCCATCACACATAAATTTTTCTACCAGGGAACATCACGCTGTCCAGCTGCTCCTGGGTTCTTTCAGGGCTCACAAAAGGACGATGAACTGGAAGTGTGACCCAATCTGTAACTGATGCCATTGGCAAATTCACAGCCATGTTGCAGACTGAATTACTGTAGAAGGCCATTCTAAGAAATAAATCATGTTGGGTCAAATGCCTCATGATGTTAACGTGCAGAGCCCTGAAGAATGGCAAACAAGTTTATATGTACAAATACCCATGGGCCACTGAGATTTTCCCCATAGCGCCTTGAAGAGACAATGTTATTTTTTTGCAATGTGACATCACAGGGTGATAAAAATAAAAGGAAGAGGAAAAAAAACCCCAGAACTGGTGATGAATTGCAAAATAAACTGGTTTTCCCTCAAACCAATAAAGGGAGAAGAATATCCTCCATCTCCAGAGGGAAGATGGAGAATGGCAAAGATGCACTTTACAACCCATTCTGCTGGTACAGACTAGGGGTCTGCTGACATTAATTTTATACATTCCCTTCTCTTTCCTCAAAAGAAAATCGAGCAAACCACTATGATTTAAGAAATGATAGTCCGGCAGACTTGCACTGCAGGCAACCTTCATCAAACATTAGCCTCTTGGCTGCACTGCAGAGCAGTCAGTTTTCAGTCTGGTTTAGAAGATCCTTATTTTATCACTTGCTGTTTATGATCAGAATATTTCATCTATTTTCACAAAGACCTTCTGTAAAACTCCTTATTCAACTGAAAATAGCAGGAGTTTCCCAGTCGTATTTGGGAAATAGTCATTAAAGTTCAGACGGACTTTGTTACTGGCATCATTTTTCAAAAGAGATTAGAATTGATTTTGCTAAACCACACTTCAAAAAATAAGAGAAGAAAAGCTTCAGCTATTTTTCTAATCTGGTTTTGTTTGCTCTGTACTAATTTGTGAAGTGTTAGTGTCTGAATTTGTGTGAAGGAGAAGCAACCGCAGCAGTTAATAATTTCATGTATGTACCACATTTGGGCTACAGAGTTCAAGGACCTGAGGAAATGGAGAAACATCAATGAACCAGCCAGCCAAAGCTAACATGAATCACTGGTACAAATGATAATGAAAAGCAAATCTTCTGGTTTGCCAAGACTCCTGTGAGCCATTGGCAGTGCCTCCACTGGAGGTTACAGCCAAAGGAAAGTCTTATATATTCATGAGATGAGCAAGTGGTTCAAAAATGCTCCTGGCCTTATAACAGGATGAGAGGGGAATAAAAACCACCAAACACCTTTAATGGATTACCTACACCAGGGAGTTAAGCATTCTCAGGGTCATTGCCAAGCTCTGCTTGCATTTACAATCTGGGATGCTGCTGTGTCCCTCTTACAGCTGTGGCACAGCTGTGGTAGTATTCATCCAAGCTGTGGGCAACCCAGCTTCTGCCCTGCTTCAGTCCAAATCTGGGCGCCCCCATGGCTGTTCCAGACACCTGTGATTTGGATGATGTGTAGCTGGGGATAATCACACTTCTCTTGATTTTATCTGGTGAAAAAAAATGACTGCAATAGCTGAAACACAGGAAGCCAGGAGTTACAAAGAATACAGAATCATCTCAAGAGGGCGGACCAGGTTGGGGTCTCAGCTGTAAAGACAACCCTATGCAAAAGAGAAATGTTTGCTGAAGCAGAGCCCAGAGCTATGAGCTCCTTCTCTCACTGGGAACTCCCTCAGTGCAGGACTACAGACTAAACAACATTTTTGCTCGGGCCATATGATATGATGCCTCTCATCAAACAAGCTCAGCGAGACATGCTGAGACCTCTAACCCTGGGACAATGGATGACAGCCATGAATCCAAATGCAAAACCTGCTGCAAGAGGAATCAGATGAGTCCCTCTCCTGCCCCAAGCACCAAATGGTGGAGGTAGGGATCCTCTACTCCTTCAGCCGTGCCCAGTGTGGAGTAAAACCAGCACAAGCCAGATATATGAGGTCCACATCATCACTCAGCCTCAGCTCATGCTCATTACCCATAATAATGGAGAGCTTTAGGCCAGGGACAGATTTGGGGTGTTAGGGAAGTTTAAGTGGCAAAAAATAAGTTTGTGAAGAACATAGCTACCTGCAGAAAGAGAAGCAGCCAAGCAGGACAGGAGGAGGATCTCTATTTAGGATCCAGTACCTGCAGGGCAGTTATGTCCTTCAGTGAACATAGCCTGTGGTATTTTAAGCCCCTCCAGAGAATTCTGCCTCCACCTAAATGACTTTTTAATCAGGCCCAAGCACTGCTGCCCTAGTCCTAAGGGCAGGGCCAAGGATGCTGTTGGGGGCTCCATTATCTTTTTGTGCTCGGCTCACACTGTTCTGTTTAAAAGATTAATGAGACACATATTCTGAATCAAGAAGCTATTTCAGAAGCTCTTACTTCCAATCGTCTGTACAGTCCAGCTAGAAGCACCATCCACCCTTCTTTTGGTTGGGAGTTTCAGCAAAACATTTTATGGATATTTATTTCCCAGAGGAGGATTTGCACATTGATGGACTGAATATTGATGGTGCTGAAGCCAGGTAACCCATGCAGATCTAACAGTGCACAGAGTGTGCTGAACTGTCCAACAGCAATTTGGGGTAGGAAGGTGCAGAGATGAGGATACTCAGGTTTCTCCTTGAATAATGTGTGTGTTTTTGCATTTGAAGAGCACATTGTCCGTGGGTGAATAGTGAGGAGGTGAATAACACCCGGATGTAGATAAGTGAAGATCCACAGATGGTGGATCTCAGAGAGGCTGAGCTCCCCCAGCTGAGTGCAAGAAGACTTCTCCCACTTAACAAGGTATTACTCTATTTCATAAATTCATAATTTGTGTCTTGTGGGTCTCATCTTGTCCATATCATTCTGCCACGTTATGTCTGGCTCCAACATGAATTCCTGGGAAGTCTTCTAGTCCCCATGTAGCTCAGCAACAAGCCATGGCAGAAAGATGCAAGCAGAGACCACGGGAGCAGCCTATTTCTGTCCTTTGATTGTTTTAAAGGTAAAACATCTGGCAACACTCTGACTTGAGACACTCGAAGTTGGGTTACATGACTTGCAAACAGAAGACAGGAAGCCAGAGGCCATGTCCTGCTCTGTCACCAGCCTGGGATGCTCAAAGGGAAAGGTTTCAGCCATGGTTTTCACAGAGGAAGAATCAAGACACTGGCTCAGGCTCCCATCAGGACGGCAGCCTGAGCTGCAGTAGAAAAGTCAAGATATAGTAATGACATTTAACTGACTCCAGAAGCCTGCCGGTTCTTTTTTGGGCATCTCTGGTCAGCATCACCTTGTTTCTTGTTCTGGAAATCAATATCCTCATAACACAACCCCCTGTTTTTCAGCCGTAAATTAGCTCACATTGCAATTTGTATTATGGCACTTAGAAAAAAAATACACATTCAGCTCCACTTTAACTGTTTTAACAGCACTCAGTGGGTCTCTCAGGAGCTCCCAGAAGCACTGTGTGTGCTGGCTGCTCTTCTAAGAGGCCCATCCATCTCTGTCCCTCTGCTCATTCTTTTACAGCTCTGCAACGTTCTCATTTTTTCCTTTACTTTTAGGGCTATTTTGACAGGTTTCATAGCCCTATTCCTCTTACTCAGAATAGCTTGCAAGTGCACTCTGATTCTTCCACAAATCTTCCTCCGGAGTTTGTATCTCCGTGATCCTCTGTGGTAACAACGTGTACACCAGCTGCAGGGTCTTGAACCCCCGGGTCCTCCTCACCAGATTTTGGGGTCCACTGTGCAGACATCTACCCTTGCTGACATCCTCCACCACGTTTTTTGTATGGCTTTTGGCAGGGAGAAACGCAAACCCATGAGCAACTACAAATTGTTTGAAGTCTTGTCTATTGAACCAGTGGGTTATTTTGGCTTTTAATTATTGCTGGGATCCTACACCTGGCAAATATCAGACTAACATGACTGATGATGGATTTGGTGCTAGTTTTTCCACTAAAGCAATTAGTGTTAGGATGAGTATGCTAAAACTGAGAAATAGTCACTCTTGTGTCATGTACGTGTGGTCCATGGCTTCAAGTCCTGATTTATTAGCACAAGTTTTTGTTTCATTGCAATTTTCAGCACGTTTCACACATTTCGAGATCTTCTCTGTGTTCACTTTGCATTTTTGCTCTGAATAGTTCTTTTTATACCCTTCTTTAGGCTCTTCGAGGTACATCCACTTACACTTCCTGTATTTTTCTGAAGCATTTCAAACAATACAGCACCTCTGAAGCCAGTGCGGTTGTCTTCAGATAGCTTGCCATGAACTGCTGCAATGCTTCAGGTGGAAAACTGGAAGTATTGGTTATGTGTGTGACTCCCTGGCCGGTGCACAATCACAACCATGGTGGCTTCCAGTGATTTGTCACACTCAGCGGCAGCTTCTGTAAATTTATTCCACGTTGGTTTTGAAATTGGATAATTCTTTTTGGTCAAACATGCATGTATTATACTGTTCCCTGTATCATTTTCAAGTACAGCCTCATGAAATACTCTCAGGAGTATATCTGCTATCAGTAGTGGTTTTCTTGGTTTATTCTGTACTTCAAATCCTACAACTGACATTGGAATTGCATCCTCTGTTACAGGATTGACATCAGTCAGTCCCTTTAGTGCCATAGATATACAGTAACCAGAGTCAGGTTTTTGCCACAAGCTTTGAATTAATAAAATTTCTCATTAAAAGCCCCAGTACCAGACACTCTCGCACGGCTAAATTCAAGTTCTGTAAGTCCAATACATAAGAATTTTTCACCAAATTCCAAGTTCACATAAGAAATGCTTTGTCAGGGCAGACTAAAGGTCTAGCTGGACCATATCCTTTTTAACTCCAAATTTTTTGCACCAGCAATATTCTGTTGCAAGCACTTCAGCACTTCACCTCCTTGCTGTGGAAAGAAATAAAGCCTTGTACGTCTTGGGAACATGGGTCCTTTTAATTTCATTTTAAGCAGCAGAACACTCCCATCATTCCAATGTAATGATTCCTGCATTGGAAACCACAATTAGATATTTCCTCTTTAGCTTTTCCTTGTCAATCATGATTTTATAGACTCCTGTCTCCTCAGCTGTATGTACAGAAACCAAGCCATATCTTTCATTATCCTCGCTATTCTCCTTTCTGCCATTCCCACTTCTACTAGATTGGTTTTGAGACAAGGGAAGCAGAACTGCACAAGATCTCCTTGAGGGTTTTGTACAACAGCACGATGGTATCTTGTGGTTTGATCCGTATTGTTTTCCTAACAGTTCCTAAGGTGCAATTTGGGGATTTTTTGACAGCTCTTGTGCATCGAGGTGCTGCTTTCTTTAGAAATTTTTATTACCATCTCAGCCGTGAGAGGCAACAGTCAGCTCAGAGCCTCTCTGTATGAGTACAATTAGGACTGAATTTTTTTTCTGAGTGCATCACTTTACGATCCTACACTTCTACAATTTTGTACCACGCAAGCCAGAGACACCTCAAGACACAGGTGAGACACAGCACAAGAGGAGCTGCAAAAACTCTTCTGCTCTGCAGTGATATGAGATATGCAACGACATACTGCAATATGAAAATCCTTTCTTGGTAACACTGATGTTCAGGTGAATCTGCCACCACTGGAATCTGGAGGAAGAGGCTAGCATTCCTCAGCAGTCCCATGTTTTTTCTTTGAGAAAACCTGCTGTGTGAGATTAGGCCCTGAAAGGTAAAGTCTTGGCAGCTGCAAAAAGAGATCTATCCATGGGCATCACTGAATGTCTCCAGTTGTTCATGTCTTCTGCACCTCCTGTTTGCTTCTTTTGCAGCCCAGTGCAGTGTGTATTTTAGTCCTTTCTCTAAAGCCCCTTTTTCTCTTAGCTATAACCTATACTTACCTCCTGGTGCTTTCCATCACCTTGTGGCAAATCGCTGCTCAGTTTTTTAGCCTTTGCAGCCGGAAATTTGAAAAAGATTTTAAATTCCAGATAGGCATTAATTTATTTCTTAAACATTCCATTGAAATTTCAGATAAATAGATCTGTAGTGTTACTTATCTTATTGAAATCAATCTTTTTTAATATCTAACAAACAATGTATTCTTTATCATTATATGCTACATAAAAATTTTGGTGGTGCTATTAAATTCTTTACTTCCCAGTAGTGACAAATACACTTCACACATACAGTAGTGCTGCCTGCTAAAGTGCCTGCATATGTTTTATCTTTATAAATACTGATAAAATAGGTAGGGAAATTACAGACTTGAAAATAAAAAACATCAATATTGTTGACTTGCAAAAAAAGAGAAAGGTTACATCCTCTCATATTGTCTTGCAGACAGAGAAGAAAATCTTCATCATTCAGGAAGAAAGATCAGGAGGAAAGGCACTGTTGTATATATTCACTATAATTCAGTATAACAAAGCACTGTGAAGTAAAAGTAGTAAAGTCCATAAACTGTGGAAATCACTGCTATTAATATTATACAATTTGATATATATTGATATCATCGGAAATATTTATTAGTAAAAGGTAGAAGTGCAGTAGCAATAATATAATACTTACTCTAAAAATGTCCAGGTTTTATCCTGAATACTATATTTCACATAAAGTGCATTTTCTGCATTTCCCCAAATTTTTAAGTTTTCTATATTACACCTCAGAAGGAAAAAAAAAAAAAAAGGCAGGCAGAGGAGAAACTGCAAAAGTCAGGGGTTTTTTACAGGTTTTCCCACCTCTACTGGCAACACAGAGCAGGGTTGGGACATCAAGCCAGGCTCCTGGGCTTGTTGAGTCCTGGCTTTCCAAGAACAAACTGACTCATACAAGTTTAGCTGGTTTTATGTGTAGAATGCCAGTTTGGCTTTCCCCACCCTGAGTGTGCCTTCAGTAAAGCTTGGTTATGAGTATCCTGATGAGGGCATCTCATGAAGCTTCCACCAGCACAGCAGAGAGATATCCTTTGAGCACAGAAGCAAATCCAGAGGAGCCAAGGTGTGGAGCATTTCAAGACAGGCAAGGCAATGCTTTGCAATAACATCACCTGCAGTTTGGCACTGGTTTCACAGAGCCCAGCACGCTGCAGAGGGCTGAAGCATGCACTGTGCCTTCACACAGACAGGAAAGACTTGCTGACCCAAAATGGTCTGACCAGCAGATGAGGCCCTCCCTAATACCGTACAAAAAACCCCACTCGTCTCCATGCAATAAAAAGATACTTAAAGCAGTTTTACTTTTACAGCACAGTTAATTTATCATCTTGAGCCAACTGTGCAAAGTTTCATGGCAAGTCAGCAAATTTAACCTTATTTGAAGCAATTCCTCAGAATAATTTACCAAGCTGACTGATTTTTGATTGCATATCCTTTAGGCCTCCATTATTTTTTTATGAACATATCTTAAGTTAAATATATAATTAATTACAGATAAAACAATGGCTCTTTGTAACAAAATTTATTGCAAATCAAATTTAAATGTCATATATCCTTAGATTGTTTCAAAAAAGGACTTGAAAAGCTTTTAATCAACTTTATGCTTTCTTAAAACTCATTTAATAAGTAGTCCCTCCACTGTCCAATGTGTAGCTTCATTTCTTGATGTTCTTCTATCAAGATTAACTGTCTTTCAGGAAAACATGCTGTGGTCGACTCAAGGGTTCAAAAGAGGAGCAATGGGGTGGAATTCACCAGTCTGTTTTACAGCTGATCACATCTAATGGTCCTTCTGGCCTTCAAATCTACAAAGGTAAAATTACCCCTTCTCTTTCCCCTCTCTTCTCCAAACCAGTAGTTAAAAGATGGCAAAACACATGAGTTAAGTCTTGTACTTTAATTACTAGTTTTGTGTTTACACAGGAACCAAATAGTTCAAAGTTGAATGTGCAATAATTAAAGTATTTCCAGATGTGTTCAGTAATCCTACCCTGTTTTTACAGCCTCCAGCTGTCATATATTTTCCTTCAGTGGCCGTATTAGACACAAAAGTGAGCAATTTTATTTTAAACTGTGTTTTTGAACAAGAAATATTCCCGGATGTCAGAGATGGTGGGACCAGTATCTTGATAATGAAATCTCTGATCCAGCAAAACACTTCAAGATGATCTTAACTTTCAATATTTGACTCACTCCCTATTGACCGAAATCTCTGAAAACACAACAAACAGAGCAAAGAATTCCAGAGATAATGTGAACCACATTGTGGAATTACAAATGGGTGGAAAAAACCTTTTCCACTAAAATATGCTAAAGAAAATGTTCTAACTTTCCTTTTAAGATTGTGCTGGTTTCCCCCTTTTTCCCTAGCAGGCTATATAGTATGATTATTTATCATGCTTATGTTTTACATCACTAAGCGAATAGTGAGGATCCTTGAGTTCCAAACTTACTTTGCAGATGAAATAGAAATAATGGCATTATCAACACACAAGGAAAATGTTTTTAGCACCAGGAAAAAAAAAATCCCGAAGTGCAAAGTGAAAATCTAATCTCTACCTTGGCAATGCCTGAGTGTTCCTGCCCATCCCAGCAGGAAAATTACCAATGGAGCTAGCAGCAAAGATGATAGAAGAGGTTTCTCATGCAGAGAGATGTGCTGTAAGCAAGGGAGCACAGCTGTAAAATTGTTAGGATGAATAAATTTGTGCACAAGGCAAAAAAAACCATCCTACAAACTCTAAAAAGCTTAGCGGCTGCTAACAACTTGACAAACCTTCTTCTTTTCCTGATTGGTTTTGATAGGTCCTAATTAAAATGCTATCTGGCAACTTTCCGTGAAATCAGAAAAGCTTAAAAGAGTCATCTCTCATGTTTTCAGGCTCTGAGCTGTTCCCCTCCACACAAACCAACCCCACCCACTCAGGAGATTAAATATAACAGTTCAGACAAGATGAAATGCAGTGCTCCTACAGTTTTATTTGATTTATTAAAAGGAGAGAAGTAACCAAGTGGGAGGATATGCTGGTTTTGGCTGGGGTAGAGGTAATTTTCTTCATAGTAGCTGGTATGAGGCTGTGTTTTGGATTCGTGCTGGAAACAGTGCTGATAACACAGGGGTGGTTTCACTATTGCCGAGCTGTGCTCACATACAGCCAAGGCCTTTGCTGCTCCTCATCCCACCCCACCAGCGAGGGAGCTGGGGGTGCACAAGGAATTGGGAGGGGACACATCCAGGACAGCTGACCCCAGACGACCAAAGGGCTATCCCAGACCATATGGCGTCATGCTGGGGAAAGAAGGAGGGAGTGGGGGACATTGTGAGTGATGGCGTTTGTCTTCCCAGGTCACCATTACACGAGATGTAGCCCTGCTTTCCTGGGGATGGCTGAAGACCTGCCTGCCCATGGGAAGTGGTGAATAATTCCTTGTTTTGCTCTGTTTGCATGCACAGATTTTGCTTTTCCTATGAAGCTGTCTTTATCTCAACTCATGAGTTTTCTCACTTTCACCCTTCCGATTTTCTCCCCCATCCCACCTGGAGGGAGTTAACGAGCAGCTGAGTGAGGCTGAGTTCCTGGCTGGGTTAAACCATGACAGAGGAAAATAGGTCAAATATTCTAGATCCTTATGAAAAGCCAAAAACATCGCTCTTGATTTTCAACACTACTTTCAAATTGCTGCTGTGCATTTTCAAGTACACATTAAGGTACAGGAGGGGCTGGAGTGAGGAGGGAAGCCTGGGTCACCTAAGGATGCTGAGGAGTGGAAGCAAAAGCAAAAAGATGACTTTTCAACTGCCAAGTTAGCATCCCACAGCCCAAAGACACAGCAATGGTGCCACACTCTTGGACAAGAGACGGGACAGGACAGAGAGGCATTTCCAGCATCAGCCATGCGCACACCTATGACCCAAAGCTCTGGCCATCTCAGGCTCCTCCTTGAAGTTGTGTAAAATACTTTTCCATGGGGAACATTTTCTCTCAGGTATTAAAAGGGAAGTAGGGAACTGCTGAACAAGGAAAAGCTATCTCACCTCTCATCTGCCTCTCTGGTTTCTGTGAGTGTCAGCCCCACCTATCTGATTAATCACCATATCCTTTAATTCTACTTTTCTCCATAAAAATGTCCAGCTGTCTCATAACTTTCTCTTCCATCTTTGCTTCAGTGCCCTTCTTGGTTTTATTGCTCCACCTCTTATGGCATGCAGGTCCTCGAAGAAGTACAACCTTTTTATTCCAAATAAAATTGGGATTTTATTGCTGTTATCAGTTCTGGGATGTCCTGCAGGTAATACTGTCATCCAGCTGACTACTAGTGGAAATAGCCGGGGATCACAAACACAGTATCTGTGTAAGCAGATACTCTGTGTAATCTGCGGAAGCAGATTGTCCCTGCTGGACCGCGTTCATGCCTTGGAAAAAGGAACAATAACATATGGTGGTCAGACACTGCAAAAGCCAGGTGTTCATTCATACCAAGTCACCTAATTAGTCACCAGTGACATCACAAGTGGCCGTGCAAGACAGAGGTGGTTCTGCCCTGTCACCTAATCAGTCACCTGTGACCCAGCCATCCAGCCGGTTTTTCAACCAGCGAAGAATACACCCATCCAAGCTTCCTTCCTCACCCTGCTCTGGGTCCATTACTTGCCACTTCCTGTTCCAAATAAAGATTTGTGAAGCTTTTTCCCCAGTGCTGCTGTGTGCCAGGTCCAACTATGCACGAAGTGTCCTCATCTCTCTCCTCAGTAGGCAAAAGACACAGTTTAACACGCTCTGGATGTCCTGTACTGTCCTGAGCCCTTGTGGTTTCATGCCTACAAAGGCCAGAGTCACCACACCACAACAAGTTCATTCATTCATCCTCATCTCGTCACGAGTACATATGGAGTGGCTACGACTAATGCATTGTCTCTCAAGAGTTACTGCAATAACTCTCAGAATAAACTTCTCCATAATTTTACCAGGCACAGAAGAGAGAATGTTATCACCAGGCTCTTTCTTCTTGAAAATAGGTCACCTTCCCATGACCTGGGACCTCCCCAGCCTCCCACGAAACAGTTCAGGCAGGCACTGTTCATGTTAATGGCCATGTTAATCCAGTAGGTGAAGAGAACATAACACTTGGGCTCTTTAATGCAGATCTACACCTTACCCCTGGCTCTGTTCGGCTACCAGTCTGTCACCTCTCTCCTCAGCAATGGTCAGCCAGATGCTCTTTCCATGAGTCAGGGTGAGCCATGGCTCCCTGCCTTGAAGAGAGGATGGAGAAGCAACCTGAGTGCAGGGAATCCAGGCAACTCCCTCACTGTCAGCACCAAGAGAGAGCACTCGTAGGAGCTCTTGGCTACTGATGATCCTGCCGTGAGTCGTGTGTGGGTGACTTCAGGAAGGTCACCAGATGTAGACATAAAAATTATATCCTGCAAAAACGTGTTAGTAAGTCCCCTCACATCTTTTTTGGTCTGGATTCAAGCTGGTCCTCCTGGCTCTGGGTCCCTGGTCAGATGCTTAAGCACAGCTCTTTCATCTCCAGGCATAACACTCCGCCCTCCTCCACCTTCTCCCTGGCTCCCACCCCACTAAGCCTATCTGCTCTCCATTTCACTTTTTAGAGGACACAATAATCAGCCGGTGAGAGAAAAAACACAAACATTTGTTATGGGAATTTTTTTAATCGTGTCATGTCACTTTTAGAAAGAATAAGAGATCTACGGTTTGCATTAACTGAAGACTTTTGAGGATGCTATGCCCCTGGGCCAGACCTTCTTGGCATTTTAGAAGTCAACCAGCACCTGTGTCTTCAGATTAGCTTACTTCCATGTGACAAAGGACAAACTTATCTTCTGAGCCCTAAATCTTCTCACAGCTAGTCAGACGCTCATTTTCTCCATGTATCCCATCAGGAAGCACATCCCTTCTTCCCATGCTGAGTAGGGGAGCAAAATGTCCTCAAATTTATGATGGTGATCCCACATTCAACAGCATAAGAAAAATAACTTAAGCTGCATTAGCTCTTGTGAGGCAATGCTTCTCCAAGAGCAAAATCCTGTGCTGGGGGACAACAAACTCGGTACCGCCTGTCACATCACCAAACAACAAAACTGAACCTCCTTTGAAATACAGCACAGCAGGTTAAACTGATTTCTCAAAATAATTAGGTTCTTCACCATATGAAAACCATTTTAATTCAAGAGAATTGAATTCAGCTCTTTCCTGAACCAAGTGTATTCTTGTGTTTGTTAAACTGGACTCACGGGCATGTGGGCATACGTCTCCTATAAATTTCATTTTGATCTATCCTTATACATGCCTACAAGGAGATGCCAGTCAGAATTATGCTTATTCATGAGGACATCATGCAGAGCTTATCTTCATTTTCTTGGGAACAATGCAAAATAAAACCTTTGTCCTTTGTAATTTGGTACAAGAACATAAAGCAAACGATGAATTAGACAGGCTAAACACATAGACCCATCCAGCTGCAAAGAGTAATAGTTCCTGCTGCCATTCACAGCCCAAGAAAGATAATTTTCTGCCATATCACTCAGATGGTAAAAGGACCATACACGGTTTTATCCACAATTTCTCAGTGATGATCTCTCAGGGATGTGGCAGATTATTTCTTTGATCAGGGCACTGGCAGGCTGACGTTATTGTGATCTTGCAGTGAATGGGGTGTAAGTACAAAATCAACAGATAGCACAAAACGGAGACTCTACTCCCAAGCTGAATTTATAAATGGAAAATACAATGCTGTGCATAAGTCAGCATAGAAAATGGGGTTCATAACTTGACACACATGCATTCAGATTGGTCACATGAATGTCTTTCTAAGAAACGTGCTACAAACTCGAAATCATGAACTCAACACAGACATTCATGGCTGATGTGCTTTGAGATTTGTTATGCAGAAGGCAGGACTACGTAATCATAGCGGTGTCCTTAAAATCTATAAATACAGAGCTCGCTTTGTGATTAAATCATCACACACCTCCATGAGGAAAGGGAGTTATTGTCTCCCCTTTACGGAGTGGGAAATTAGGCACAGCTTTACACCAGTCGTAATTGTCTTTTCCACCTATGGGTTCATAATGGCTCACTGTGTGGAAAAACTCCTGTGCAAGTCATTCGTGAAAAAGACCATGACTCATTTTTAACCTATCCCCATGACAAAATAGCCTAAAATGTGTAGTTGTACACATGCCCTTTCCAATGTCAGCAGGAAGGCTCCAGAGATGGGGATGCAAGGACAAATGCAGTCCCAGTGTGTTTCTAGGGGGCTGGAGAAAGCAAGACAGTGGTTCTGCCTGTGGACCCTCCACTGTGCCCTGTAGGATGTAGGAGATGTGCTTTCCTCTGAGCTGGGACAACCCTAGGAAGGGCAGGTAGCTCCTGGGCTACAAGCCTTGCAGGCCTTCAGCCCAAGGCATGCTGAGAGGAGCGGTCTGAACATAAGGAGCTGCCTCTCATCACGAGTGTGAATTGCAAAGGGATTTTGTGCTTCACACAGTCACTTCTAAAGAAGGGAATGCTAGCTATATAATTTGTGTTTCATATGCCAGGCCTCTGCAGAGACTCTGGATTCTCATCAGAAATGCCTCATAGAAAGAAAGCCTGCAGGGAAGGGCTATTTTACTCGCTTTTGAATTTTAATAGCAGACTATTTTGTACTGTTACCAGGCGCCTTGAAAGCATCTGGATTCTCTAGAGAAAAAGATCCCCAGGAGACGTGTTCCATTTGTTTCTTGTGCAATGCTCTGTGGGGGGATGGTGGTCTATAAACTTCAACATGTTCTAATCCAGGACTGACCAAAAGTCACTGTAACTGAGTTTCACTTTACCCATGCTAAATGACATTGATGAATGTAGTCCATTTATTGTGGGACAGGCACAATGAACAGTGTGCTATGGCACAAAAGAGTAAAGAGTTCGTATGGGACAAGAGGTTTTGAATATTTGGGTAGAGGCCTCAAGTTTCTGAATTAGATTTGTGATGGAGAGGACTTCAGGCAGGAAGAGATCTAGGAAATTACAGTATAAAGGACTCTGGGCAGGAGATATCAGGCGTTTCCTAACTCTCCTGACCGGGAGAGTCTCAAATGAGAACCCATCTGGGGGCAAGAACAAACCCCCTGAAAACCCTGCTCTTACCTCCTTTTGCTGTAGGAGGTATGGTCACCCTCCAGAGTGGATCTCTCCTTTCTTCTGTGGAGGATCTCAGCATTGCTGCTGGAGGGTCTGATTTAGGAGGAACCCAGAGATTGGTTTAATCCCTACATGTCGGTGTCTATATGCAGTGTTTACATAAGCCACGTGTGTGAGTTTCTGCTGAAGCATGTGAAGAGCTAGTCAGGGCACTTGTGGGCTTGGGAGAGAAACTGAGCCATGCAGATGTAGGTGTCTGCTTCCATACAGGCTGAACCATTCCCTGTTATCCATGGGGTGTATTGACTTGCAGTTCTATTTGCCTGCTCACACATATCTGATCAGTGCATTTGAATTGTTCCGGGGTTCTGCCCAATCTCCATGACTATATAGGTGTCTCATAGATTCTGTGTCAGACTTATCAGCCTTCTTTCAGACGTCCCAGGACCCCCACAGCCTCTGTACTGCACTAAGTGCTTCCACCCGGGCAATGCAATGAGCCTTAGACCTCCATTGACTGAATGCAAATCATGTTGTAGTGGGCATCCAGTCTAAGCCAGCCCCCCGGGCCTCCTCCATGATCAGTGCAGGCAGTGGTGACATGTTCATCCTCTCACTCAGCCACACCAATTTCTGCACTGCATCTTCTCCACCGCAGCCACCACAACATCCTCTACCCTACAGTCCATGGTGGCCTGAACCCAGCCTCCAAGCAGTCTGTCCACCCTTGTCACCCATCAGACCCAAATGAGTGACATGTCCCAGGGGTTTCTCCCTCAGTATGTGCCGCAGAATGACAACTCTTGTGTCGGAATGTGGCCCCGGGGAATGAGACAGCTGCTGAGCTTGTGAAGTTACCATTTCCTTTTTCTACCAATGCCTGCAAAGCAGCAAAACGCATCAGTTCTTGTATGATCAGGAGTACAAATAAGGAATATTAACAGTAATGTTGTTGAAAAATTCTGCACTACAATATTGACAACAGGAACTCCAACAAGTTGGCTTAGCAAAGGGTAAACCTGAATCTTTAACAATTGCAAAGCTTTTTCGTCTCCACTAAACAGCCTTATCTAATTAATCCTCATCTTCCCCATGGAAGATTGGGGGAAAAAATACAGACCTGGAAATAGAAACACTAAAAGGTTAAATATAATATCTCAATCCACCTGGAAAGTTATAATCAAAGTCAGGACTAGACCTCCAGACCACTTGACTCCAGGCCAGTTCCTAATCCAACCTCAGCTGCAAGCCATT
This sequence comes from Cnemophilus loriae, assembly GCA_013397755.1. Classification (NCBI taxonomy): domain Eukaryota; kingdom Metazoa; phylum Chordata; class Aves; order Passeriformes; family Corvidae; genus Cnemophilus; species Cnemophilus loriae. The sequence continues at coordinate 236,404 of VZTF01007688.1, read as the reverse complement.
TGCCTGGTGGTGCAGGAAAAACTGCACTGCTTCTGGGCTTATGTGAGTTTTGCTGCTAGCTAGAGGACTGCAGCCTCCAGGGTTGTCTAAGCACCTTTTGCCAAAACTGAATTGTAGAGTGGCTTACGCAGTTTTGCTTGATTTACTTGTTCCTTTGATGTGCAAGGATTTAGCGACGTGCTTAGCAATACAGTAGTATAAGACACATTGCATAAAATCAAATCACTGCTGGGGCAGATGCTTCCAGATTTAAAAGCTTGATTGGTACCACAGACACGTAGCTGACTAACCACAGGCTGTTTCTCCTGCGGCTTAGCTTGTGGGATGCTTTTCAGGACCCCTTTTAGTCCCAAAACTGCACTAACAAGACTTAGAAGTTGTCCTTTGAACCTCAAGGTGAATGTTTTAGGTCAGTAGTAGCTGATCTATAACATTCAGTCTGTACCAGTGTCTCTAAAGGGCTGCTTTCAGCTCTGATTCATCAGCAAGTGCCACCCTTCCCTCCCTTCTCCACCCTGCCAGCTGTGGACATGGCCAGGATGACCTAGATACTTGTCACCTCCAGGCTGGATTTTACCTTGATTCACAGTTTTTAAAACAGGACATGAAACAGATGGACAGATCCTAGCTGGTTCACATAGGAACTGCTTCATGCTCTGGGACATGTCAAGTGATGTTCAAGGTCCTCTGCTGGTGATGGGCATGCTCGCAAACATAGCTAGACTCTCCCTGTGACCCATCAGCCATCACCTGAGCCTGGGGACAGGGAAGCTCCCAAATCTGCAGATGAAGCATGTGACATCAGGGAAAAAGTGTAATCAGTGACTTCAGTGGGAATGAGGTATTTGCATGGTTGTTTATGAATATTCCACCTACAGCTGCAGAAGCTTAAATGTCTTTCTCAGATTGCCCATGCCATCTGCCTCCCCTCCCCTCTCCTCCCCTCCCCTCCCCTTCCCTCCTCTCCCCATCCCCTTCCCTCCTCTCCCCATCCCCTTCCCTCCCCGTTACAATGAACTGGGAAGCATCTTTCCCTAAAAAGCTTCATCCACTAGCAACAATTAGAGTACGACATCAAAGAAAAAAACAATATCCTCTTCTGTTCTTCATCCAGCTGTGGGACAGAGACTGAGTGATCAGAAATGAAAATGCTGGCTGTTTTAGCTTTTTTGTCATGATGCACTACAACAGCTCCTTAGGGCTCTGATCCTGCACGGTTCAAGGCAATAGGAGCAGAAAGACCCAGGACTGCTTATGAAGGACTACCAGTATCTGCAGGTTATCCCTGACTTAGAGATTATAAATTACACTGCAGGTAAAACAAAGGCAACAGCCACAGCCTCTATAAGAAACAATGTGTAAGCTTCTAGTCACTGACAAGAAGCTTGAGATACATTTTCTAGTTTTGCAATATCTGAGATTCAAATGGTCTCGGTATCGCCTCTGCTCTCATTTTGACAAGAACAAAATCCTGGACCATGCCCAAGAGCTGCAAGCACTGAAGACTGCTGTTGGGGATGTAGGTTTTAGAATAGTGCAATGAAAATCCTCCTTGTGAAATATTGTCGCGGAATCTCCTATGAAACTATGAATAAATCAAACAGAATGTCTCCTAAAGTGTCCTGGCCTTTCCTAAGAACATAGATCATACCTTCCCCACAGAATACCTTTGTACAGATCACAGACCCGGTTCAGTTAATCATCAGACAAGGCCCATGTGCTCATGCAGAGCTCTCTGCTAGACCACGGCCTGAATCAGCCTCCTTCATAGCACCCCAGGTACAGAAACCACCCATTTGGTTGACTCATATGTCAAAAATCCATAGCTTTTCTTTCTTGCTATCCAGTAAGGGTATTCCTGATAACAGAATCATTTACAATTAAGCAATTTTTTTAAAAAATCACCCATTTCACCTTTTAGCTAACTATCTCAGTCATTTGACCCATATTCCACCAAGAAGTAATTACCATGCATGCTAAAACCCATCCATCCATCCATGCATTTATCCATCCTGTCTAAAGTATTTATGCTCATATTTAGGTGCCAATTTCCAGTTATCACAGAAATCTTCCCTCCAGGAATCACCTATCTCTTGGGAGCTCAGCTCTGTGTCTGACAGTGTTGTACAGAAGCAAGTTGTTGGAGTGTGCTCCAGTTGCTTATATCTGTGAGGGTTCCTGCTGGATTAAATAAGGTGGATTTGGAGAGTACAAGCCAAGTATAAAACAAAAGGCATCAAGTAAATGTGAGAGGAAAAAGTCTTAAAAATAGGATGGGGATGGTGGAGGTGATGAAGCAGGAAAATGCACTCAAGTAGCTTCACACAAAAAGCTGAAGACTTGACTTAAATATAGCATTTCTACATAACCTGCCAGATAAATAAGTAGGTAAAGAGTTATTAAAAGTCATCATGATGCTTTGGGACACCCAGCCATGAACTGCCTGGTACAGAAGTGGTGCGTGCCCTGGATTCAGAGCAGTCCTTGATGTGTTTTTATGAGACCTCTGCTGTCATCTAGTGACAAAAGGGAAGAAGCAGCCGAAAAAGAAGGAAAATCGAGGTGAAAGAAATGCCAGTGCAAGTTGTGCCTTGGAAGAAGAAAACTGGGCACTTTGGACACCTGAAGCTCACTATCAGCAGTGAGGTCTCATCTGTACATGCAGAGGCAGCAGAGATATTTTTAAGATCTCCCCCTCGCATTCCAGGGTGGATCCAACTCCTCAAGGATCGCCTGCAGCCAACAAAGCTCTAATGGGTACATCCAACCACAGAGGCTTCCCCATCCAAGGGTGCCATCACAACCACTCCTGTGAGCGTGCACCTAGGCTGTTTTAGGTGTCTAGTTCAGGATGGGGCATCTTGGTCCCTAAAGGAGCTTATTTGCCTCCAATAGCTATGAAGGGAGTGGGAACATCTCCAGTGCAGACACCCGCATGGCAGCGCTCTAGAGTTAGGCGAGATGACTGCTGTCCCTTAACTGGAAGGTGACACTCACCTGGAGAACAGGTCAGAACTTCTCTTGAAACCTTGTTGTTCCCATCCTTATTTTTGTTGATTTTGCAGGAGAAAAACTCCAACTAGCCAGACCACAAAGCAACTGACTTTGAGAAGAGACCATGACCTGGTCTCTTTCTTCAAACATAGCAATGAGCTCCTCCAGCCTTTCATAAAAATGTCCTGCATGGGGATATGTCCCCTGTAGGGACATGCCAGAGGCAGCAAAGACCATCATTGGCAGCTGGGAGAGGTTGAAGGCAGGAGAAACTATATGGAGTGAAATGAGGCATGAGAAAAACAAGAGCTGATGGTGCATACACAGAAGGAGACATCAGAAGGTCAGAGATCAAATCCCATGTGTGACCTTGACCTTTTGTGTGATTTAGGATAAGCTGGTTCACCAGCGCAGCCCAGTAAAACAACAGGATACCGGTTTCCCGTGGGAACACTCCAAAGGCATTAAAGTTTGCTGGTACAGAACACCAGAGTGATGCTGGGCACAATAGCCTGCAGACACTCCAATTTGAAAGAAAATTCATGTTTCACCAACAAAGAGCTGATTTTCTCTCTCTGCTTTTTAAATATTATGGATGTACAGTGCTTAGAAAACCCTAGCTTTTCTCTTGTCAGCAGGGCTGAAGCAACTGAACCTGAATTTTGCCTTTGTTTGCCTTTCCCCTGCAGTATTTTCCAGCCATGTTGCAAAAATGTGTATGAAACACAACCAACACTGTCCCACTCTGCTGGTAACAAGCCCTCTGTTCCTTCTGTATCTCTATGAATCACTCCATTAGGTTCACAGACCTGCCAAAGGATATTTCACAGATTTCCTTTCAAATCTTGAAAATAAAATATTAAGCACAATCAGTCATTCCTCATGACAGCTTCTTTACCCATGAACTATTTCCATTTATTAGAAACCATTTATTTAAAGGCCACTGTGCGTGGGAGAAGATAGGTATTAAGGAAAAAAAAACAAACAAAAAACCACTTCTTGATCCTAACACCAAAACATGATGTATTTTTCTTTGTTTTCCTGTTAGAGTCACATATTTGAGCCACAGCCATGCCTCAAACAAGGCAGGAGCACTATGGATGCTCAATAAGGTCCCAGCATTTAGGGCACCACGCTAAGGGCAAAGACCTAGCTCTCACAGCGCGTAATTTTTCACTCACACGATCAGCAAGCAAAGCTTGACAACAAGCCCTGAAATGATTGAGAAATGCCTTTCTGTGCCAGATGAGGTCTCAATGTGAGCTCTGGAAGGATGAGCTCATGCCAGGAGCTTAAACCTCAGGGAGTCTGAAAAGCATGAAGCTCCTTGAGACTGGGCAACACTGGAGACCATACTGAGCATCAGGAGAGACACAGATTCATGCATCCAACGAATTCGTCCTGCTACCCCATAAAGTAGGAAAAAAATCAACTGCCATTTCTGTCTTTTCAGGCAAAGTGGGATATTTCCAAGCAGGATTAAGGGCTTTTATGCTGTCCCACTGGTAGAAGCAAGATGAGGGTGAGGGCAGAGCCAAGGTCTCAGCTTGCCCCATTCTTTACCCTTTCTCCACAGCATGGAACCACAACATCTCTTCACTGAGAAGGAGTTTTCTTACTGCCAAAGGGATGTTGAATAGAGCTGGCAACGCATATCACCTTGGAAGGTGCTGCAGGGCCCCCCAGCCCCAAATGGTAAGTATCTGCATGGAGAACACATAGTACATGGCAGCAAAAACAAAGGCAACATTTCACAGCAGCACATGGTACAGGCAGCTCACCTCAGGTAAATACACCATGGATGAATAATAAAAAGCACCCCGTTTCCTTGAAGCAGAGGCTATAATGGAAACCCTGGCAGGGAGTGACAACAGTGAGGAGATTCAGTTAGAAGTGACAGAAGAAAAGTCAAAGTTTCTTGGGAAGCATCAGAATTCAGAGATTAAACACACCTAGCAGGGCTGAAGTCAGGGCTCAGGAACTCTTAAGCAGTTTGTGCCCATCCAGCCAGGATGTAGCACTATCTTTCAGTGCCTTTCCTGCAAACTGGAGGGGATTTTCCCCATTAGACTTGTTGAAAAGGTGTAAGCCCTGCAGGACAATAAACATCTCTGTGTGTTAGTACTCAGGCTACCATGGGAAAGATTCTTTGTAATCATGAAAAAGTGGTTGTTGCAGATATCCACCATGAGGTTTGACAACAAAACCTGAAGAAAAAGGGGTAGAAGGGCTCTGTGTGCCCTTGCTCCAAAATGTGATCAAGTAGGTCATCGCCAGTGATGAACCCTCTCCAGACCAGTATCCTTCAGTGCTGAAGGCTCAGGGAACCTCCATGCTTTCCATTTGATCTGAATTAACATTAAACACCTTTCTCCAAAGCTGGATTTATCCTTTCCTCATTGAAAGATCACTAATCAGGATGCTCATTTTGCTCTGTTGGCTCGCGGACATGCAAGCACCCTCCTCCTGGCACTCATTGATGAGGTTTATGTCTTAACTGGCATCCTCCAAACCACTCCAGCATGAGGGCAGACAACCTGATAAATGTAAGAAACTGCCCTTCCTCTGGTGCCTTTTCTAGCATGCTTCCCCTTCCAGGCAGCCCAAGCTGTTTTATCACTTTCTCCAAAGGAAAGCGCTGCCGAGTCCCCAAACCTCACAGCAGCAGGGCTCTGTAGATAAGGCAGAGAAAATATTTCACTCGCAAGGAAACCGTGCTCGTCTCGTACTAACGTCCCTGTCCTCTGGAATCCAAGGCAATAATTACAGCAATTTGTAGATAATTATTTGTTAATTAAAAACAGGCTTGCTGGGTACAGTTACCAATTTCCTCCGCTGGCTGCATAGGGCTGCTCAAGGAGACACTGGGGGATTGTCGGTCTTGTAAAATCGTTTGCTTGTTCTGTTCAGAAAAAAAGTCCCCAGTGGGTCATCTTCCCCCTCTCCCCATATCCTGGCAGGTCTGATTCATTCTCCTAAGACATCCCTGATACAGATTTGTGCCTAGATTTCCCTTGGTGATTTCCAAGAAAGGTGACTGCCGCATTCCCACACTGCAGCCTATTTCCTCAGCTAATTTAATGACCCCTTGCTCACACAGACTCATTTACAGACACTTTTAAGCAAGTAGCTCCTAAAGGAATCGTGACCACAAGCTGAGGTTGTGAGCGTGAAAGAAGCTCACCTCCATCCCATGTTTATATGAGCAGTAATAAGTAAACAGTGTGGAGACGGAATTGTTCAGCTGGGAACAAACTGAAGCTGCTGGTTTAAACAGTGCTATTGGGGCAATTATTCTGCCCTTGATTGTGCAGTCTGGGGTTCATGGTATCTTCCTAGGCATAGTTTTCAGGCCAGGTGTGAGAAGAAGCAGTGACAGGATTTCAGATGTCCCCCACTAAATACTGCATCCACAAGGAGTGTGTCTTGGGATGATGGCCCTCATGAGTTTGAGGATTTCCAGTCTTCTGAGTCTTCTGTCTCTGTTTCTACTGTGGAACACACCGTCTCCTGGTTCCATCACATCTACCAGCCTGCTCCACGGTCTCCCACAGCTCCAGAACCAGGAGAATTATTTAGCCCTGGAAGCAGGAAAGTCACATTGCTCCTGATCTACATCTGGATTGAGCTGGGCATTCATTTCAGATGCCCCTTCTTCTGTGGCACTGAGGAAACAGCTCATGGAGATCTGAGAGTTGGCTCTGTGGGTTCTACACAAAAATAGTACCAGTAGCACTCATGGAAAAACCCTCATGGAAAGGAAAGCCCACGGGGAAGTACTATGAGAGGTGAAAGCGAGCAGCCTCCTCCTCCTCCTGGTTGCAGCAGAGCAGCTGGGAGCCATAGCGACAAGGATGGGACAAAGGAGTAACACAGCCATTTTGTCATCATGTGCCCAGAAGCAGATTGTTTCCATCTCCCTTAGCAAAACAGTGGCATCAGTGAGAACAAACCAGTGATAATGGGGAGGGGAAACAAATTAGGCTGTCAGTATCCTCTTCATGGAAACAATCTCAAGGTTGTTAGTCACACAGGGCTGCTTCGCCCCTCTAATTTTCTCCTGTACGTGGGCTTTCGCGTTCCTCTCATCACCTTAGCGGCTCAGTGCCTGCACCATGTGCAAAGGAATCACAATTACGCAAAGTGGCTGGATGTCATGATATATGGCACTACGTCTCTGCTTCAGCAGCAGAGAAAGCTAACGAAGAGCTGAGATTAAACACTGGGTTAATTAGTACATTTAATTAGTTCACAGTTATTAAATCCTTTCAGACCCTTAGATAAATTGTTCAAAGTACAAAACATTCCTTAGAAATGCCACTGTGTACTCCCCCCTTCTCTCTCTCCAGGTAGGTGCAGGGCTGGGAAGCTGCAGCCTTCCTTTTGCTGCTTAATGCAGGAGCAGAGTCCATCCAAGCCTCAGTGGCCCGGGATCAGACCCTGAGACTACCCTTGAATTTGCAAGTCTGCCAATTTGCAAATTCACAGTTCTTCTGAGAGGGGACGAGGCAGTGCCCTGCTAACATGGACAACAGTTAGTAGCAAAGGAATAGTGTTGGGAAAAGTGCAGGGAGCAACAGTTTCTCTTAACTCTGAGAGACACACACAGATTCAGAGGTTTGCAGTGGACTTAGTCACCCAGCACTGTGTCCCTTTTCATGTCAACTTCCTCTGTGGCTGCAGTAAACTAGCAGGGCAGCCTTGCAGGAAGAAAGAACAGGAATCGGTGGAGGAACTTCTCACACATGCTTTGGAGCACTGCCAGTCCCTGTGCCAGTTAGGCTGAGGGACAGAAAAGGCTCCTCCAGGCTCCTGTTAGCAGGCTCCTGTTAGCAGGCTCCTGTATTCACCACACTGAATGATTACCTTGTGATTTCCATGTTCATCCCAACAATCCATGATACTCCACAGCAGAGAGCTGCTAAGATCTGTGGGGTCAGCTGACCTTCAGAGAGCCCATGGCAGCGCTGCCAGAGGCTGTTCTCGTAAAGGATTTATTTATGGCATAGGAATCCAGTTTCTGAGATCACCTTGGAGACTTACCCAAAGCATTTATCACTTGGATAATGCAGGGCTCCGAACAACACAGGTGCAATGAGCTCAGGCTCTGGGCAGGCTGGAAAACTGATACCTATGGAGACAAATCTGTATGCTGTTTTCATCATAGTTCTCTGGGAAATTGATGTTTGGGTCCAATGAAGGGGGTTTCAGCATTTTTAGCACCAAGCCTTTTCTTCCCTAGTTATTAACAGCTGTGGTGGTGGGCAGGGAATTCAGGTTCTCCTGATGCTGGAGACTTAAGTCCATAGGCTGAGAATTAATAGGGGCAAAGGGCTACATTAGATGTGGCTTGCTTAAGGGAGTTTGCTAAGGAAAAAACTAACAGTACAGGATTAAGCTGAGGGATATTCCTCATTGCACCAGGAAAGATATCCCTGAACAATGACTTACCCAGTACTTGTTTGTGATTCTAGTAACTATAAATTATTAGAAAGCAGAAAGCAAAGGCTGGGATAAGGTACTGTCACTCAGCAAAGCTACATTTTGAGAAGAAGAATGCAGCTTTTTGGAAGATAAAAAGCCTTTTTCCTTTTTCCTCTGTGCGGTTGCAAAAGAAAGGTATTTAATCCTTCTAAAAATAAGTATGAATGTATTTGCTTCCAGAGCCTACAAAATATGTCTGCATCAAAGCAATGTGGAGACATTTGGGATAGAAGAAGCTAATTTGATACTCATAAGAAACCATAGCCAAGGACTCTGTCTCAGAGAACGGGGCTGACCTTTCAGCTGCTGATGATAGTTCTAAAATGACTTCTCATCAGCAAAAGCCCAATCTAACATCAGTTAAAATAAATTAAAAGCTATCACTGGCTTCTGTGGATATTGGATTAGACCATATAAAACCCACTTGAATGCTGGGAACCCAAGGAAATTATCATGGTAAATCTAAATTCTAGTGAAGCCTTACAGGCTTTAAAATATCTCTCTGCAGCCCCATTAAGAATGGGTTTCTACTTAGCTCATGAATAATTCACTTTTTTTCCTTCTGATAGAACCATCACAAACTAAGCCAGCACAAAGCCCAGCATTCCAGCCTCGTTTTTGCTCATAGCAGATCCAGAGCATTTTTCTGTTGAAAGAACAGTCCAGACAGTAAGGCCTGAGCACAGACATTGCTTCACCTCAAAATATCTCTTCTGATTTCCTGCTAGCCCCATAGAGCTAGCAGGAACATAGAGCTAGGAACAGCTCTTCCCAACACTTTTTCATCTCCCCATTTCCAGTCACTTACCCTGGGCCATGGTGATAGTGTGAGTTCCAAAATGACCAGGATCTGGAAAGATTAACCTCCCTTTAGGAGCTGGTCCTCATACACAACTTTGTCCATCTCCTCCTGCTCATTTTTGAAGCACTTGATCTTCATTCCAGAAGGATAAAACCTTGTTGCAGAACAAACCAGCTAGCTGGGATAGCCCCACAGCTCTGTTTCCATGGGAGAAATTTTTGCTGTTTAACTGAAAAAGAGAGAGATGAAGAGTGCTGGCCAGTCCTCCTCAGGAATCACTCCTAGCAACAGAATGAATGGATATCATACAGATTATTACTCCTTCAAACCATTTGTCATTGCATCCTTTGTTCCAAATGCACTGCCTTTAAAATTACCTCATACTGCACATGTCTCATCCACATTCACCTTCAAGCCTCTTTCTTTCTTCCCTCAGTGAAGGACCATCTTAGAAGACAAACTCTGCTTCTACCAGAAACATCTACTGGGAACATTTCATGTCTCCTAAACCCAGATGGAAGTACAGAAGAACCATTATTTCTCACTATCCTTTTAAACCTCCTTCCCTGCAGGCACCCTGACAACTGGCATCCTGCTTCCCAGCCCAGACTGACATTACTACTGTGATCCACAAAGACCACCAGTGCTCTCTGGAGAGCTTTTAGAAGGGCTCTGCTCTGCATGGCAAGAAACGAAATCTACATTCAGACACAGCCATGCCTTTGCCAACACCTGAAACATCTCCAGAATACCCAGTTTATGTACCAGAGAGGAACAGTGCTGTGAGTTAGCTTCAGCACTGCATCGACCCATATGGACATACTCAAAGAACCCGAGATCTGCGGTCGTCCCCGGGGCTAAGGTTCGTGGTTCTGATGGCCAGTGAGGACAGCATCCAGCAGCGAAAAGAAGCTTGGCAGCTATAGGAAATGAGGCCTACCACCCCGATATTATGCTGTGAGACGTGTGGCTAAGGGATTTCCAAGAGCTATGCCATGAGATGTGTGGCTAAGGGATTCCTGAGGGCATGAAGATTGAGGGAGGGATAGTTTATTAGGTGAAGGCCAGGTGACCCTCATCACTGCAAGAGGTGGAAGAGGGAGTGATGCTAAGGTGTCATGGTTCTGTTCCACCCTTGCGCAAGACCCACAGCCTTTGTGATCTCTCTCTTTGTTACTCTTGATATCCCTCATTTACAGATAAAGCGGCTGCCCCACACTTATGACAGCAGGAACAGAAGATTTGACCCTGGTCTCACCTCCACTTCCCCCAAAAGTATACTGATATCATTTGGTCTTTATAAAGAAGGCTATTCATCTGGATGGGAAAAGCNGGGATAGAAGAAGCTAATTTGATACTCATAAGAAACCATAGCCAAGGACTCTGTCTCAGAGAACGGGGCTGACCTTTCAGCTGCTGATGATAGTTCTAAAATGACTTCTCATCAGCAAAAGCCCAATCTAACATCAGTTAAAATAAATTAAAAGCTATCACTGGCTTCTGTGGATATTGGATTAGACCATATAAAACCCACTTGAATGCTGGGAACCCAAGGAAATTATCATGGTAAATCTAAATTCTAGTGAAGCCTTACAGGCTTTAAAATATCTCTCTGCAGCCCCATTAAGAATGGGTTTCTACTTAGCTCATGAATAATTCACTTTTTTTCCTTCTGATAGAACCATCACAAACTAAGCCAGCACAAAGCCCAGCATTCCAGCCTCGTTTTTGCTCATAGCAGATCCAGAGCATTTTTCTGTTGAAAGAACAGTCCAGACAGTAAGGCCTGAGCACAGACATTGCTTCACCTCAAAATATCTCTTCTGATTTCCTGCTAGCCCCATAGAGCTAGCAGGAACATAGAGCTAGGAACAGCTCTTCCCAACACTTTTTCATCTCCCCATTTCCAGTCACTTACCCTGGGCCATGGTGATAGTGTGAGTTCCAAAATGACCAGGATCTGGAAAGATTAACCTCCCTTTAGGAGCTGGTCCTCATACACAACTTTGTCCATCTCCTCCTGCTCATTTTTGAAGCACTTGATCTTCATTCCAGAAGGATAAAACCTTGTTGCAGAACAAACCAGCTAGCTGGGATAGCCCCACAGCTCTGTTTCCATGGGAGAAATTTTTGCTGTTTAACTGAAAAAGAGAGAGATGAAGAGTGCTGGCCAGTCCTCCTCAGGAATCACTCCTAGCAACAGAATGAATGGATATCATACAGATTATTACTCCTTCAAACCATTTGTCATTGCATCCTTTGTTCCAAATGCACTGCCTTTAAAATTACCTCATACTGCACATGTCTCATCCACATTCACCTTCAAGCCTCTTTCTTTCTTCCCTCAGTGAAGGACCATCTTAGAAGACAAACTCTGCTTCTACCAGAAACATCTACTGGGAACATTTCATGTCTCCTAAACCCAGATGGAAGTACAGAAGAACCATTATTTCTCACTATCCTTTTAAACCTCCTTCCCTGCAGGCACCCTGACAACTGGCATCCTGCTTCCCAGCCCAGACTGACATTACTACTGTGATCCACAAAGACCACCAGTGCTCTCTGGAGAGCTTTTAGAAGGGCTCTGCTCTGCATGGCAAGAAACGAAATCTACATTCAGACACAGCCATGCCTTTGCCAACACCTGAAACATCTCCAGAATACCCAGTTTATGTACCAGAGAGGAACAGTGCTGTGAGTTAGCTTCAGCACTGCATCGACCCATATGGACATACTCAAAGAACCCGAGATCTGCGGTCGTCCCCGGGGCTAAGGTTCGTGGTTCTGATGGCCAGTGAGGACAGCATCCAGCAGCGAAAAGAAACTTGGCAGCTATAGGAAATGAGGCCTACCACCCCGATATTATGCTGTGAGACGTGTGGCTAAGGGATTTCCAAGAGCTATGCCATGAGATGTGTGGCTAAGGGATTCCTGAGGGCATGAAGATTGAGGGAGGGATAGTTTATTAGGTGAAGGCCAGGTGACCCTCATCACTGCAAGAGGTGGAAGAGGGAGTGATGCTAAGGTGTCATGGTTCTGTTCCACCCTTGCGCAAGACCCACAGCCTTTGTGATCTCTCTCTTTGTTACTCTTGATATCCCTCATTTACAGATAAAGCGGCTGCCCCACACTTATGACAGCAGGAACAGAAGATTTGACCCTGGTCTCACCTCCACTTCCCCCAAAAGTATACTGATATCATTTGGTCTTTATAAAGAAGGCTATTCATCTGGATGGGAAAAGCTCAAGTCCGGCCCAAACAAATGTGAGGCCAGACTTTCCTGTGTTAAGCCCTTACCATCAATTACCCACAAGTGGTCCTGGCGCAGATGGGTCTGAGGGGAAGGACCTTACCCCTTTCCTGGTGTGTTTAGACACTGTCACTGGTGCTACCCTCCAATTCTTCTTTAAATTAATTGTTTATCTGGCCTGGAGAGGTTTGGTGAGTCAAATAACTCTGGAAAAAATATTCTGGGCAGTATGGCAGAACAGGAGAAAAAACCTATAGCTGAGAGCAGTAATAAATGCACCATCTGTGACCAGGCACAGAGAACACGTTACACGCGCTGAGCAGTCATTACATACACATTTAATTCTCACATTAAGTCAGGAGTTCCCTGAACGACAGAGCCCTAATTTCCTACCAATTTACATCCTGTATCTCTGCCCGACACTGCAGAGGTACCAGCTCCTTCCTGCACTGCGATTCTCTAAGAAACCACATCACAGCAGTGTACCAACATACAGCAAAGCCCAGTGCTGGCCCTTACAGGAGGGGATAGTGACTGGCATTAAAATAAAACTAATTTTGCTTACTCGGGAGTACCAAGACATGCGTGCCCACGTTTCCATCCAGCACTGAGGCAGTAACTCACGTGTGCCCAGGCAGCCTGCTCAATTCTGTGCAGTGGCACAGAGGACAGATACTGGACAAGCTGTCCTCGCTGCCTGAGGATGTGCTTCTACCCCTCCCTCTACCTGCCCTTCCTGTATCCTACCTCTGAGGTCTCCTGTCCTACCTCTCAATGTCTTTCTCATCTACCCGGTTATGTCCGTGCCCCTGCCCTGCAGCTCTAATTCCTCAGGATGGCATTTCAAGGTAGGTCAGAGCTCAGGTCAAGACTGAGCCGAGGGTGGGGACATTGGCTTACTTGGAGCAAAAAGCAGAGGTGAAGGAAGGCTCTGGCAAGCAGCATTGGACTTTGAGGACAAGAAGCTTTTCATGCACAGATAAAAAGAATCACATGGGAAAGTCGAAACCAGGCATCTACAAAGCTTTCCTCTCTCTGTCCCATGAGCCCAGCTTGTTTCTTTTAAATGCAGTCTCTGGCCAGCAATTCCTTTCTTACCTGAGACTTTACAGCAAGGTAGGGATTTGTCTCCCTACAAGCAGTGTCACTACCAAAGCTGCCTCCCAGCACCTCCTGGCCCTGGGGCATCCCACTGCTGCTGTCTCTTGTGTCACCCACAGCGCTCCAATGATCAAAGCACAGAAATGAGGCAACCTCTGACCACAAGAACAGCAGGCATGTTCAGCTGCTGCCTTCCTGCAGCGATGCTGCAGAAGAGGGACAGGCACGAACCAGACAAGTAGAGCAGCAAAGACTGGGCTGCATGGGGGAAGCAGCACTGACCTTACACATTTCATAGAATCACAAAATGTTTTGGGTTGGAAGGGACATTTAACTATCATCTCATTTCAGCGTTCCTGCCATGGGCAGAGGGCCCTTCCATTAGACCAGGTTGCCCCAGGACCCATTCAACCTGGCCTTGAACGCTTCTAAGGTTGAGGCAGCCATAGCTTTTTTGGGCAACCTGTGCCAGTGCCTCACCACCCTCACAGTAGAAGATTTCTTCCTCATGTGCAATCTAAATGTACACTCTTTCATTTTAAAACCCTTGTCCCTTATCTTTGCACTAAAAGGTGCTCCATCTTTCTTATAAGCCCTCTGAAAGTCTGGAAAGGCTGCAGTAAAGAAGAAGCCTTCTTTTCTCCAGGCTGAGCAGCCCCAACTGTCTCAGCCTGTCTCCATATCAAAGGTGCTCCAGCTCTCCGGTCATCTTTGTGGCCTCCTCTATACTCACTCTAACAAGTCTTTATGTTTCCAATGCTGAGGACCCCAGAGCTGGATGCTCCAGGTGGGGGTCTCACAAGAACAGGGGGGCAAAATCCCCTCCCTTGCCCTGCCGGCCCCACTGCTTTGGGTGCAGCCCAGGATACAATTGGCTTTCTGGGCTGCAATTGCACGTTCCTGGGTCATATCCAATTTTTAGCCCACCAGTGTTGCTAACTCATTCCCTGCAGGGCTGGAGACCCTGATGGCTGCTCCTCACCGGCCACCCAGAAGAGCTGGAAGGACAGACGGGCATAAGCCTCAAAAAGAGACCGGAGAAAAAGTTTATTTGTCAGCAAGGCCTGCAGAGCAAAGCCGAGTCCTCCACCCCTTATCAGGAAAAGTAAGAAACGTCGAGGGGCTGTGGTCCCTGAGAGAAGCCCAGGGAGACGGGAGAGTGGCCGAAGGTCCCCGAGAATCACTGCACTCCATCTCAAGACCGAGCGGCCGCTGAGGTGGTCCCAGAGATCAGCAGGATCCCCTACCCCAGGCACGGGGATCCCTTGTGTCCCAACACGGGATCCCTCTGGTGGCCACGGAGGATCCTTTCCCCCCCACTCGCTGGGATCCCATCTCCACTTGCCCCGCTAGGGGCCGACACCCCGAACCAGGAACTACATTTCCCAGAGGCGCTTGCGGCCGGGCGGTGGAATAGGCGGGCTGAGCCGCGCATCCTGTTCCGATTGGCTGGCCGGGGGCAGTCCGAGCGGCCATTGGCTGGGCGGGCGGTCACGTGGGGCGGCGGGAGGCAGGCCGACTCACGTGGGCCGTGCGGGAGTGGGCCGGGAGGGGAGCGGGAACCGGCGGGTTCGGGTCGGGGGTCTGGGGGAGCGGCCTCGCCAGGCCTCGCCAGGCCTCGCCAGGCCTTGCCATGCTGGTCGCCCGGGGCGGGTGGCGGGCCCGCCGCCGCTGCGCCTCCCTGCCGCGGGCCTTGCGGCTGCGGGTGCGCGAGGCGCTGGGGGCGCGGGAGCCGGCGGACGCGGTCAGAGTGCAGGTGTGTGCCCAGGGTGTGCCCGGCAATGGCCCGGCCCGGAGCCTGAGCGGAGGGGAGGGCCTGGAGGGGCGCGGCCCACNATTTCAGCGTTCCTGCCATGGGCAGAGGGCCCTTCCATTAGACCAGGTTGCCCCAGGACCCATTCAACCTGGCCTTGAACGCTTCTAAGGTTGAGGCAGCCATAGCTTTTTTGGGCAACCTGTGCCAGTGCCTCACCACCCTCACAGTAGAAGATTTCTTCCTCATGTGCAATCTAAATGTACACTCTTTCATTTTAAAACCCTTGTCCCTTATCTTTGCACTAAAAGGTGCTCCATCTTTCTTATAAGCCCTCTGAAAGTCTGGAAAGGCTGCAGTAAAGAAGAAGCCTTCTTTTCTCCAGGCTGAG
Source organism: Cnemophilus loriae (assembly GCA_013397755.1). Taxonomy (NCBI): domain Eukaryota; kingdom Metazoa; phylum Chordata; class Aves; order Passeriformes; family Corvidae; genus Cnemophilus; species Cnemophilus loriae. The sequence continues at coordinate 220,628 of VZTF01007688.1, read as the reverse complement.
CAGCCCCAACTGTCTCAGCCTGTCTCCATATCAAAGGTGCTCCAGCTCTCCGGTCATCTTTGTGGCCTCCTCTATACTCACTCTAACAAGTCTTTATGTTTCCAATGCTGAGGACCCCAGAGCTGGATGCTCCAGGTGGGGGTCTCACAAGAACAGGGGGGCAAAATCCCCTCCCTTGCCCTGCCGGCCCCACTGCTTTGGGTGCAGCCCAGGATACAATTGGCTTTCTGGGCTGCAATTGCACGTTCCTGGGTCATATCCAATTTTTAGCCCACCAGTGTTGCTAACTCATTCCCTGCAGGGCTGGAGACCCTGATGGCTGCTCCTCACCGGCCACCCAGAAGAGCTGGAAGGACAGACGGGCATAAGCCTCAAAAAGAGACCGGAGAAAAAGTTTATTTGTCAGCAAGGCCTGCAGAGCAAAGCCGAGTCCTCCACCCCTTATCAGGAAAAGTAAGAAACGTCGAGGGGCTGTGGTCCCTGAGAGAAGCCCAGGGAGACGGGAGAGTGGCCGAAGGTCCCCGAGAATCACTGCACTCCATCTCAAGACCGAGCGGCCGCTGAGGTGGTCCCAGAGATCAGCAGGATCCCCTACCCCAGGCACGGGGATCCCTTGTGTCCCAACACGGGATCCCTCTGGTGGCCACGGAGGATCCTTTCCCCCCCACTCGCTGGGATCCCATCTCCACTTGCCCCGCTAGGGGCCGACACCCCGAACCAGGAACTACATTTCCCAGAGGCGCTTGCGGCCGGGCGGTGGAATAGGCGGGCTGAGCCGCGCATCCTGTTCCGATTGGCTGGCCGGGGGCAGTCCGAGCGGCCATTGGCTGGGCGGGCGGTCACGTGGGGCGGCGGGAGGCAGGCCGACTCACGTGGGCCGTGCGGGAGTGGGCCGGGAGGGGAGCGGGAACCGGCGGGTTCGGGTCGGGGGTCTGGGGGAGCNGTGCTTCAGGGAGGGAAACGTGGGAGCCCTGCGGAGGTGGGGCTGAAGTCCCAGATCTCTGCAGTCCTGCAGAGCCTCTCCGTGTGTTCCCTCCTGTGCGTGCTCAGTTCGCTGTTGTCGCAGCCAGAGAAGCTTTGGAGTCACTCGGCCCGTGCAGAGAAGCGTTGTCACTGTGATGGGTTGTACTGAACGTGCTCTCCACGGTGTTGGCTTTATCACCTGTTCTGTTCTGTTCTGGAGAGCGAGCCATTGCCTCCGTGCTGTTGTTTTAAAAGCTTTTTCATAGGTCTTGTGCCGCGTACGTCCAGCTTTAGAGCAGTGTCAGTAGAACCATCGATAACACTTCTACTGACTTTCGGTCGGCTCCTCTTGTGAACCAATGTCGCCTGGGGTTAATGAGCATTTTAGCGATGGAGCGCTTTCCCTTGGCATTGGATTGTGTGTGCCCCTGTTTTCTGGTGTTTCCAAGTGGCAGAGCAGTGATTGCACACACAGAGTCGCTGTTGCAATGCAGAACTGTGCAGTTGTCAGTATTTCTGGATGAATGTGAAAAGGACTGGGGTACTTGCTGACAGTTTTAAACAAAACTGAAAGAAGATAGATTTAGATTTATAAGAAAGAAATTTCTCACTGTGAGAGGGGAGAGGCACTGGTACAGGTTGCCAAGAGAAGATGTAGCTTCCCCATCCCTGGAAGTATTCAAGGTCATGGTGGGGCTTGGAGCAACCTGGTCTGGTGAAAAGTGTTCCTGCCCATGGCAGTTGGGTTAGAACTGGATATCTTTTAAGATCCCTTCCAGTTCAAGCTTTTCTATGGTTCTACTGACCCAAAACCCATTTGTAGCACACTAGTATTCCTGCTCACACATAGGTGAAGCCTACTAGGGTAGGAAGAAGCTCATCCAGTGCAGGTTCTTTTCAGATGTAGTTTGATGAATAGTGCCAGCTAGAATAAACTGATGCTAAAATTTGCAGTACTGCCATTCCTTCTCCTTCCCTGTCCTCAAGACACTTGCTGCTTTGCTCTTCCTGTGTGCTGGCAAAATGTGGGAGTTTTGTATTAGAATGGGCTAGGAATCTGGTCTGGCTTAAATCCAGCCTTATTATGGCCAGGTTGTTGGAATGTGCAGTCTAGTCGTTACGATCACGATTGTCACTTTTATAGTGCATTCAGTCTGGTAAGGTGTGAAGTGGTCAAAACATTGCTCTCGCAGCTTCTACTGCTCCGATACGAGCCTGTGGGTATGCTCTTACTTCCTACTGCAGGATGCGAGACTCTTCTTCTTATTTAATAGATCCCAGATCAGCTTGAGGAGGTGGCAAAAAAAGCTCTTGAGAATGTTTGTTTGTTCATTTTTTTGGTGTGTATTTTGTTAAGGAGCCTTTGTGGGGAAGGAAACTGAGAAAAACATCCGCCCTTATATGTTAAATGTGCATCCAGTATAACATACATGGTGTGTTCTGGGGATTTGCTGGAATACAGAGGATAAGCACGACAGCTTCAAGGCATGTTACTGTATGAAATACCTTTTACTTTAACCATAAAAATAAGAGGATGTCCAGATGATCTTGTTTCTTGCATTAGTTCTTCCTTTGGGTGGAACACTCTGCAAGGGTGGTTTGCCGTGTCTGACTCACTAGGTTCAGGTCTTTAAAATCTTCCAAGGCTCTTACATGGAACAGAGAAAGCATGTTATACAAGCCTGTATAACGCTTTGCCTGTGTTAGTAGTCATTCTTGAAAGTATAACATGCTTTACTTCTGGTGCTGTTTAATTCTTGGTTTGTTCTGTCTAGGGGACGGAAGTAGATGGATTTGCACTGGTTTGTCTTGTGTAAAATCCCTAAAGCACTTGTACAGTTTGAAGTCATTTGGACTATTTGGTCCCTTCCAGTTAAGAAAAAGATGAAACTGGTTGGAAAAGAGGCAGTTTGGTTGTTTAATCAGCATTGATTTTGGTTGTTCTCTACAGTATTGTTAGAAGATGAGCTGGAAGGCCCGCAGTAGATAATTTTGCTTTGAAGGCTGGCTTTATTTCAGCTCTAGTGAGCTGAGGAGCAACTATGGGAGTTGTATTTTGGATGCTATTACTGTTGCTTACTGCCTTGGTACCGACTTAACATTTCCCTTAAAAAATATAATTAAAATTTATATGTCATTAAAAAACTCAAGACATTAGCCTGCACTGGTCAGTTCTACCATTTTGCTGTTACAAAGAACTTGAGTATTACTAGTTTAATTCTTTTCATGAAACTGGACAAAGTATTTCTAAATTTTTTGCTTAATATCTTTTTTTTTTTCCCCCATGGGCACAGTGAAGCAGTCTTGATTTTGAGATGAAAAGAGAAACATCGAAGGCAATAATTTTTATTTTTGTTTTGTGTGAATATGTAGTTTTTCGTGTGAATCTATTGGCTTCACCATTGTTTTAGCAGTCCAGCAGTTTAGGGCACGTAAACCACTAGTGAACAGATTTGAAAGATTGGAACCTTTCTACAGGGATGCAACAACAAAACTGATACTAAAAACCATCAGAATGGTCTTAAGTGTATTGTAATGAAGAATGGTGCATTACTGGTCTCTCCTGTTTTAGTAAGAAGAGTTTGGAAGGGACATCAGTGATAAGAATATGTACTTTGCCAGAACACTTTACATCTTTAGAGCACTTTGTTGCTTTCGGTATTCTCAGCTCCCCAAAGATGCAGGTACATCTTATTAATCCTTGCCGTTCTCAGGAAGAGACTATGCCTCAGAAGGATGTCTCTGCCTAAGGGTTTGTTTCTCTGCTTTGAAGTCAGAAGAAAAACTGACACTGACTTTTTTTCTCTTTTTATTTTTTAGTATCATTATTTTTTTTGCCCCTAAAGAAACAGTTACTTTGATTTCAGTAGGAAGCTGAAATAGGCCTGAAGTGGTGTGTCCAGCTCAGCTGGAAGAAGAACATGAGTACACAGCGTTCCTGCCAAGAAATAACAAATCTATTTTTCTTTTACCTCTAGGGCTGGGTCCGCTCTGTCCGATCTCAGAAGGAAGTTTTGTTCCTACACATAAATGATGGGAGTTCTCTGGAAAGCCTCCAGGTGGTTGCTGATCCCAGCCTGGAAAAGAGGTAGGTCTGTTTGAAATAACTGGAGAAATATATGTGTTTATCAGTGCTTGGAGGGGTCTGCTTAGGCCTCCTTACCTGTGCCAGGGACTCACCAGCCTTTGGCACCTGACCTCAGGAAAGGCACCACTGCAGTCTGTAGTCTCAGGATGCACTTTTAGGAGGGAGAATGTCAGACTACTCTGTCTCCTCTTTGCTGAGGCTTTGTGGATCAGTTGATTAATCCTATGAGATTAATCTGGACCAAGTTTTCTTAATAGTTGTAGCAGTGTAGGCATTCTTGACTGCTGTTGGAATTGCTTGGAAATCACACGAGCCAGGGATAGGTAGCCAGGGATAACTGTCCCCCAGGTTCTGGAGGATGCTGTTGCTCTTCTATAAGAGCTGGAGGGGTGGCATGGTAGGCATAGCCCCTGGATAGGCTTGTCTGTTCTGTTATAGTAAAATAATGCACTTGTTTTACTGCTTAATTTTGTTTGTTACACCCAGTTGTTCAGTGAGCTAGGGTTGGGAGTTTTGGGATGGACCGGGAACATTCTGTATGTAACTTGATTTTTAAGTAATTTTTTACTATAAACAACGTCTGTCTGCACCAAGAGCCCCTTCTAATAAAAACCTGTCACTTTTCCCCACTTGTCCAACATTCCTGCCTCGTCCTGAATTCTAGGCTTTTGTGAATCTCTTCACATTCTCACCTCTGCATTTAATAATTTTTCATTTCATAAGTTAAGCTCTACAGCTACAGCATCTCTTGTGATCTCAAGTGATCCAGCTAAATTAACAGGAATCTCTCTTCTGAATGTAGTTGCATCAGCACCTAGTTAAGCTGTTGTTTTTTCTTGGTTTCTTAGAGACCTGACTTTTGGAAGTGCAGTGGAAGTGCAAGGGAAGCTTGTCAAAAGTCCTCACAGGATGCAAAACATGGAGCTGCAAGCTGAAACCATTCGTGTGGTGGGACCTTGTGATATTTGGGTATGCCACTGCAGCAGGAGGGGTAGGACTGCTGGAAATCAATGTTTGAAGATCCAAGTATACATCAAAGCATGCTTGAAACTGTATTTTCTTTAAGTCTGAGTGGTCCTACAGACTTTGATTTGTCAGCAGTGTCTGTAGGGTGCATCAAAGGAGAAATATGGGATCACCATTAAAGCTCGTTTCTGGGACAGAATCGTTTCTCCATGGAAAATGAGCATGGGCTGACAGTTAAGAGTTTGCCTTTGTCCCACCCTGAAGCACTTACCTGTGCAGGTGACTTACCTGGTAAGTCTGGCTCGGATATGAATTGGAGGAACAGTGGAACTGGCAAGACACTCCAGGTTGTGCAGGTGGAAGAACCGTATCTGCCACAAGCACGTTCAGAAACAGCTTGCTGTTGCAGCAGTGAGGTGAACAGCTAGGTTTCAGGGGAGCTCAGTGTCCAAAAGATGAAGCATTTTAGAGTGCTAATACCTCTTCTTGTGTTCATGGCTCTTGCTCTGCTATAAAATACACAAAATAACCAGAAAAGAGAGGCAAAAGTATCTAGTTCTTCTGTGCTCTGTAATGGTGACTGAGTTTTAGTAGGGAAAGATGGCATTCTGTGAATAGCAATAAAACTGCACTGACTCCCAAGTTCTCATCCTCTTTGATCTCCTTGTTGTTTTCAGGCGTTTCCCCTGAAAATGAAGGAGAGGCACCCACTGGAGTATGTCCGACAGTTCCCTCACCTGCGATGCAGGAGCAACACGCTGGGCGCCCTCCTGCGAATCCGCAGTGAAGCCACTGCAGGCATCCACTCCTTCTTCCAGGTACTCCCTTCTGTACTGAGCCTCGCGTGTAGAACACGCCACCCAGGCTGGCTGTGTGGGAGCAGGTTAGGACGGAAAGAGTGTGACATCTTGCCTGCAGGGTATGGATTTTGCACGCAGTGGTTTTCTTTCCAGGCCTGGGCCTGGCTGGGCCTTGGCCAGACTGTTGCTTATGATCAGGTTAGTGCATCTGTGGCCTGTCAGTGTCTTTCCACCCATTTCCTGTTATTTATCACTTTCGCATCATTGCGGTATAATTGCCTGCAAGTGTGTGGTCTGTGGAGCACAACATAATATGGACTTGTTTAACCCATCCTCTGCAGTGACCTTACGGTCCTTGGACAGAAACCTCCTCCCACATGGAAAAATCTGTGATCCAGAAACATAGACAAACTGACTCAGAGCTTCGTGTTATTGTCAGTTCTTGCCTCTTGCTGCAATACAAGTCTGTGTGGATGCTGTTAGCTGACATTAATAGACTCCTGTTCTGATGCGTTTGAAACTGATGGGTGGGAGCCACCTATGTTTTCTGAACGTGTCACTCAAGCTGTGGGCACAGCACAGGCTTTGTGCAGGCAGGGGGGCAGTGAATTGACTCTGATGCCAGATGTCACATAGAGACCATGTGATTCTTTGTGTGAGTAGATAAAGAAAGGTAGCAAGTCCTCTAGCACACCTGAGCCTTTCTTTAAAGCTGTTCCTGGAAATAAACATGTTTTGTTTTAGATAAGGTGGCTTTAGTTAGAATGTAATCATATTCAGAGCATTCTGATGAACAAATTCATACGTAATAATTAGTGTGGGCCAAGGAACAGGTTAGAAATGTTGAGATGAATTTCTGGTCCCAGGTTTGCTGGTCTTTGTTGCCTGCAGTGGCAAAGAAGGCTTGCTTGCTCTGAGAACTGCCTGTGTGGAATTGCATGGTATTTGGATGACTTTTGTGAGTTTTGTTGAGGTATGGGGGTGGTGTTTTGTGCTTTTTTTTAAGAGCTTAATGTCAGGTAAAGCTGCTGGTTTCAGGATTGTGCCTGCTCCTAAGACAGAAGCCAGCTCTGTTAGCAATCAGTCTGTGCCGGTGTCGAGCCGCTAGATGGCATTGCCTACAACGGTTTGTGCTTCCAAACCTGGACACCGAAGGCAGCTGAGATACAAAATACATCTTATCAGGCTCTGCTTCTCCAAATCAACTCCTGCTCAGGCTATGACATACCTTCCTGTTCACAATGCTCCAAAGCAGAGCTCTGTTAAAAAATAGAATGTATCATCAATTTAGCAGCAGCAGCTACACTAAAGTTCTTTTTGAAAGAATAAGGAAGATTTAGTCCCAGACCTGATATTTACAGATGCTTGTGTGAGAACTCTCCTAGCACCAGGAATGTCTGTGGTTTTGTTCCATTTCTAATGGAAGAAAGTCTTAAAATTGCCACTTGCATCATCCCAAGAATATTGCAATTTCCAACTTGACAATGCCAGAACATACCATAGCTACAAAGTATAATTGGAGCATTTTCAGTCTGCAAAGCTGTAAGGAGCTTAACGGTGGAAGAAAATAAGTGGAGCTGTTTGAATACACACTCAAAATTATCAAGACTCTCTGTAACTTTAAAGACCTCTCTTTTTTAGCACATTCATTTCCAGGAATGAATGACTAGTGCCAAGTGCCTTTGGTTTGGATGATGAAAGCTAAAATGTCCTCTTTTAATCTTCTCCTGTGAATTGTGGTCCATGTGGGATAGGAACATTGTTCCTAGGCACAGTAATAGTTGCATTGTGAATGGCAACTTCCATTCTGCACATTAAGTTCCAGGTTTGTGAGAGCCTGTAATGCAACTTGAATTATTTTAGAAGCTTTTATAAGGGGAATTATCCAAGAGGTTTTTAGGGGATTCTCTTTACTTCAGATCTGTGCAGTTCGCATTACTTTCCAAAGCATATAAGGGATCTTCTGTGTGAAATGTGCTTCTTTATAGCAACTGCTACCACTGTATGAGGAATTTAGGCATTTTCAAACATCTCCTGTAGAGCTGGGAGGCCATGTAACCAGCAGAGCTCTGAATATGCAGGGAACTGTGTCAGAGGCCTGCATTTTGTACTGGTAGACTGTAACTTCCTTCTCCAGGCAAAGCAAGTAGTTCTGGATCCAAAACTTCCTTCTGTGCGATAACTGGATCCCAGTGAGAAGCCAAGGTCTTTGCACCTGTAACCAAGGTAGCCTAGAGCTGACTGCAGGGACTTTGCTCCCTCTTGGTTGTGTTATTGTACTCCAACAAAATGCATTGCATGTCCATATGAGGTTTTTGTTCCAAATTAATTTTAGTTTGATTCTCAGAGTGGGCAGTAAATACTAGTCCTGTCTTCCTAGCCCCTTAGCTAGCTGGTGATAAAGGACCAGGACCTCTCATGTGACTAACTGAATTGTATGATTCTGGTGAAAGCTGTGAAGCTAAGATGTATCCATCCACTGAATATTGGGTTGCAGCTGTTTTAAAAGCCTGTGGCTGTGCTGCACAGAAATCCAGAGAAGAGGGGCTCTTTCTTCATTCAGCCTTACTGGTTTCAGTGGCCTTTTGCTGGATTTATGAACTATTACATGAACGTGTCATTCCAGAGGTACCTAGAAAATGACCAAGCCAGGGTGTACCCTGTCTTTTAAAATCAGCTTGACTTCAGTATCTTAGAAGATGCAAGGTAGGACTGACATTTCAATGGTGGTTGAGTGTTTTTAGGGTCTTCCATCCAGTGTGTGGTTTCTGTCATGCAACACATTTGATCACTTCTCTTAATGCTGCACACAAAGAGTATCCTTTGCCTAACCACTGCCTTCCAGAAAGCTGAAAGAAACAAAGCGCTGAGGTCATAGGGGTGAATTTGATTGAAACTGCCCAAAAATATAAAAATGCTAGAGGAAGTGAGAAGAACGAGGAATGGTGTGGAAAAAGGCCATTGCAAAAAAACTCATAGTAATGACATGAATCTCATTTGGTTATGAAACTTGGAGGAAAACGCGCAGGTAGTAAACACTGATTTGTAAATCATGCTAGCATTTAGTTTGTCATCTGTCCCTGTAAGGCAGAAGCTGCCCAAAAGAGTACATGTGCTGTCCTGGCTGGTGTATAATGGCCTAGTTAGGTGTGCTGGTTGATGTCATCCTTGAGGGTGACATTTGATATCTTTAGCTCCTTAACTTTGCTGTTCTGTCTGTCCCAGGATAACGGATATGTGCATATTCATACCCCCATAATTACATCCAATGACTGTGAAGGTGCTGGGGAACTCTTTCAAATTGAGGTGAGTTGGGTTGCATGAAGTTTGTTCTGATTTGTTGTTTTTTTTTTTTGCAAAGCAATTCTTGAGTTATTAAGAGTTAGAGGAAATGTTCATCTTTATAAACCCTTTTATGTACTGTGGTACTGTATTTTCATTAATATAGCAATTCTTTGCTTCAACTAATAATTTAGACAGTTAAACAGGTGCATTATCTTTTTTTAAATTTTATTGTTATTTTTTGCATTAATCAGCACCTTTTGTACCAATGAGGTTGTTCTACCTCTTGTGCTGTGGAAAAATTTACAAAGAATAACGGAGGGAGGTGGAACATCTTAGTAAACAGAATGATGTGGTCATAAGAGCCCAAGAGATGGGATGGGTCATTCAGGAGAGACAACTACACTCAAATGTTTCTTAGCTTTGAAACAAAGAATATTATTCATCATGAGATAATCCTTAAAAAAAAAAGTCAGCAATAGCTGAAACTCCTTTTCGCCGGTGTGTACGTACATGTTCCTCCCTACAAGCTGCTACTGTTGTATGTCGGAATTCTCCCCCAGTATTGTCAAGCCTCTCCATAACCACCAATTTACTGCCACAATCTATCATTATAAGAGTACCTCACATCACGGGTCAGAACCTCCTGTGAAAATGAAACACAGCCATAACCACTAAGATCTCCCCCACAGATTTCTCATGATTCTTGACCGCACAGTCATTAATCATATGGAATTCCATCTGCGTTTTATACTTTTGTATTTGAAATTCAGTCTTCTATCTCAAACAACGGCATCCATTGCCACTTATGCTTATTGGCTCCAGCTTTGCTGGTGATTCATCTGTAAGCAAAAGAAAAATTGTTGAGGTAGCAGTTACTTGCTGTGGGATTGTGTCTTCCACTCTGCACAGCCTCATGACAAAAAAGGCTTCTGTCTACTTGTTCTCCAGGATCTCAAGGTCTAACCTGTGCTACCAGTGGTTCCCTTCCAGACCAGTACATGTGGCTCAGCTTTTTGCTTGCTGGGACAATAGGGTTGATTAGCTAAACTAAATTGTTCCTGTTTAATTGAGATGCCTTAATGCTACCCAAGGTTCACTCCAGGCTGTTGCATGCAAATTAAGACGTGAAAACAAGTGACACTTAATGATGGAAACATTATGCAGTTTGCAGCTGTACAGTGTATTGCGTCTTCCGGTACAAATTGTATCCACTTGAAAGCTGTAGAGGATGCAGGACTACAGCGTAGGTGGCTGGTAGTGACAGAAGCCCTGATGCAAGTGTTGAATGAGGTGCTAAATTGTGAGCCGGGAACACGTATAAACTGGATCTTATCTAAATGCATGGTTCAAGGCAAATATTTTACTCCTCTCCAGTGGGATTGCTGAGGTGTGAATAATACCTGTCTTGGAGAAATGTAACTACAGCTGTGCTTGAAAGGTGTGGTGTAAGTGCCAAGTCAGACCCCGCTGAATGGCCCATGCCATAAAGGAAGGGCTTCACAAACCCACTTGCTGCTGGGAAGGGGGACGTTCTCCCTGATTTCCTGTTTCTTCTTGGAGCACAGTTTCATTGTCTGGCCTCATTTAGGACTTAGTTTTGTTCCCGCAAAGTTGCGTTCACAACTGGTTCCTGGCTAGCAGAGATCTAAGATTGCCTGCTGTCCTGCTGGGATCACTTCACTCCACTGGAGCAGCGACACTGTTTTTTGACAGTGAAAACGTGGGGAAGATTAAACCTGCCTCGGGCCGTGCGTGCGAGGCTGTCAGACACAAAATAAGAGTGACAGAACGGTGTCAGACCTAATAATAAGAGTGTGGTATTTGCAGCAAAGCCCAGAATCTTCATGTGCTTTTAACCAAACCAACTATGAAGATATTCCTGTCTGCTGTATTCAGTCACTTTTTAAACTAGCCTTTAATTCACTGTTTGAACAGGAGGGGAGAGAAAATATAAATTCCTGTTCTTCTTATATTTGAGGAGGAGCTAAGATTTCTGGTGATGGGAATTGATGAAAGCAACCTTCAAATCAGATTCTTCAGTTTCAAAAAATGTTTAAATCCTATTCCTTAAGTTTTAAGACCTATCTTCTAGTTGCAACCAGATTTGGTGTTGTATTGCTCCTGAATTTGTAGTAGTTACAATACATCTACTATTAACAGGTTGGGTTTTTTCTGCCTTTAGGGGTTTTTTTTAGCTCCCTTGGGCAGTGTATAGAGCTAATAGTCGCACCAGTTTAGCTAACCTGCTGCAGGTGGAGTAAGTTGAAAACTTTAGTTGAATAGCCTTTAGGACTCAAGTAGAGGCCGCTTTTGAACCCACTGTTGCCACTATTGCCTTTAAATAGCTATCTTCTCTGACTGGCACAGTTTTAATCCTCTGAGTAACGTCTGATGGCTGCTCTGGCCTGTGCATTCTTTTGAAGTGATGGAAAGTGAAGAGAGTAGGAATATGTTTTTACATGTGACTTGAAGAGATGGGAAAAAATGTATCTGAAGTTAGAATGAAAAGGCTTTTTGAAATATGGTCTTTGATTCCTAAAACTCTTAATCCTGTAGGATTTGTGGTTGTTTATATGTTCAGCTTCCTCATTATCTTTGTTTGGTTTTGGGTGTACTGATAAGTCTGTCCATTGCTTTGCCTGGGATGCTCTCATAGTAGGGCTTGGGATGGGGGGAATCCATTCTCTCTCTTCTGGGCAAATCAACTAAATGTTTTTAAAATGAAGTACTGTAGTGGTGAAAAGAGTACAGTAAGCAGAGGACATTTTAAAAAATAACTCACAAGATGGTAATAGCTCCAGAGGACACTTCTCCACCTGAAAAGTGTAGGTTTGAGGAGAAACTGCCAGAAGTGTGAAAACGACTAGGCAGACCCTAACCCACATGGAGAACATCAGCAATACCAGCTTGTGGATTTCTGCACTGCTGACAGTGTCTTCCTGTGGTGGGAGCATGTAAGGGAGAAAGCATCTTGTCTGTGCTTCTTTCTTTAAAGTAAATTTATTGAAAACACTAGAAGAGCTTTGACTGTTAAAAGCAGTATTTTAGTATCATCCAAAGCAGGACAAGGCAATTCTTGAAATATGGAGAATGCAGATCAGCACGGGCAGATAGCCCTTATTCTATTTTAATCTGAAAATAATTCCCCTATACCAGCAGTTTTAGCACCTCCGCCTCAGCTCAGATTCTTTCCTTACTTTTTTATTTTGCTTATTTTTCTCTTTTATTTCTTCTGAAGTCTAAAATTCTTAGCAGCTTTCTGTGTTGCAAGAAACTTTACCCAGTCCCCTTCTGTGGCTGCATCCTAGGAAATGTGCCTTACTTTTGTCCTTGTGACCCAGCTGCATGTCTGTTCCCTGCTATTTTCAGTAGCCTCCCACTCTGTCTGCAGTGTTGAAGGCTCTCTGCTTTCTGGGTCTCTTGCTTTCTTTTCCACTTTGCTCCCTGGAAAATTTTCTGTATGTGGCCACCCTCAGCTGCTGTGGAGAAGGTGGACGCTTCTCTGTGCTCTGTAAGAGCCTGTCTGGCCCAGGACACTCCAGCTGGTTCAGTGTGCATCTCAACAGCCACTTTGCCTGGTGCCCAGCTGCAGCCTCTTAAGAGAACTCAGCATGCAGTGAGTTCCAAAGCACAACTGTATCAAGCATTCACAGCTCTTTAAAGTAGATCTCACATGCAGTTTTTACTGCCTGTGGCCATATTCCTTCCTGGGACCACTCTCTACATGTAAGGATTGCTGCACTCTACCTGTCAGCTCCGGCAGTGGTAAAATGTGCTCTGTGTGAGGCTTATCTCTTCCCATACACACACCTCATGGCACTTGGATGGTGTTTGGCTGAAGCACAGTCTGGATCAGGCCATTTCATTACTTGAAAGGGTATTTAACTGTAAACTTGGAGAACCATCCAGGTATAGTTCTTCTCTAAAATGCATCTGGAGATTGTATGGTGTTGGGCTTTTGGGGGTTTTTTGCCCCTCGCTCACAGGAGTGAATGTCAAAGTTTTTAGATTCCTGAAGGTGCAAGTTAATGGCTGTGCCCGCTATGGCACCAGCAACATATACCTGCTGCTGAAGAGGCAGAAACTTACTCCTACCATCCCTTTGGTAGTATTGGAAAATATCCGTGTCAGCACCAAAGAAAGCTGGGATCTGCTGGGGAGAATCACAGTTAAACGCAACAGTATTAGTGTCTTTCAGGTGTTTTCCCTTTTAGAGATGTGTGAGGGTCTGGGAGGCAGCCAGTCCCTGGGAGACTAGTACTTCAGAGATGTACTCAGCAGAGATCAGGGTGAGCTGGACCTGAGCTGAGGGATGGCTTGCTTTTTCATGTTCTAGCTCTCCCAGTTTCTGCTTGTTTCTACCTGATTCATATCCGCCTGTCCAGTCCGTATTTATGAGATGTTATGCATTCCAGTACATATTTATGAGATGTTTGTCTCGGCAGAACCAGCTGCTGTTGCTCAGTGCAAGTCCAGCTGGTCAGAATTAGGACTGGAATTGCAAGGAGGACTTCTTGGAAGTTAGGAATTTTTGCAGGGGTTGTCTAAAGAGGAAAATCCAATCATGTTTATAATGGGATGTCACAGAGGGCAAATCTGGATTAAAGATGTGTTGCTGGGAAGCTGCAGCAGTTTGGTGGTGTGGGCCTGGGCTAGAGCTACAGCAATGATTTCGATGAGCTCTTCAAGTCTTCTCTGATCCCTTTATGCTTTTGGCTTGCATAGAGTGTAAGATCGAATCAAACTGTTTGTACTCTCCTGAAGCTAATTGCCTCAAGGAGAAGTTAATAGAAGACTGACATCAAAGGGAATAATTTTAAATTAAATCATTAGACATTTGAGGAGATGGAGAACAAAACAGGTACTAAATCCAGTTGTACTTGTATTTAGAATGAGAATAAAAAGCCTTTGAAGTTGACATCAAATACTAGTATGTTTATAGCACGTTTACTCTGAGACACCAAAATGTTTCATACAGATTCCCTCTCCCTTTTCCCCCGTTGTAATTTGGGTGTTTTTTGACTCTGGGATGGAAAGAGCTTGAAAGGAAACCCATAATTCCCCTCCTAATCTTTTATCAAATCCGTGTTTTGGAGTTGGGAAGTGAGAGAAGCATCCATCTAATTGAAGTAAAAGTAGCACAGTGTTGTTGCTTCGTTTTGCTAGTCATGGGCATGAAAACCAATCTCACCCAGTGTCAGCAGTGAAGAGATAGTGTCCCCTACCATTTATTTGTCTTGTAAGAGTGGCTGTGATTTCATATAATAAAGAAGCCAGCTTGATCTGAAAGGCTGAGCATGAATCTGGGGCATAGGTGCTTGGGAATATTGGCCTGTGCTCAAATGTGTAAAGTGGAGGAATCACCTCCAGTGGATTAGGTGATACTTGTACCTGTGAAATGTGCAGCTGCTAATTATGGAATCTCCCCTTGCTGAAGGTGTCCCTTCTCAACAAAAAGGGAGGCATTTAATTTTTCCTGCGTAGAAAAGTTTTCTGCATGAGCTGTGTTGTGGCTCGCAACACCCACTGTATCGAGTATTGTGCCTTAAGATGAGGGAGAGCAAGTGGGCAGCTGTGGAGAGGCGAGATGATCGGATGGTGATGGGACAGTAAAATTTTCTCTAACTATTGCTGTGTTTACTCTTCACCTTCTGTCAGAAGCCATTCAGGAGCTGCTCACAATGCAGACATACATCTTGGGATCTCTCAGTGACCTCTCAAACAGGCTGCAGGTTTTCAGAAGCCCGGTTGAGTTGTGGATTGTCTCACTTTCTCCAGTCACTTACTGTGTTTCTATTTTCCCTATGTCTCTCTGAGATCACATCTGATTTGGAGAATGAAAAATGACACAAAGTCACTATAAATAAACCAGAGCCCAGCTCCTGGAGACAGCTATATCCTGTTTGTGTATTTGAGGGGAAGCGTTGCGATTTCGTGGCTGATTTCTTGTTCTTTTCTTGCTTCCATTTTGTCTCTTTCTCATTGTTTAGAAGTTGCATCCTACAGGATTAGGTGGGATTTTTCACTTGTGAAACAAGGAAAGTAGCTGAACTAAGCTTGCAGAGAAAGAGAAACCAGTGGTACATGGCTCTTCCCATTAGTCTTCTGGCCATGGTTCTGGGGCTGCAGTATGTGAATGTTTGATGTTTATTAATATCCTTATTGTTTTTGAGCAAATGCTCTGGGTTTATTTAATGAAAACAATAGGGGCCTGCTTCTGCATCCTTGGAGTTTGGTGTTTGGTTTTTTTTAGAACTGCAAAACCTCTGAAACGAAGGAAACAGTCCTGGGGTTACAGCCACAAATTGTCATATTTTCACTGATCTCTGTGGAACAAGGCAAGCTTGCTCTTTTCTTTAGTGTGATGCTGTGAAGAGATAAAACTGCCTTGTGATCTGAGGTTTCTGGAAGTCACTGTTTTATCTTTGTGATGAGCAGCAGAGCTTTTTCAGAACAAAAGCAACACCTTCAAACTCATTGAGAAAAATGGCAGGTTGTAGACCATCAAAGGCTGGCGAACAAGGCTCCCTGTGACAGAGCAAGTTGGGGAGTGGGGTGGCTGGAGGCAGTGGCATACTTAGCTGAGCTAGCAACACTTAGCATAACTCCTAGGAACTACACTTTGAAAAGTGGGTATTTTAAACTTATTTCAGAAGAAAGTCTTCGTTTGGAAGTGAATGTAGATCAGCCAGACCTCAGATTAGCTTTGAAGTTCCGTTCTGTTTTTCCCCTGAACCTTTGGCTCCTCCAAAGCTTAGGGATGACACTGAAATATACAAGATGTTGAAACGCAATCTCATTTATCTTCATGTTTCTTTAAAAGTCAGAAAGTTGTGACCTCTAGAGATCATCTAATCCATCTCACTGTGCTCAAACAGGGTCAGCTGGAGCAAATTGCCCAGTACTGTGCTGCTGAGTTTTTTATATCTCCCCAGATGGAGACTTTACAGCCTCTCTGGACAACCTGTTCTAGTGCTTGACACCCTCAGTAAATATTAAAGGTTATTCTTGTTTTCAGATGAATTTTTGTGTTTCTTTTTTAAAATCTGTGCCTATTGTCTCTTGGGACTTTTTTTTTTTTGAGGTTTTTCATAATGGAACACTGAACTTGCTAAATTTTCCATTACGTGTAGATTTTTATGCTTAAAATATCTGATGACCTCAAAAAAGCATGCAAAAGCTGAAATGAAACACAGTTTATTTTTCAGTGCCTATATAATATGTAAGCTGTGATGTCTTCAAATTAATATTGTTCCAGTTGTGATATTTTTGAAGACTGAATAACAAATCTTAAGAGGATATTGCATTCCCTTTTTTTTGACTACTGTTTGTCTTTTTCCAGCGGAAACAAATTCATTTCCCCATGAAAAGAAAATAACACTGTTTTTTAAAGTTTTTTCTGGAAGTCGGTAGCACTGACACAGAAAACACTCCTCCATTTTCTCATCAGGCTTGAAATTGAATTTTGAAGGCAATGCTGTATGAAGCTTCAAACTACAAATGATAGAGATTCTTCTCTTCCTCCTCTCTGTTCATCTTGGTAGGAAAGTGAAAATCAATGCTTTGAAAAGAGGGAAAATAAGCCAGGTGCTGTGCTTTTTATTCAAACACCAATAGTCTGACTTATTGCTCATTTTTTGACTTACAGACATCAAGTGAGGCAAAGGAGTCTGCGGAAAAGACCCATTTCTTCAATGTGCCTGCCTTCCTGACAGTTTCTGGCCAGCTCCATTTGGAAGTAATGGCAGGGTGAGCAAAATTCGAAGTTTTTGGTTTTATCTATGGGATATTCTCATAGTAATTTTGGTAACCATTAGATACCTGCCATGTGTATCTGCCAGAAAGGGACTGAGTGGCAGTGGCTGGATGGTGGGTGGTGAGAGGCCAGCCTAGACAGAGGGCTGGAGCACCTCTTGAACGGACACAGGCTGAGAGAGCTGGAGTTGTTCAGCCTAGAGAAGAGAAGGCTCCAGGGAGACCTTAAAACCCCTTCCAGTACTTAAGGGGCTCCAAGAGAACTGAAGAGGGCCTTTGGACAAGGGCATAGAGTGACAGAGCAAGGGGAAATGGCCTCAGATTGAAAGCGGAAAAGTTTTAGATATTAGGAAGAAATTCTTTACTTGAGGGTGGTGAGGCACTGGCTCAGGTTTACCAGAGAAGCTGTGGATGCTCCATCCCTGGATGTGTTCAGGGCTGGGTTAGATGGGGCTCTGAGCAACCTGGGGTAGTGGAAGTTGTCCCTGCCCGTGGCCGAGGGGTTAGAACAACATTGTCTTTGGGGTCACTTCCCAAACCCTTCAATGATTCTATGCTCTGGAGGGTCACACAGCATCTAGAGAGTTAATGCTGTGTGATGTATCAGTGCACTGCTTT
The DNA here is from genome assembly GCA_013397755.1 of Cnemophilus loriae. Taxonomy (NCBI): domain Eukaryota; kingdom Metazoa; phylum Chordata; class Aves; order Passeriformes; family Corvidae; genus Cnemophilus; species Cnemophilus loriae. The sequence goes on along the minus strand of VZTF01007688.1, from coordinate 203,153 downwards.
TGCCTCTAGAAGAGCTTCATTTCTATTTGAAGACTGAAGGGATTCAATACCACTTGAGCTGCAGGCCTCAAAAACTCAGTGTACTTAAATAAAATAAAAATAAAAGGAGCAGGTTCCCAGAACAGCTATGCTCCATTATGAATAAACACAGCTTACCTAAATTTAGATGGCTCTGGATTCATTTAAAATGCCTGTAAGAACAACACCACTGTAAAATAGGAACATGAAGCTGTAATGTGCTCTATGCTGAAGAGCATTGATTTTTTTATTTATCCATCCTTAGAGAGCAAGGTGCATCTGAGTGATATCAATGGAAAAAGTATTTACCAGACAGGTAATCTGCCCAGTTTAGCTTTCTGCTCTATCTTAGAGCAGGCTGTGTACTATTTAAGGGGCACAGACTGATGTAATAGAGTGAGATTGTATTTCAGGTTGATCGTTATAATACATATTCTTTCTTTGGACTTACTTGAATTGTGGAATTACGTCTTTCAGTAAGGGTCACAACGCATGACAGTCAATTAAGTCTAACACATACAAACGCATGTCATCCTATATTCCAGGGACCAAAATCTCCCCCTCCTCCAGTTAAACAAACCTCTTCCTCATTAACTTTCCCCAGCTAATATCTGAGACGATGCCAGTCTTTGGCTGCCAAGTGACCTGTGCTTTGGCCGCAGCAGACAGGGCACCACATGAGAAACATCTTGTCCATCAAGAATATCTAGCTTGAGTATTTCAGCACATCGCAGACATTGAGCTGGTCTGAGAAGAGACTGTGTCTCTTAGAGAGAACAAACCAGGCAGAAAAGAGATTTCTGAAAAAATTGATGTGTTTTGATTTGTATGCAAAAATTGCCCTTTGAACAATTTCACTGCAGCTATTTATCAGCAGGCAATTAAACTGTGCAACAGTGATTACATAGAAAAATTCTGACACTGATTCTCCACATTGCACATGAGGCATGGACAGCAAATACTGTTAGAAATACAGGTCAGAACTCCCACATGAGAAGGCCAATCTTTCAAGTTCATATTTTCTAAAGCTAGGATTTTATCCCTTCCATTTTCAGGAGGTTTCCACTGGACAGTAACTGATCACTTTAAAAGTGTTTTTAAAGTCACCCTAAGTGCATGATGAACCCCTTTGGCACATGGCAAACAACTGCAGTGCTACCTGCCTGAGATCTGGTCTCTGACAGGCTCTATCAGCCGTCCAGCTAGCCAGCAGTGATTTGGCTGAAGGACCGTGTCTGAGGAGAATCCACATTGTAAGGGCTCAGAAAAATGTGCCTTCAAATAAGGGTTGTTGTGCTGATTTCACTCCAGCTGCTCAATGTACTAATTTAGTTAATTTATTGGGAAAATTCAGTGCAGATGAAGACCAAACCCATTGTGAAAGAGATCTCTCTCTTTGACAGACTTTCACCCTTAATCTTAGAGTAGTAAAAAGTGAGTCTTCCACCTCCAAAATGGAAATATTCTAGTCTTCCCAATAAACAAATCAGGTAAAACAGTAAAGATTTATCTGTTTTGGATTTGATTCTCTGAAATTTACCATTTGTTTTAGCCAGACTAAATTCTTCATGTCCATAAAACTATCTAGTCTTCAAAAATTACCTTTAGCTTAAATATAATGTTGAATGTTGCAGTCTTAAGGCTCTCAAGAACACTTTGTCCCTGAGAATTTGTGGGAGGAGACAGAGAGAAATGCTGAGGAGAACCTTCGCCATCCAGTCTTGGCCCGTATTCTGTTGTGACTTGTAGGACTTGGGAGACAGACAGATCCTGCAGAAGTCCATTAGAAACCAGAGGTGGAGCAGGATAGGTATGAGAGGCAGGTAGGAATTTGTCCATGGGGGTGTATGTAGTAGGTAACAGAAGGTCAAATAGGCAGTCATGTATTTTTGGGGTTAGCTTTTAACTTTACAGAGCTCACGAGCAACCTCCAAGCTGTGGTTGGGAAAGGCTGGCAAGAGGAGGTCTGGAGAAGGCTTACCAGATGAGTCTGGAATCATATCTTCCGTGTCCTTGCAGAGAGTTCATCTGCAGACCACAGGGTATCACCTGAGTGCCCATGCTTGTGTGTTGTCCAGGGCTCAGGGCTCTGTTTCATGGCAGGGTTGCTTGGGATGCTATTCCTGATCACAGGAGAGAACAGTGAGCCATTTATATTTCGTGAGTTTTTTCTTTGAGGAAAAGTGGGGAGAGAGATGTTCCTGTGTTTATTGACTGTCTGCTGTGCTCTGTATGCTTGTTATTGAAGGCAAGGTCAGAGGAGTTCATCTTGTCTCTCAGTGTGACACAAACGGCCTACTTGGCACAACTTCTTATTTCATTGTGCCTCATCTTAGCGCTGACGGCATCTAGGTTGTCTGCTCAGCGTGTCTGAATCATTGTCAGCTGCTGTAAATCTATGGGCTTTTTAAGGTCTCCAGAAAAGTCTTTATTCAGTAATACAGCTCTCCCCTTCAGTCTCCTAAGTCTCGGATGAGTCGTTAACCGGTGTGTGTGGTAGAAGTGTAGGGCTGTCTGTGTCCTGATATCTGGTTTTAAATGTCATTGGTTTGCTGTGAAGTCCGTGTGGTATTTCCTTGCCCCCTGATCCTCCGGTGAGGACAAAGGCCCCTTTGGGGACCTGAACTGGGCTGGAGGGTCTGTGACAGCTGAAGATGATTCAGAGGCATACTGGAGCCAGCGAAAGCCAATTGTTTTCAAGAAGTACAGCTTGCTGGCTACAGTTATTTTTTTTTTCTTCTCCTTTCCAACAGGCTGTACCTGCTGCTCTCTTTTCAGCCCCTCTTGTTAATAGTTTAACATTAGTGTTTTTCCCTTGTGCCACATTTCATCCTAGGCGCTGTCTCTTCCGTGTTTTGCATCATGAGCTTAAATAAAATTGCTTTTCCTAAAACTTCTGAGAGCTATCCCCTCCCTAAATGGCAGCATAAGTTTTCTCATTCCTTGCCCTCCTTAGCCCTGTTTCTTTTCTCTAATCAGGTCTTCACTAGGTTTCTCCTCTTTTGTTCATCTCACATTCTCTTGAAGTTCCCTACAAATGGGTAAAAGGCTGAGGGGCAACCTAATAGCAGCCTGTTAGGACCTGCAAGGAGGTTCTCCAGAAGACAAGCCCACTCTTTGCAGTGGTGAATGACAGGAGGACAAGAGGCGATGGGGATAAGTTGAAACAAGTGAAGTTCTTAGTGGACATCGGGAGGAAAATCATGAAGAAATCAGTCAAGCATTGGAAAAGATTGATGAGAGAAATTGTGCTTTTCATCAGAGATGCAGCTAGATGGAGCCTTGAGCTGATCTGGCCTTCTTGCTGACCCTGCTTTGAACAGGAGACGGGACCAATGACCTCCTGGGGTCCCTTTCAGCCCAAGTAATTTTCTTCTTCTAAGTTTTTTCTTGCCTTTGTTCTCATTGTCCTCTCCACCTATTTCAGGCACAATACCATCTTGGCGAATTATCTCTCTAGCTCAATTTCAGTTCAGCGTCTCCAGGACTTGTGTTTTCCTGCTAACTTAAAATCTCGGCCTTTCATACGAACTTCTGCCTGCTGACACCTAATTATAAAACTTGGTTTAGTTGCAGCATAATTAATCCCCCTTTCCTCAAGCACATCCCCTTGATTTCTAAACCATTGTGTATTCTGCTGCTCTTCTGCCTAATCCAGATATTCTCTGCAATTCTGCAACTGGTTTTGCGGGTTGCAGAGAGGGTCTAAAAAGCATCTCAGTCATCCAGACTATTTTGGCTGTGTCTGCCTGAGTTTGTAGAGAGCTGAACTCAGTGAATTTCCTGTTGTTTGCAGAAGGTACTAAAATCACACTGATTTCACTTTTAAAATGCCAGTACTTCAGTGTTTTTCAAAGCATGGAGGATGGAGAATGAGAGAGAGAGCTGTCATTTTGATGTTCAAGAAAAGGCTGCAGAGCTCAAAAGAGATGTTTGAGGCTGCCTTCCGTAAAAGAGACTTCATTCTCAGCAGTCTGGCAACACATGCTCTTAAAATCTGATTCCAAAATGACTTGCTAATGATGAAACAGATTGCATTGTCTTTAAACAAATATTTGCTCTACACTGTACAGTTTTAAATTCTTCTGAATGCAGCTGCAGGAATGATGTCCAGTTGTATAACATTCCTGTTGCTAAGAAGTAACAAAAATAAGTGTAATTATTTATCTTGGATGTCTGAAAAAAATTTCTGAGATTTCTTGCACAACATTTGTTTGGGTCTGAGTCATAATGCAGACTCTTATAATTAGTGCACTAACTTCCATTAATTAGGCTGACACTTAATTAGATCTATAAAAAGCAACTGTGACATGTCTGGTTTTAATCAATTACTGCATACTTCAGTCTGGTTCACGACTGCTGCAGTGATTGTTAATGACTTTGTATTACTGGGAGGCCAAATACATGAACTCTGTAGGTACAACAGTGAGTCTAGAGTTGCTTGGCTCGTTGGAGCTTTACAGTCCTCATGGATATTCTGTTGGTCCTTTTTTCCTCTCCGCCTTTTTGGGAGGGTAAGCAGGTAATTTGCTTGCAAGCATGGTGAGTGTGTGCTGAGGATAGCAGCCATGTTCTGGGATCCTCACATGGAGGACTGAATGCAATCCCAGCAGTCTTGGGCTGTGTGCTCTTTGTGTTATGTCCTTGCTGTAAAAATCAAGTGCAGGTAGCAAGAGAAGAACAGGTTTTATGCTCATCTGGTGAAAGGTGTCATCAGCTGAAATTCTTGGTCCTCATTGTACAAGTAAGCTAAGCTAAACCAGTATGCTTCTGTCTTGAATCCAGTGCATAGTCCCTTTTCCTTCTCAGAATACCTTGTCATCCCTATTCTAATCAGTGGTAGGTGCTGTAGGATCTGTGTCAGAAGAACCCAGCACTCACATGTGTGTAGGGCCTTGCAGCACCACTTCATCCATGTGCCAACACAACACTGTGAGAGCTGCAGGGGTTTAAGAAGCTGTGGATTTGTGAGTGACAGTAGGGCTTGTCACAACCCTCTGCCCATGTTCCTGTGCCATAGTAGCCACATTCGTGGTGACTTCCTCAAACTTGTTTTACTTTATGACTGAGGCAAGCAAGAAGCCTACAGGCAGCTCAGCTGACCATCAGTGGCAAAACAACACCGTGGCAAACGTGATAGCTTATGAGAGCATGAACCTGCCTTGTGTCCAGGCTGCAGCTCGAGCTTCTCAGGGAGTCTCTGTGCCTTGGGAAGTGGCTCCAGGATGAAATGTGAAGTCAGGCAGCTTCATCCCTATTTGTTCCCACAGCTTTCCTTAAAATAGATGCACAAATCCATTGGCACATGTCTTGAAATTCTTCAATTTGCTGTCATTGTACTGAAGTAGAATATAATATAGATACATGTTGGTAGTCAGCTGGAACGTGTTGCATTTTATGTGGATTTTAGTAATTTTTTTTTATACAGCTGCTTACTTAATTTAGTTACTGTAGAATTTGAGGCTTTGGAGGTTTTAAATAGTTACACCCAAACTTTGGAATGTGGCCTGAACCATGACTCCTTTTTGTTCAGTAATGCACTCACTGATGCTTTTTCTTGTTGTGATTGATATTTGCAGAGTTCATAAAACCAGTGTTCATCTGAAAAATAGAAAAATTAAAATAAAATACCCTCTTCCTGGCTGTTATAATGCAGTTTCTAGAGAACATGGGTTTTTTCCACTTTGAAAGGAAGAAGATTTAACCCAGTTGTTCCACCCTCAACATGTTGGTAATGTATTTTTATGGCTTAGAGTAGGAGTCAATGGGATGATTAAGTTTGAAAAACATCTTAGCTACCTGTTTTATTTAAATCTTTGAACATTTTGTATCGCTTCTTTGTGGAATATCTCTGTTAGCTAGAGCATGGGAAATGGTTATTTAAATAAATGCTCAACTGCTCTGGTGGCTTTCATCAACCCACCTTGAGTTTTCATTGCTAATCAGTCATTTTATTGACTTTAATTAGAAACAATAATATCAAAACTAGGACAAAGCAAGGATCTACTGAGAAAAAAGTACAACACTGTTGCATAAAAGGGTGGAGGACTCAGGCTGATGAGGTCTTTGAGCCTGGAGCAGACTTATATGGCTCTGAGTAACTCTTACGTCATTTGTCTCGGTTTTCCCCTATTCTTCTGCCATCTGTAGACTAAAAATCCAGTGTCTAGCTTTGCTATGAGGTTTAATAAACAAACTTCTGGGTGTTTCACCAGATAATTAGGGTATATGGATCACTTTGTTGTTAATTACTCAAGGGTGCCTGGATCATATTCAAGCAGAGGGGGATGACCTGGGGAGGATCCTTGTCCCATCTTCTGTTTTGTGCCACTGAAGCCGGAGCAGAGGCCGTGGCAAGGGGAGAGCAGGTCCTGGAGCGTGGCAGGAGGGTGCTGTGCGCATGCGACCTCGCGGTCATCACGGATCGCTGCCCTTTGGAGGTTGCAGCGAGAGAAGCTGCTGCATTGCTTCAGCCTGACTGGCTGCAGGGGGAAGTTGGCACTTCCCAGTCCCTGTCTGGGAACTTAGACAGCGTTCTTTTCTTTAATATATGTATTTATTTTTGGCTGCTTACAAAAGGAAGGACAGTCCCATCTCATCGCAGCGTGAGCTGAAACCTCAGCACTCAGCTCACCAGCTCTGCTGCCCAGGCCTGAGCCTCACATATTGCTACAGAAGTCGTTGTCGAGATGCAGCTTTTCTCATCTGCATTTCCCCGGAGGCCAGGCAGAAATGGCATGTCCTATGAGGAGTCTTTCAAAACTCCTTTTTCTGGGTAAAATTCAGTCCCTTCTGCTGCCTTTTCAACAGAAACATGCATTTTCATTAGGCAGAATCCAAACCACCAGACAATAGTAATGGGAGTATTATTTTTACACTGAGGTTAAAACCCGGGTATTTCTGTCCAGCTCTGACAGGTATTTTTTAACACAGTCTACCCAGCTCAAGGATGTAAAATATTCTCCCTCTTCTCCATGCTGCTGGGCACCTGTACCTTGCTATCATCATTAGGAGCTCTGGGCTTCCAGCTCCTCCAAAAACTAGACCCAGGAGACATTGGGCTGATGGTTTGAATGGTTGTCTGTCTATGTGTGGTTTTGTGCACAGGGCCAGAACATCTTTCAACTCACAAACTTCAGCATCCCTGAACAATCCCATTTGTGTTCAGGTCAAGCACTGCAGCCAACTGGTGTGTCTTGGCAGCTGAGCAAAGTCACCTGCTTATTTCAGTGGAGCAGGCCAGGTCCTCCATGCTCAAAATGAATATGGTTATGCCAGAACAGAGTGGAATGAAATCAGACAGCTCACTTTATTAACTTCTTCCCTTCCTAAGGGAAAGGACAATGGGTAGATAAAGCTAAACTCCTGGGCGTTAGGGTCCCCTTGCTGTTCTCTCCTCCTCTGCTGACATCATGTGTTGTTTTGTATTTGAGTTAGAAGTTACTGCTTCTAGATTTTCTTGCAATCTAGATTTTAGTGTGTGTATGGCAGGGAGGGGTTGGTGGATTATGGTGCAGGGGAACACACTGTGTTGAAGGATTACGTGCCGTGTTCATTTAGCATGGCCAAAGATGAGATTTGGCACAAGTCAGTGTTCAGCTTAACTCGTCCCTGCAGACCTTGCCAGAGTAATCAGTATATTTGTGTTTACATAGACATGTGTTGTATTTTGGGGTGACAGCGAGGGCACCATGAAAATGAATTGCTCTCTGCCATGTTGATAATGTATTTTTATGGCTTACAGTAGGAATCACTGGGGTGATGAAGTTTTGAAAAACATCTTTGCTCCCTCTGTGTACTGGTGTGGTTTAGTGCTTAGCCCTGAGTCACAGGAACCAGCTTCTGCCTCTGGCTGTGTCACTGCTGTGTGGTGTGACCTTGGCATGGGCTGTAAGCTGACTGTGCAGGGATTGCATCTTCTTGATTAATAGGCTTGTTCAGAGTTATAGCCCCTTGGTTCAACAGCACAAATAAGTCTTTATTACCTCGGTAGCAGCGTGGAATCCTGGCTCAGAAAAGGAGCACAATCCATTCTGGGCTTGGGAACCATCAGCACAATTAATTCTATTTGGATTGCACCGTAAAAGTTGCCAGTAAGGCAGAGATGCTGAGGCCTACAAATGTCGCATGAGTTTAATGAAAAGAATGATTTAAGCAGCTTTGGGTACGGGTACTTACTACTTCTCTACTGGTTCCTCTCACTTCCTCTGTAATGAAATGTCAATGAACTGAAGCAAAATGAGTTTTCATTCTGCGTGGCAGAAAGCTCCCAAAGGTGGCTGCTTCTGGAGACTGTTTAGTAGTGTGTGAAATAAAGGTGAAAGGGAGGAAGTTTCTCCCTTTCTGGCTGATCTTAGGGTGGAGAACACAAGTGTGGCCTGTGTAGCTGTGAGCCTCCCCAGTCTGTGCAGAGGATGGCTGTGCCCCAGCAACACTTCCAGGTTTCCTTCATGTCCAAAGGGACTCCTGGGAGCCTGTAGCTAAAAGTGGCTGGGCTCTTCACTGGGCCAGGGTGAGTAAGCTCAGCATTTTGCAGTATGGGGCCCTGGCTTTTGATGTGTTTCAGTGTGTCGGAAGGAGTGCTGTGGGTATTCTCTTGGCCTCCACATTAAGCTCTCAAATTTTCCCAGAGAACCGGGCAGAGCGAAATACAGTCACAGAAAGGGAGCAATTAATTAAGCGGCTCTGTGCCTTCTTGTGGTGTCGACCCCGGCAGTGCCTGTGAACTGCATAAATGCACTCGGGCTTGCTGTCCAGAGCTCTGATCTGAGCAAAGCTGACTGCAAAGGGACTCGTTTCAAAGCCTCTCTTGTATTCTTTGGTAGCACGTACAAGGACAGTGTTACAGACATTACTGCTCTGCCTGTAATGGCTAAGGAAAAAGGCTCAACAGATTAGTGGGCTTTTTTTTCCTCTCCTGTGTGTATGCTTTTGTCGGACATGAGGAATTAGCACTACTGATTTTTTTTTAAAGACTCTTGAGTGCCCACAACCCGAACTGACCTAGGCACTTTTGGAGACTTAGCTGGAATTTTCAAGTTATTTTTAAATGCTGGAAGTCTTGCAGAGGTCTGGGAATGTTGAATGATTGATTATTTGCATCATAGAGCATAGGAGTCACAGCCCTGCACTGAGGCTCCATTGTGCTAGGTGCTGAATGCACACAGAACAAAATGACTGGGTTTGCTCTCAGTACCATGAAATTGGAGCACAGTCAACTCCCATCCCTCTTTTCTGATATATCTGTACATGCTCAGTGTGATACAGCAGTGTATCAAATCACAGATATGTTTTTTATAGCAGATGAAGTACAAATAAAGGCTGGATTTGTATAGCAGGCATTTGCTTAAGATCTTGAATGGCATGGCACAGTAAACAGTATATAAAAGCCTGGATGGAAAATAATGGTTCACATACGGAGCTGGTAACAGTGACTATATGTATTTTTAGCTGTGTTTCTCTGTTCTGTCCAGGCCTCTGGTCAGTGCGACATTGCTGTTACCAGATGACTTGCATTTACTGCGCTCCTTTGATCACTTTGCCAGCGTGACATCTGGCTAGTTTCCCTTTGCCAGGGTCCCAGGATCCTGGTGAAGTTCTCACAGTTACTTGTATCTGTCTTTTCCCTTTACAGTTAGCCTGAGAAATGAATGAGTCCTCCGCTGCCTGCAGATGGGGGTTTATTTGGTGGGGGATGGGAGGTGGATGTTGTTTTTTACTTTCTTTCAGTGGTCAGGTAAATTCAGCCCCACACCAGTGATGTGTAGGTTCTACAGGCTGTTACAAAGCCCTTGCACTTACTGTCACCTTGGGATGGTCCATAGACTTGCAGTGCTAATGGTTTGTTTTGTAAACATAGGTGGTTCTCTGTGTACAAGTGCCTACAGCTGAGGAAAGACAGAAATTGGTTCCTGTGGGAGTTGTTCTGCACTTGCCCTCCCCAAAAGCTCTGTCTTGGGCACAGAGAGGCTTTATTCTTGCAATACATAATTGATCTCTGACTATGAAGTGTTTGACCATGGCTGACATCTTGGAGCGATAAGAGGGTGGGTTTTTTTTATTTTTGATTGCTTTTAGGTATCTGGCAGTTGGCAAGCCCCTTGAAAGATGAGTAACTAGTCATCATGCTTGAGCTGCTGATCAGTAGGAAGTAAGTGCAGTTCAAAGTGCTCTTAGTAGTAGCCTGCATTGCTGGAGACCGTCCTGCCACAGTAACCTACAGTAACTGAAGTGTCAGTGCCTGTGCATGGACAGCCACTGAGAAATGTCTCTCCCTGAAGCCAGACTGTTGCTCTGTGGGGCAGGATCTCCTGCTAGCCATCTTCAGTTTTCAGTGTTACTTTGAGACCTTCATGTCAGTGAGACATTAGAGACCTGCACATCAGACTGAGCAGACCTGAGTGAGTACTTCAGCAACTGCAAGCTTTTCATAATATTTTCGTCTTGGGTCTGATCATGGCTCAGTCACAAACTGAACTTGTGACTAAACTAATTTATTTAGGAAAAATTCTTTCTTTAACTGAAGGGCCTCAAATTGAAATATTTTAGCAAAAGCCTGAAACATGGGGAGAGGTAGAGCAAGAACCTACATCCAACTCCTGTTTCCCACTGCAGGCCAACCTCCGCAACCTGGCAAACAAACACTTTTGACCAGTTCTGCCTTCAACATAAAATGATTTTGACTGTGTGACTCATTGTTTCATATTTGTTGTTTGTATTGCTATAGCAGTCGAGGCTCTTAAGCTTTGGATCCAAGACCTTGTTGTGCCAGGTGCTGTTAGGAACATGGGAAAAAAAAACAAACCAAAAAGGCCGTGTGAGGAAAAACATGAATTTCCGTATAACCCAAGACAACAGGTGGCTACAGATGGGGGATCACAAGGAACTGATGATATAATAATGAATGACCTGTGCAGTGAGTAATAGTCTTGGTACTTCACTTATCTAAACATTGCAGAGGTTTTGTAGATGCTGCAGCAAAGGGCAGTTTGAAGGAGGATGACGGAGTGACAGAAGTTTAGAGTAACATCTCAGCAAGTGAGGAAGGCAGCAGAGGGAAAAGTGGCATGCTGAAAATGGTGCTTGAAGAAAGATGTTTGCTGCAATATCTAGTTAGCTGGTTGTAGATGCTGTGGTCATATATGAGAGAGTGCAGGTACAAGAGCAAAGTGGAGACAGAAAGTGTTTTTTGGAGGAGGGAAAACAGAGCCATGGGGAAAAGAAACCTTCAGGCAGGCTACATATTCAGAGTCTTGACCTGAAACTTTCTTCTGGTATGTTTACTACTAGCAACTCAAGGGAAAAGAAAGTGCTGTTTCTTTGGATTGTAACCTTTAACCAGCATGTGACATGAGGGAACAGATGAGTGAAGCAGAATGTGTGTGTTCCTTTATTTGTAGCACAGATGTCTCCATAAGGGGCAAAGGAAAAACGCTGCTTTTTGTAGTGTTGTTTATTTAAACTTCAGTTTAACAAAATTAGCCTGTTCAGAAACTTCAGTGAACATCCTTTTTAAGTTGAAAGCTTGCAGAGCAAGATGCAAGTCAAATGCCAGCCCCAGCAATTAGCATGCATCCTTTCATGAGTGTCAAACTGTGCTTAATCTCTACTGATTGGGTTCTTTTTCTCCTACACACTGTCTGCAGCTAAAAATAACATCAAGTTAAAGATGTACCAAAGATAGCAGCTGCCCAGTTCATGGTTTTTCTGAAGCAGCTTGCTTTCTTCCCCAATCATGGTTTTCTTCCCATACATCATAAGAGGAAACACAGATGTCACAGCATCTGTTTGGGAAGCTCTCACTGGCTTGAGGGTGTCCAGGAGCTCAAGTGCTCATAGATCGCAGAGTAAATGGTATTGCTTGGAGTGCAGCTTCCCACATAAAATCAAAACTTTTAAAGGTGTGTTGATGTTTGATGGGAAGGTTTCTCACGAAGGAAGCGGAAACACAGCATGGCATGACTGCAGAGCAAGAGAGGATGTATTTAAATAGACTCCCCAGAAGGTGGCTGGAGAAATGGCTTCATAATAGGAAATGCATTGGTTGCTTCAGCATCAAACACTATCCCAGATGTGTTCTCTGCAGTTGGGACCCCTTTCAGCTCAACCATTTTTAGCTGTGTGGAAGAGCCTAGTTCTTTATCGGTGGCTCTCTGAGCAATGAACTTCTGTCTTACCACTAGAGGGGGACTGCACGCCGTACACCTCCCATCCTGCTGGGCTTCTCTGGCCACCCCTCAGTGCCCACCAGCCCAGCAACTCCGGCAGTAGGGCCCACTCTGCTCTGTTGAGCACTGGGGTCTCACAGCACCTGTGAAGGTCAAGCATTGCAGCCAAAGAAATGTAAAGGCGGATGAGGAGAGCATGACAGGTACAATATCTGGGCCCTTCTCTAGTTACCCAGTTCTGCAGAATGTTGGGTTTTATTCCCAAACAGTTACAAAAGTGTCCCTGAGCATGACTTGTGTTCAGAGAAAGCTGAATAGTGTGTGTGCAACCTCTCTGAGTCACGAGATGAGAATAACCCCTCTCCATGCCTGGATGAAGGAATGTAAAGCAGCTTATTCAGCAGTGCCATTAAACTGGTCAAAGATGAAATGGAAACATGATTGTTTCTAAATGCTGGGAAAAAGTGAGGGCTTTAGGTATAACAGACTCAGTTGTGTGCTGGACCTGACCTACCTGTTTCTTGCTGCCTTGCAGGGCTTTTACTCATGTGTTCACCTTTGGCCCAACCTTCCGAGCAGAAAACTCGCAGAGTCGCCGGCACCTGGCGGAGTTCTACATGGTGGAGGCTGAGCTGTCCTTCACCAAGAGCCTTCAGGACATCATGCAGGTTGGCACTCCAGATGTCTATGCAGGACTGATACCAGAGTTTCTTCCTCCTCCCTGAGCTGTGCTCCCTGTCCTCAGCTGAGGTCACAGCTCCTCTCACCCTGTGTGGGCCAAGTAGAGGTTGCACAGGTATTTCCCAGGGAGGAGGGTTTGCTCAGCAGAGGTGAGGCCATAGAGGGGATTTGGAAGGGAAGATATAGGTGCACACAGCCCTCACCTGAATGGGAAGCTCCACAGCTGTTGTATTACCAGGGAATGTAAATGTGCTTGACTATGGCTAATGAAAGGGGCGCTCTCCCTTTCAAAATGTTCGGCACCTTTCCACTGAGTGAGCAGTGTTTAAGCAGTGTGTTCCCTTGGTGTGCTCTGTAAAGGCCTCCTTGAAATCTGCATTGAAATCTGAAGTAGAAACAACAGTTTCTGGCGTACACTGTTCACTGTGGCTTTAGCAGAAGACTGGCGGAAATCCTTAGTCAGCTGGCTTTTGATTCTTTGGGATTGACCTCTCAGTTGCAGTTTAACCACATGATGGATGCTAATGCACCTTACTAGTCTCAGCATAAGCCAGCTTATACCCAGTAGGACTTGTGAGTAAACATCCACACACACTTTCATTTATCAGATAAGCTCTGTGGAAAGTGATTGGAGACATAACCTTATAAAGAAAAATACCTGAGGCACTGGCTGCAGATTTATAAAATAACATCCAGGTGGTGGTTTCTTCAGCATGGGTCATACACAGTACTGAATCAGCATGGCCTGAAAGCAGAGCTGACGTGCTCTGTATGCTGTTTCTGAATCTGGGATGTCTGGATGGCACTGGGCTGTGTGGACTGACCCATTCAGAGTCTGTGCTCCATCATGAATAGCATCCTGCTCTTTCTTTTGTCTCTCCTTTTCTCCACAGCTTTGTGTATTCTTAGAGCACAGCCTGTGTATATGTACACACTTTAATTCCTGAGCCCCCTATTTCTCTAGGTAATCAGGGGCCAATTGAAATCTTCACTATTTTTATCTAATATAATAAGCAGGGTCTTCTGTTAAGTGGTGTTTGAGCCCTTCAACACAGAATCAACATATCTTGTGCGGAAAACCCTAATTTCCTGGCTTTTGAAATATAGACAGCCAATTCAGACAATTCAGAGAACTAGATTTGAGAACTGTTCTGGAGTATGTAGGGCTTTTATTTGTAGGGAAAGGAGGAACTTTCCCTCTCGATTTTGCCTTTGTTGTTGCTAAGTATCTTGTGAAGTCTCAGCTTGTGCTCTCTTTTAAATCTTCCCTCTGTTCCAAAGTCTTTGACAAGCACATTTCCCTACAACATAAAGTCTCCTAGCAGCCATTATTTTGCATTCCTCATAGTGAGTTTGTATTGCAACAGGCTTAATTTTGTGGTGTTCTTACTTGCAGAAGTGGAGTTCCCATTTTGTTTATTTTTAAATCATTGGGCAGTCTCTCCTAAAACAAAACAAACCAAACCAAACCAGAAAAAACCCCAACCAACAGAAAACCCTGCTAGTTGCTCTAAAGCCTGTTTCTTTCCTGGTATAACTGACCTAAATTCAGTGTTCTCTTATGTATCTGCCCATCGGGTATTTCGTGTGTTTGTTGTTATTTGCAAGTTCTTTATTCAGTGCGAAACACCCAGTTGAAAGCCATGGGGGCTCTTGGCCAGGGTTAGCATCTGAACTTTGTCCTCACATAAGAAGCTGGATTGTTTAAAATTTATTTTTAAAATTGCTATTTAGCATTTGGACTAAGTATCTCTCACTTGAGCAAGTTACTGTGCTGGGAATGCTCAGCTTCTTCAGGGGCATCTTGAAGTATTTGCTTATACACCATTAAAGAGCCTTGTTACAAAGATGTACGTGTTTACCATTCACTGATGAGGGTTGAGATCTTTCAGCCAAAGCTCCAAAAGAAATACAGCTTTCCTTATTAAATAAAAGGGAAAAAGGAGATTTAATAACCAAGGTACATGTATTTGGGAACAAAGGGCCTGAATTCTTAGAGCAGCAGCCTTTCTTCCCCACTGTAATTGCACAGAGGAGTGCTCAGTTATTCCTAAATTAGTAGCACAGTTCTTGTGAAGTCTCATGTGTCTTAATCATGCAATCTAAATTTCTGTTCTGTGCCAAAATGTGTTTTAGTGCTACAAAGAAGCTTCGACTCTCACAGTACTGGTTTCACAATACTATCTGTGGAAAATCCTGTGTGCTCAGTGCAGTACTTTACTGTGCATGGCTGGGTGATGGTATTTCTGCTTTAGTGTACAGGGTACATGAGAGGGTATCTAAGGGGGGACCTCTGTAACCTCTTTCCATAAGTCAAGTTTAGGAGTTGCTCCAGATTGCCCCAAGGCACTTCTCCAAAATAGAAGAGAAAGAGAAGGATTTAGAAAAAGGTCAGGTAGAGAGTGGAAGAGGTCCAACTGTGGAAGTGTCTGGACTCACTAGAGCCATCAGCCCTCCAGTACCTGAATTGGAGCTCCAAGGTCTCCAGTTTCATTTGTCCTCTGAGATGCCCATTACCACTCTCTCCCTCTCTCTTCAATGCTGTGTCATGTAGTTGTATTTGTAGGCCATTATCTTCTATTTTTCATTCCACCGTCTCAGCAGTGCAGTAGATTTAAAGGATTCCCCTTCACTCATGACACTAATGGAGTCTCAGAGAGGCCATATGATACAGTCATTATTGAATTTCATCAAAAGCACATACCAAGCCATGCTAAAAAAGACATTATTTAGGCTGTAAAGTTAGTAAATGCCAGAAGGAGGTTTTCCTGAGGGCATTTTCAGGAGTTTGCGCATAGTGTTAGTCTTCCTTAACAAGATCACATCCTAGCACTGTCTCTTTAAGGGATAGAGAATATATCTCTTTAAGATGGAGAATACAATTTAACACTTAGTATTTGAGCTGTGTCCTGAGGGTAGAAGTATTGTCTTCCACTGGTTATGTACTTCATCAAAATTAATTTGCTGTCCTTACAGCCTAGTGACATGGAGCATTATTACCTCCATTTTACAGAGGGGAGTTCAGGCATGAAATGAAATGAAATCAGTAGCACCGATTTTGGGTGTCAGCTTCAGAGAGCTTGGATCTAAAACATGTATGTGATTTGATTTCCAGACTAGTTTGCACTCAGCATTCTGTCTTCAGTACCAAGGCTGAGGCACTTGGGCAAGTCTGACTGCAGTCTTGAGGAAGCAAACACTGGTAATCACATGGGAAAGGTTTGTTCTAAGTGTTTTGCACAACACTCTTTAGGGACATTGGGGTATCTGCAGGACTGTAGGTTTCTTGTCTGAAGTGGCGTCCAGCTGCCATAGCTCAGGCTTGTTCTCTTCCCTAACTTTCATCAGCATTCAGCTTCAATGGCCAGTGGAGCAGTGGTCTGGCAGACAAGTCTCCTTCCTTGCACAGCAACAGCATCTCTCCAGAGTGGGGCCTGAGCTGTTGGTTGTGTTGCTGAGGGATTTTACGACCAAGATCAGATGTGAATCCTCCCCTCTCTGTGTATGTGCACACGTTGTGTGTGTGTGTGTGTGTGTGTGTGTGTGTGTGTGAGCAAGCATAGAGGCAACAGATAGTGGTCCACTGGTGTTTCATATGTAAGTAGCCTGTGATCTACACTGCATCCATATGCATGCCCCAGGTAAATACATAAATAAAAATCCTACTGGCAGGTCATGCGATTTTTCTTACGTAATCTTTCTTATGTAATAAAGATGATGATGATTTGAACCTTTCTTGGAGTGCACAGCACCTTCAGTTGCTGCTGCTGACTCTTACTGCTGTTTTATTGATGATTTGCTCTGTTTAACTCTGGTCATAATTTTATTTGGGAAGAGGATAAGTTGCAGTATCAAAAGATCCAGGGTAAAACTAAGCAACACCCTTGGGAGCTGATCCTAATCAAAATTGAACTGTTAACCATTAAATAACAGAGCAATATTGGGGAAGGCCAAGGTTGATACTGCTGAAGTTTCAAATGTGAAAATCAAAGGAGAAAGGCTAAAAGGGTTGGGGGAAGGGAGAAAGCTTTAGCTTCTGTCCTCCTTGCCTGCCCTTCTACCAGCACAGTTTCCACGTGGCCATTGTGAAGCAACCACATTATTGGGCTTTTGGGACATCAGGAGTCCCACCTCTGAGATGAGCTACTTGCTGTGATCCCAGTGCCTTTTTCCCTGTGTAAGTCTCCCATCAAACATATTTCTTTCAGAATATGTTCAAAGCAACCACTTCACCTGTATCTTGAACTCGTGTTCCCTTAAACCGTGAAGCCAGTGATTACACTTCTCCACTCATTTATCCTATAGCCTACCTTGCAGTCCTTCATGATGCGATCTGCTTAAAGACATAAATACTCAGTTTGAGAGATTTTTTCCCTCCTTTTCTTTTCTCCCATCTACTGTTTGTGCCTAGTACACGTTTGGCATAAATAAGAGCAGTGAGGAGGCCAATGTATGACCCACGTGTCTGTCTTTTTTGCCAGGATAAAACCTCAGTCTCAAACCTGGAAATATTTCTCAGATTGTTTTTCCCATACCACCCACATCTTTTTTCCACAAGAGGAAGCTGCTTGTGTTGAATGCTGTGGGAACCTAATTGTTACTTTATCGCACAGTGAGGAAAAAAAGTGCTAATTAAACAACATGCTTTTCTGAAAGCAGATGATACTTTCATTTTCTAGAAAGAGGAAGCTTAATGTAAAATCCCTTCGTCCCTGCCTGGTGAAACCAGATGAATTGCCAAGAAGTTTTCTAATTTCATTTGCATAAGCCTTTTTCTAGCTACTTTGAAGAAAGTTCAAAGCTGCCTGTTTGGTTATTTGCCACTCTGCAGCAGGAATGCTGACTTTTCATTTCCTCTGTGTTTGAGTACCAGGAGGGGTAACACTGTTCATCTGCATATGATAATGCTGTTCCCTTATTTGCATCTTCCCTTTTTTAAAAGGAGGGCCCAGGTTGATGCAGGAGTCTTGAGTCTGAGTTTGGCTCCAGAGGAGTCCAAATGGACTGCTTTAGCAGCTTCACTAGGCTGGTGGGATGCAGAGGTTGTTCACCAGCACAGAGCAGTGTTTCAGCAGCTTGGGACAGGTGTGAAGATTGTTGGTCTAAACATAAGTTGGAATAAGGTGCCTGTAGCAGGTGTCAGTAGCCCAGCTACTTTGTTTCTGTGCCTTGTGTTCCTCTTACCCTGTAAGAGCTGGTTCCTTATAAGGCATAGACCTACTGCTTCTTCTTGAGATTTGCTGACTGAAGAACAGGTTCATCTTTTCAGTCACAGGCTTTGTGGTGTCTAGGGGCTGCTGCTCACCTGGATATTAGTGGAAACGTCACTTCTGTCAACTCTGCAATTAATGAAGCAATTGTTATGCTCACCCAAAAAAAAGCCAACCAGGAATGTGAACTTGA
This sequence comes from Cnemophilus loriae, assembly GCA_013397755.1. Lineage (NCBI taxonomy): Eukaryota > Metazoa > Chordata > Aves > Passeriformes > Corvidae > Cnemophilus > Cnemophilus loriae. The sequence goes on along the minus strand of VZTF01007688.1, from coordinate 184,884 downwards.
GATGCTTTTTGTTAGGAAAAAACCTTGTCCCATCCCAGGCTGAGATGATGTGCAGCCCCAGCTGCATTGCTCTGTTTTTGCAAAGGAGACGAGAACAGGAGGGTGATTTTGAAGAAGAATTGGGATGATCATCAGCTGATACCACAGGTGCCAACTACCTGCTTTGTGCTGGTGTAAGACTACCAGGAGCCATGGGAACTCTAGTCTGCACAACAGCAAGTGTCTTGGATGGTCTGCTTTGCTTAACCAAAAGAGAAAATGACTCTTAAAACAGGTTGATGAAAATGCAGCAGCATCCCATGTGGGGGCTTTTAATGGCATTTTAATTTCTTAATGAGTGAAGCCCGTTTTACTGGATAAGTATATCCAAATTGGATGATAATGTCATTTAGTTACTCCACATTAGTTTAGGGAAATGGAACCACATCTTTTTAGTTTCTCAAACCCCTGCACTGATGTGTCCTCTGCTTTAGCTCTCTACTCATCTCTGTACATGTTCACTTTGCCCTTACTGCACAGAGTCTCTCTAGCTGAGATCTGTTTGATGGGCTTGCTCTACACACAACATGTTTATTCTCTTTCCTTCAGTTTTGCCTTTTCTAACAACAAAGCATAAATCCAGAATTGTTCATTACAGGATAGATACCTCACTAAGAATTAATCTAAGACCAGGCCCATAAATGATTGTAACATGTGGCTGTGGCTGGCCAGGGTTGCTGCTTGAAATTTTAGCTGTGATTTTTTTCAATGGAAATACCTGACCAGAGATACTGAGGCCATCAGCTGACATTGAAGCCCTAAATCCGTAGCAAAAGTAAAGGTTCCAGTCCTCTTCAGCTACTAAGCAAGCCTGCTAATAAGGAGCATTAGTGAGCTGGTTCCCTCTTATGCAGTCTGGCCATGCAGAAGGACAGAAGCTCCTTCTGTACCCTTCGGCTGATGTGTACTATGTTTCATTTATAGTCTGGGACACCTAAGCAATGTTCATTTTTCATGCATTCCTTTTTTCTCTATTAGGTTATGGAAGATCTTTTCAAGACAGTGACAAGCACTGTGCTCTCCAAATGTCCTCGTGATGTTGAGCTTTTTCATACATACATATCTCCTGCACAGAAGGTAATGCATGTGACAGGAAAGAACTGCAGTCCTGTCATGTGTTTTGGGGGTTCTTGACTATAGGAAGGCTTAAATTTTTTAATTTTTTGAGGTTTTTTTTACTGTGTTGTCCTGTGTTAAGAAACTGTGAAAAGCTAAATATCAGCTTGAGCTTAAGTGATTGTTCAGGCCAGCAGAGAGAGGAGATGCAACTTTCTGTAGCTGGTAGCAAGTGTGGTAGAACTGTAGTTGTCACTTCATCTGGCAGCCTCTGAATCATCAGCTTCAATAACTGGGTACACTTTTAGCACTGAATGGCCAGGAGTGGATTTTGACCCATATCTAGATCAGAATGCAGTCCTACAGATTACAGTATAGAGGGAGGTCACTTTCCTGAGTTTGCCCCTGAACCCTTAAGAGTAGCTTTACATGTTTATGTTTTTCTTGTTTTGACCAAGGGCAGGTTGGAACAAATACTGAAGCACAAATTTATGATGTAAGTACTATTTCAAAATGATCTTGCAGAGGGCTTTTGGGGAAAGAGTTCCTATTTTGTATATATTCATTTTCTTTCACAACTCAGTGTCTTCTGGTTTAGCATAATGTCTCCAAAACAGCATGAGTTGCAGTTCCTTTTTACTGTTTGTCAGTTATACCCTTTCAGGTCTGCATGAGACTGACATCTGAATGTGCTGGCCTTTGGCTTTTGCTCCCCTGGACAAGATCCTCATGTGTATTCTCCTTCCATCATGCACATGCATAGTGGTTGCTCATGGTCTTGCTTGGTTTTGGCTTTGATGCTCTGCTTTCATTCATACTTTCACTCCAGTGGCTCTCTTTTTATGAAAGTATTTTATGATATTTAAAAATCCCAATTGGTTTTCTATTCCCAATTGATTGTGTAACTCCTAATCCCAGTTCTTGTTGTGCTAAAGAACTGAAGGGTTTGGGTTTCCCTCACTGGCCCCCAAGAGCGCCACCTCCTCCCTACTCCTGCTTGTCTCTTCAAATGGTGAAGCTCTCCATTTATCCCACAGAACATTGTAGGGCTGCTCATCCCAGCACTGGTTGTCTTGTTAAGCAGCTACAGCCACACTTGGGCAACAGGATCATGATGGATCCCCCCTGTTCCTCTGCCTGCATGAGCACCATGGCAGTCCTCAGTGAAGTTACCATCTCCCCATTTCAGTCCTCTCTTTGGACCTAACTGATATTCCTGGAAGGACAAAGTTGCATTCAGCTTCTCCCATGCTCCAAGGAAAAGGAGAGAGAGTCAGAACGTCTCTTTCTCCCTCTCTGTCTCTCTCTTCATCAGCAGCGGCCAGATCTGGGGCATTCCTGGCTTACACACATTGGTTACACGTGTTGCAACTGTGCCAGTGATACACCTCATTTGGTCTGTGGCCTCACATAACCCAAACATGTGGATCAATATATTCCTTCTTGAGCTATTTCCTCCAGAAGCCTTCCCTGTTCTAGTGAAACCTTGTAACGGGATTTAAAGAGCTTGTGCTCCTTAGGGAATTCGGTTTTTAATGGGATTTAGCCAGTGATACAAAGATGAAATTATTGTGATCATGTTATTCTTTCTTCTCTCTGTCCACAACATTTTGCTTGGTATGTGGAAAACTTGGCTGACACATGATCTTCCATTGAGTCTTGATTTCCAGTTTCCAAACCTGGAGCATTGTTCACTGCACTTTCTGCGTTTGCTTTGCCGTGATGCTGTTCTTTTGTGCTGGTGAAAATTGGTGGAGAATCTGCTCTCAAATCTGCTAGAGAAGTAGAGAAACGTTGCTGCACGTAAATCTCTTGGTTTTTGCAAAGTAAAGTAGAAACATTTGACCTACAAGCCCTTTGCACCCTGGGCTGTTATTTTTGCCTAACACACCCTGAACTAGAGCTATGTTTTTGTAGCTATGCTGATGAGGACGTACTGTTTTCTTTTAAAAAATCCACAAATTTCTATGAAGCAATTTTCTGCAGACCTCACTTCTGACTGAAATGCAGCATTGCAATAATGCAGAAGTGTTGAGAGCTTAGCACTTCCTGCCCTGCATGTAGCTGAAGCACAGGAAAACATAGGATTCTTGCCATATAAAATGCTTTTTGGTTTCTGTCCAAAGAAGCATTGCTGGGAAGTCTGACATTACACACAAGTTGGCATGATGGTGGGGAAATGCCTCCTTAATTTTCCAGCATGGCACTTAGCCAGAAAACTTTGTTATTCCTTTCATAGTTATCTTAAAGACTTTTTTCTTCCTCTTGCAGAATTTCCTACAGTGAAGCAGTGGAAATTTTGAAGCAAGCTCCTCAAACTTTCACTTTCAAGCCAGAGGTAGGTCGTTGCCAGCTGGTTTGTCCCTATGCAGAGCCTGAACTTTGTAGAATCTCATTTTTCTCTCCCTCTGATACCACAAGAGTTGTTACTTTGCACAGATTATCTGCCTCCTGGGGTGTTGTGTTTGCTGGGTTGTAAATCAGGTGTAACTTTTGCCCTTTGGGGTCGAAATGGGAGCTATATAAGGAGAGAGATCTGTAGCAGAAGAACATGTAACACTTGCAGGGAAGGAAGTGATGAGATTGCAATTGAAGGACCAAGGCTTTAGCAAAGACACTTCTCTTTCCTGTATGTGAGTAGTGCTGAGAGTGTTGCAGATTCAGCAGCAATCATCTAAGAGGAGTTGCTGTAATAGTTCACAAAAAAGGAAAAGAGGATAGCACCAGAAGTTTGACAAGGATTAATAAACCAATACCATGTCAAAATACCATGTAATCTAGATGTAGGTAAAGAGAATCCCTTGTCTTTTCAAAGCATAGATGTTGACTGCGAAGAAGAGTAAGGTGCTAGTCTTTCTAAAGCTGTTAGATTATGGTTTTCTAAAAATCATATTTTGCCCAATTTCAAACACACACCCACTCCAGTATGGGACAGCATTTGTGGTGGTGCTCGTCCTATGTGTATATTGTTATATCATTATCTCATTATGATACTTCGAGGAAAATAACCCTTTGGCTGAAGCCACCCTCATAGCCAGTTGGGTAACTCATCTTTGTGCACAAGTGGGTGTAGAATCTCAGATCTTGTATCTGTACTACCTGGATCTGAGACAACAAACTTGGGATATTTTAGTATGAAGAGAGTCTAGGGGAGGTCTATTCCCCTCCTCCCCTTCCATTCCCCCAGTATTCTTTGCACATCCTATAAACGGACCAGGAGTCTCAAGTCAAAAGCCACAGGATTTATGACATCCCTGGAAAAAGGAAAAGTGAAGGACGTTGCAAATGTCCAAGGTTTCTGATAACAAAGAATTGGTTAATAGGATGTTAGGTTTTCTTAAGTGAGAATTAATGTAGCATGTAACAGGACATAGCAGGGAAGAGAGCAATCTGCCTAGGAAAGCTGCTCTCTGTACACCAGAGGTAATACTGAAATAAGGCTGGTTTGCTGGGTCGAGTAAGCTGGCTTTGGATAGGTGCCTTTTTCCCTTTAGATATGCAGAGTGTGGTTTGAGGTTTCTGGTTGGGAATTTTTTTGCTTGTTTGGGTTTTTTTTTTTAGTTTGATACCAGATGCTTGGGCTTGATGCAGGGATGATCTGGCCCTGTTCTGTGAAGTTAAATCATATTATTTTCCATGCCTTGCTCTGCCTGAAAACGTGTGAAACTGCCTACTTCCCAGTGACCTGCATGAGACGTTGCTTTGCTGGGTTTCATGTTATTCAAAGCAGCACATTGCTCTATGCACAGTGATTTTGCTGGGTCTCCTGCCGTGAGCAAGAGGCACCAAAGCAGATTCCCAGGCCCCTTTTGCTGTCTTCACAGTGGGGCTGTGACCTCCAAACAGAACATGAGAAGTACCTGGTGAAGCACTGTGGGGAGGTTCCTGTGTTTGTGGTTAACTACCCATATGACCTCAAACCTTTCTACATGCGGGACAATGAAGATGGACCTCAACACACAGTAAGTCCGTGGGTCACACCTCCACCACTTTTTTGGCTAGACACATGCCTTGGCCTACTGATAGACATCATCTGCTGGGCCTGCCCTCAAGAAATTCAAGATAAAATGTGACCATCAGGTGATCCTGTCCATCTTTTTCCTGTTGTAGAAAAAATACCCAAAGCAGGAACAACAGGAGGAGGAAGATTCAGGAGTCGGGATAGTGTTAACTTTTTGCTTAATTGCCTTAAGATGAGTTTGCCATAGTTTATTTCTTTTCCTGGTAAACTTCTGTACTATTAAGTGAAATGCCTAGAATTGGATGGCTCCAAGTAGGTTGTGATTCTCTTGTCATCCAAATGTAGCATCCATGTAATGCTCAAATAGCAGATGGGCACAAGAAATAAGCTCTTTATCGAGTCTCATGCTTTGAAATTGTGATTTCTCAACTGGATTGAGACAACCTGAAGCATTGCTTCTGCTAAAAAGAGTAACTACCTCACCATGTAGCACCATGTTTTCAATGGCTTTAATTCTAGCAACATTTCAGCTGTGGGATAAGAAAAATAACCCTAGAAGACAAAGCAGAGAAGACAGACAGCCGAAACCTAACAGGCTAAGTGGTAACACATGGATCCTAACACTTGGATCCAGCAGATGAGTGCCATTGCTACCATATCCATTAGAGCTGACTCAAGGAATGGGGGTAGATAGGGCTGAACACAAGCTACAGCATCGGAGCAGGGAATCAGGGCTTCAGAAAACTTGCCCATGTGTCTTTGCTGTCTTGTGAGCTGCTGTTGGGTTCTTTATAACCCTGCACAGGTTGTCACCAGAGTGACTTGGTGAGATTCAGTTCAAACCGCTTGCAGTCGATGTCCTCAGTCTGGGACGTCATTGCTGTCATTTAGGTTTTCTGTAGATTACTGATGTTTATCCTTGCAAAATTTCCTCCCAGCCTTCTCCTGTCAACAGGAGACTTTTCAGGTATGTGCAAATTCCTACCTGGATGCTGGAAGAACTACAGTAGGGTTTTACAAAAAAACATCAGTGTCAGCTGTTCTTCCGCTAATCACTATGTGGCTATGAGGCATGACTTCAGTTAGTTTTCTTTCTTTGAAGGTTGCAGCTGTTGATCTCCTTGTACCAGGAGTAGGGGAGCTGTGTGGAGGCAGCTTGAGAGAAGAGCGACTGCCCTTCCTCGAATCACGCTTACAGAGGTATGGAAAATCCACACATGCCAGGAGACTAGCCTGAGCAGGAAAGTGTTTCAGCAACTCTCAGTGGCTGGCAAGACAGAGGAGTGGAACGGGAGCTAATAGTATTTAAAAGAAGCCTATTTTTGTATTTGTGATATCTATTTATCTGAGTAGGTGACTGCAAACTGCTGAAGAAGTTCTTGTGCTTCTGTCATAGGTGTGCAAAGGGACTCTCTGTTTTAGCTCATCAGAGAAGAAAAATTTTCTTTATGCTAAGAGGCCGAGGCAGGAGAATGCCTCAGCTCTGCTGCAACTGCCTGCAGCAGGGTCTGGTGTGGGAACTTCATCCTTGAGCCTTTTCTTCACAGTTTTTGTGGCTGAAAGTGGATTGTGAAGGTGGAAGTTGTCACATCTACAGAACCTAGATATCTATTTGTCATCACATTGTGTAACTGAGGAATTGCAGTTTTGGTCAGAAGTTTTGCCAGTTGTGATGCAGCTGGCCTCAGTGACTGGCCTGATTTCAGAGAATATGGTTCTTTGCTAATAGTTTCATGGGAAGCTTCACTGGAACTTCTGAAGACCTGTACTGTGTCATGGGAGCTCTTCTTTCCCTGCTGCCTTAGTCTGCATCTTGTTACTTTTGGTAATTTTAGGCTAACTTCAATGTTAGAATATCAAAGCTGCTTTTTAATTAACAATAGTTGACGTTATATGTGGGGTAATTCTCCATAGACAGTTATTCTCTGGATACTATCTGATTGTTCAAGCATTTTGTAGAATCAGAGAATGGTTTGGGTTGGAAGGTACCTTAAAGACCATCTAGTTCCAACCCTGCTGCTGTGGGCAGGGACACCTTCTATAACATCAGATTGTGCAAAGTCCCATCCAGCACTTGAAAACTTCTGTTTGGGCCAGTCGTACACTTGTGCAAAGCAGTGTTGGAGGAGGGTTAATCCCAGAGTAACACCATTTGCACATTGGGAATTAATTTGTTGCTTAAATCAGCCACATGCTCACACTGATATATCTAGTCAGTGGAGAAGAGCAAAATCTATTTCAGCATAATGAATCTGAAAGGCACAGGGCAATTAAAATAACCAGAACATTAATTCTCAGTTGTTAGTGTAGGATGATGATATTCCCTGTGCTTCCTGCTACTCTCCCTGCAAGCTCTCTGAAGCAGGCATGCTTCAACTGATGTAAAGTGCAATGTTGCCTGCTGCACTTTTTCAGTCAAAACTTTTTGCCAGTATCTGAATCCATAGTCCTCAGGAGGAGAAGGGTCCACGTGGAGTTTCAAGCCAGACTTTCTTGTTTGTCAGGAAAGTCATGGAAAGGATTTCAAGGTACACGTGGGGTGTGTCTTCTGTAAATCACACCTCCTTTCACATGTTTTTCTCAATTTTGAGTCCTCCGGATCTGATTTTGTTGAGCCCAAATACTTTAGACCTTTAAATTCTATTTCCTGCAGAACCAGCATAACCTTAAAGAGAAAAAAATAGGATTCTTGTCTCCTTATGCACGCTTCATGCAATAGTTCACCCAACTTTCCATTTTCTTGTAGCATCGTCTTCCAGGCAAGTGCTGCTTGTGCAGAATAACTCCGTTTCTTTACTTACAAGGGGTTTTCTTTTTGTTTCACAGACTAGGACTGACAGATGCCTATCAATGGTAAGATGCTTCCTTGCTCTGCAAGCTCTTTTTCTTCTTTTGAGACTATAAGCAACTAGAGTTTTTTGGGGGTTTTTTCATTTTGGTTCTGTTCTTGAGGGAGCATTTTTTGACCCTGTTGCCCTGCCATCACTGCCAGTCTAAATGAAATAGCCATGAAATAGTCTAAATGAAAATAGTCTAAATGAAATAGAACACTGTCAGTCTAAATGAAATAAAATCATTTAAACAAAGTTTAATCTAATGCTACTTAGTTTATGCTTCCAATTTGTCCACTCATGGCACAGGTCATTCCTCTCAGGATTGCATGAGGTGGATTAATTTGCAACCCATAATGATTTTTGATATTAAATCATTAGGCTGTGTTGAAACTTGGGTAGGTTCTGAGCACCATGCACGAGATGAACAGGTTACAGAACCACAGCCATTTGTGACCTTTAAGAGGTCTGTGAATAACTCCCTTTGCAACTGACAGGGCAATTGGGTTGAAAAATCTTCCCTAACAAAGCAGTTAAAACAATTAAAACTGTCCTCCTAAGGAGACAGATCAACCTTTGAATTAACAGTTTAACCCATTAAAACGACAGAAGGTTCTTAGTGTTCCTCTTGACAAGTGTTTCTTGGTATGTACTTCTTCATAGCTACTGAGAGAGTGCTAGTGCAGAGGATTTTAAATTTAGAAGAGTATTTTCAAATATTCTGCAGTATTTTCATTGATCATTAGGAATGCTGCCTTGAAAAAAAGCAAAGTATAGGTTCTTCACTCTCCTTTTCCCACAATATGAAGTCACTGAGGAACAGCCCAGTGTATGGCAAATCTTCACATCATCCACGTGCAAACATGGTGAATTTAATTTCTTTGTTGTTGTATTTGTGGTCCAGAATACACCATATCCCTTTATCTGAGAGGAGGATTATTCTGAACAAAGGTGGTAAGTTGTGCGGTTAGATGCTGAGATACAGCCTAGGAAGTCTGGTGTTCAATGGCTGAGCCTTCCAGCACTACCAAGATAGCGCAGCCCTGCCTCATGCTTCCCTCAAAGAAAGATTAGGACATTGCCTGTCACCCATTTGCATTTTCATGTGATATTTAGCAATCACATTCTGGAAACTCTTCCTGCTGTAATCTTGTTTTGGAGACTCTTTCCTCCTTTATTCCCTCTGCTCCATCACAGACAATGTAACTTCCTGGAGAAGATTAAGGCTGTTGTTACCCGCTGCCATAGCAGGGTCTGGTGTCCTAGGAAGGTGCAGGATAGTAGTAATTCTGGATACTTCTGTGTTGCAGTCCAGAATCTGCCAGAATACAGGTAGGTGGTTTGCCAGCATCCATCTTTTCAGTGGAGGTGGCAGGGGAGACTAAAATTAATCTCCTCCAATTTAGTGATTGAATTGAGTCTCCAAAGCTGGCTCACAAACTCCTGGAAGAACAGTTGAGTCATTCCTTTTTAAATATAATATTTGCTGACTTTTGAATGTGATCCTTTTTGAAGTTCCTTAACCATTGCCATGTCTCTGATTCTACTTGTTTTCTTCCCCCCACTAAGCAAGAGGATATTGTGGGGTCTGACTATTTCTAGGACAGTTTCAGGATTGCCTTTTTCATGGGAGAATCATAAGGCAGAGGCAAATGATGATCTGAAATACTGCTCTGCTTCTTGCCATTCCTACCTTTTAGGTAGTTTTTCAAAAAATAGATAAAGTGACATGGTCAAACTCTATGAGTCTTCTTCAGTACAATACATCTTTCCTGTTGTGCAGGTTTCTTTCTATATAGAATATGAGGTGGAGTAGTATTTGGCTTGATTTTGTAGTTATTTTATCTTATTTTCACACTTTTTCGTTTCAATTCTAGATAGAAAATAGCTCAGAGCTGTAGATGATGATCTTGGCTAGACTGAGAGGTCTGTGGAAATGAGGTGGGAAAGTCAAGTGATGAGAGTACTCTGGGAGTTCACTTGATTTCTCTGTGACCAGGGAGTATTAAGTACATTGCCTTGTAAGCAGGGGACTTGATCCTGTTTGCAGCCTCCAAGTGCCATCTTAAAAGTAACAAAGCAGGTGCTTTGTAATGGACAATGTGTTCCCACAACCATTAGTGTGAGCAGCGTTTCAGACATTCTTCCTACGTGTAAGGCACTGCTTTCCTTACTCTGATTATCATCATGTGCTTTGGTGGAGACAGTTGTCTCCTACTGAACCCTTTACAGTCCAGGCACCTTTTTGATCTTCTGGTGTAACACTGGTGAAAATACACAGTAGCAGAGCAGGTGTTGTCTGCTGTCTTCAAGTGGATGTTACTGTGTTGTTTTGGCCCTGCACCTGCTCTGGATGAAGAAGATTGAGCTGTGTTGGGCCCTTTAACTTCTGATATTCTTTGAAGCTTGAATGTCAGAGTGTTCTGTTGGGTCTTTGTGTGGCAGAGTAAGAAGGAGGAGTTGGGCTTAGGGGAAAGTAGCACTGGTGAGCCGCTTGCAGCCTATGGCCAGTGACTACACTCACATCATCCTTTAACCTTCTTCACAGCCCAGTGAAAACAGGTAGCCCATCACTGTCCGTGGCAGCCACCTAGTCCTATTACTCCTCTTTTGGGAAGAAGCTGGAGCGCTGTGCTGGGCCAGACGGAGGCAGGCAGAAAGTCAGGGAGTTTTTTCTTACACACACGCATACACACACCCCCAGTAGAATATTCAGTTTCATGGACTATAGTATGTTTGTTCTTTCAGCCTTATTTTCTTCAAACTGGCCACAGAAGCTTCAGCATAGCGAGGGGATTGCATAAAAAGTTGAGATTATATTTGTTTTGAAAAGAGACTGAAAAGAAGACATTCTGTTTATGAATGGTCACTAGGAGAGCACTGCTTTTCATAGTGCCTTGCTGTGCAACACAGGGAGCCCATGATGATGATAAAAGAATATAAATCTTTAAAAAGATGAACAGAAATGCTCTTCAAATGTGGCGCATAACGAGCTCCTGGAATTCATTTCTGGAGGACGTTGTTATAGCACACACTTTAGTAAGATTCAAATCTCTGAAGACCTCAGGTCCAGAACAGGAACACCAGGGCTAGTTGGGGTCGCAGAAACTTATTTCCCCTGTGGAATAATGCTGCACAGTCCACCAGTTGCCAATGGAGTGCTCAGCTCTCCTCTTAAGCATGAGCTACTAGCAAAAACAGCTAGACTAGTTCACAACTCTTTTTGAGGTGAGAAATATCCAATGTCTGTAGACTACTGAATGGAGGAAAACCTCAGGGAGCATTTTCCAGCCTAAAAGGGATTTTTCTCTTCATCTGCAGGCAGTTACTTTTTCTTTCATCTGTGAAGAATGGAAAATTTCTCAGTTCTTCTGCTTCTTTTGTGCACAGTCATCAGAAAGGATTCACAGTCTTGATCCTCAGCACATTTAATTCAATGGACTTTTTCCATTAACTTTGATGGGTTTTGTTTCGCTCCTTTTGCCAAAATGGCTTCTCAAAGTGCTTTGAGATCTACAGATCAAAGTCCTGGATAAGCAAGGGTAGAATTTATTACTACTACTGTTCATCTGGAAGAAGCCAAGTTATTTCATCTTCTTACAATGACTTTATAAATTGTTGCCAGCAAAAAGGTAGAGAAGATGCTGGGCTTAGTCTCAACTGCCTTTCCACAGGCTGATGCACTTATAGACATCATCAGAAAAGTTTGTGCTGTTACTTGTATTCCTGGTTACAGCTAAAGTAGTTACCAGCTGGTTTGCCAGTTCTGCTCAGAAATCCTGAGCTGGGTCAGACTGATCTGCCACAGCCAGCACCCGGATCCCTCACATTTATGAGGTCTTGTTTCCTGAGTCACCACCTTCAGCATCAGGTCTGTCCATCACCTTCCTTGCAAACCCTTGTAAAGCTGCGCAGCAGAGCTCCCCAGGAGCAGTTCCAGGGTATTTGCAGAGACACAAGTTCTTCTTAATGCAGTCTGTGTGAAGTGGATCGAGATGAAGACCACGGTGCTGTTGCACAGCCTACGTGTTCATATCCTAAGCATAATCCTCATCACAAGGTGTGGAGTGCATACACCAAGCCTTAGTGAGCTAAGCTAACACCCAGCAGCACAGAGAGAAAAGCATGTGGGTCCCAGTCATCAGAAAACATGTCCCACTCTTGAGCCTGCTGTTCAGCTTGCAAACTGTACTTTGTGTGTCAGTGCTACTAGGGTAAGCTCTGCTTCTCTTTTTGCTGTTTGGGCAGTGGAGGGGAAGGGAAAAACACTGGGGAAGAAAAAACCTGAATATTGGATTGAGTGTAGTAAATGGTTTCTAAAATTTTAACTACTGTTAATGAGCTGTAAGGAAAAATAATATTTCATGGTATGAAAGGCACACTGTCAAACTGAGTGACAGGGCAATCTTGCGGCTGTAGAATTTGTGGGAGAGTACTATTATTTTGCAAGTTAGGGTGATCATGGGCATTACTTTGTCTTCACTCTGTTAAAATACAGAAAGTTCTGATGTCCAAGCAAGTACACTCAAATATACATAACGTATATTTTACATATTTATACATATATAAGTATATATATGCACAAATATAATATTTTCTTGCAGTTCATTAGCAGTACGTAAAATTTGGAAAGCCATTTATTGTAATCAATCCAATCTCAATTTCTTTCACAGTGTTTCTCCCCCCTCCACTCCACTGCATAAGTAGTAAAACATATGCATTTATATTTAAGTGCACTTGCTTTTTTTTTAACTGGGATGATGAAATATTCATACACCAAGATTAGAAGCAAGTAATACATCTGGAGTCACTCAATCCCCTACTAGTGCATTCATATAAAGAAGAATAACAGTGCCCTCAGCAAGCTCAGAAGTGGCCCCACAAATCAATAGGACCACTGAGATGTTTTTCACTTCTATTAAAATAAAACCATTGGTGACAATTTATAGCTGCAAATACAGTATCACATCAGCCACAGTCCAGCTGGGAAATGGGTAACTACAGAAGAACCATCATAATCTTGTTGACACCCATATACTCAGAGTATCTGCATCCAAACATTTTCTGAGTTTTCTGTGCAAAACAGGTGCTGTTCTGCAAAATAAAATGTCTTGTTCCAGATCTCATTTTTAGAGAAGATATGTTCAAGTTTTTTTTTTTCTGGCTTACTAGGAAATAAATGAATCAGCCTGTAAGAGTGATTGGGGAAAATGTAGCAAAAAGCCATCATAATTACCTTAAAAGAAAAAAAAAAAGGCATGTTGAGTAGACAGACAGCAAGACCCATTTAAGCTTCTGAAGAAATTACTGGAAATGAAATGTTTTAGGCTATTGAAAAGTGAACAGAAAATGGAAGAACTTGCCGGGCAGATTTCCACACCAACTTGGCAAGGGCTAGACAAGCCCAAGCAGACAGCTTCATTTCCAATAGAGGAAGTGCTTTGTGATTCTGTAGGACCCTGGGTTTGTACCTCTGCTAGGAATATTTTAGGTCCTAAAACTACAAAGATGTTTTCAGGATGAGCAGAGCTATGGTGCTCAAGCTGTTCTTCGTACCCAAGTACATTCTTACTCCTAAAAAAAACATACTGTAAGGTATTGACAAAGGATAGCTATGCTGCTTTAAATGTGTTTAAACTTGGAGTTTCTGCTAATACAATTCTGCTTCTTCATACCCCGACCAATATAGAAATCACAGTGGTTGGGGTCAAAGGGAAGTAATTAAGATGGAAATCAAAACCCTAGATAAAAATCTCACTTTAATGACATCAGCATAACCGTGCTGCAAATGTAACTGTCTGTTTAAATTACAGGTATCTAGACCTCCGAAAATTTGGATCAGTTCCTCATGGAGGCTTCGGAATGGGGTTTGAACGCTACCTGCAGTACATCTTGGGAGTTGACAATATCAAAGATGTTATTCCTTTCCCCAGGTTTTCTCACTCCTGTCTCCTGTAGCTCAGCAGTTGACTCACATGGAGAAAACTACTGGTGTAACTACATGTATATGACGTACCAGGATATGACCAAGTGTATTTTAGTGGGAAATCAAGATACTTTTTATATCGATTAAACTCTTGGTCAATTTAATACTGGGTTATTGAAAATATTATATGTTCTGGTGAGATTATGGAAGGACATTGGCAGTTAATTTGATAGCAGCTCATGTCTTCGGTGCACTTCAGGAGTATTAATAAATCCCACTTAACTAAAGGGTTACGATTCTCATGAGACTAGTACAAGCCATGGAAGTACTGAACAAGCGTTGCTGGAAAGTAGCAGGGGGTTTTATGTGAAATATTAATAAGGAAATGTGACCTAAAATACTGTCATGACTGTGAAGCACTTGCTGTCATGAAATGGCTACTGTAAAGCATGATTCTCCCCACTCCAAGTGGAAAGCAAATATTGTTTACCTTGGAAAAATCAGCCAAATCTAGCAAGGAACAATGTCATACTGGAACTGCTGGAATGAGTTTGGTGAATGATGTTTGATTTTGTGAATCATCAATAAAGATGTACACTGGGTTGTTTTATAACTCTGTATGGTTTCCTCTTCTGTTATAAAACTGTAGCTCTCAGCATGAGAGAGTTTCCTTCAGTGTCTTTGGTAGAGGTTTCATTTTCTGTATAACCAAATTAGTTGCACAACTTCTGCAGAAGGTATCTGTTTTCTGTCTCCAAGAAAGCACATATTCATAGCAGACAGAGATGTTCAGTTAGATGAGAGTTTGTTCATCCATCCGTCTCTCCAGAGCCAACTTGCAGTTCATGGTGGGGTTTTGTTGTTGCTTTGCTTTTCTGTTGTTGTTATTGAGAAAATCTCTCATGTGCTCATCGGACCACGCAATTTGGTCTATATTGCGAAACAACCACCAGATGCTCCCAAGCATTGCTATGTATTAAGTAATTGCTTATCACTGTAGGATCTGAACTCCTTGGCAGTCTGTAATGGGTTTATGCTCTCAGCTTCTCTGCCAGGTAAAGAAATACTCATTTCTGTTTTGAAGACAGTATTATGGGAAGACCAAGTGACTTGCCTAAGGCAACTGGAAACCAGTGATTTATTTGGGACTTGAACTGAGGGTTTCCAGCAACCTTCTTCCCTTCCAAATTATTGCAATCCAGCAAATGATCGTTTCCATAGTGCTTGCTACTCTGGAGCCCACTACGGCTGGAATATAAACAATGTATGTAAAGAGAAAAAGCAAGGTAGTGGCCTTACTGCTGATGAACTCCATATAAATTGGCACACACTATGTGAAGTGGCAGCAGGACAGTCCTGAAGACTTCTTTTCCAAGTAGATGGAAGAGATTGAAAAATAGTAATCAACTAGCATTGCACTGGTAATACTGCAGTCACAGTTCTCTCTGCTGAGGCTGTGTAGTACTGCACCTGCAGTATCTAAAAATACCTGTTTATGTCATATGGCACCTGCCATGTCTCGGTGTGGTCCATGGCTGGGGTTTTTACCTGTTATGATCATGCAAGCAACATCACCATGAGGTCATTACTTTGAGAGGTTTCTTGCGTGCACTGAGACATCTGCATATCAGGACTTTTTCATGTTTCCTTCATCCACTTGATTAGGCAGGTGTTAATTGTGCGTTTGCTGGTTTGCATTTCCCAGTACAGCCCTGAGTTGGCAAGTCTGGTTCCACTCCGCGGTTCGAGCACCTGCCTTCCCTTTGAAACCACTGAGAAGTTCCTGCATCAGACACCCAAGTATCTTCCTGCAGTTGTAGCATCTCTCCTTTAGTATGTTGTCTTAAGTGTTATTGCTGGCCTTTATACTTTGGAATTACTTCTCTCTGCAGAAAGATGTGGAAAGAGTACAGCTGCCAAACAGCCCCATCCATAGCATGCTCCCTAAATAACTTGCAATGAGCAGGTGTCCTTATTGAGATCCTTAATCACCGATTCTGTCACAGTCGCTGTAAATGAGAGTGCCTGAACTGGAAGCCCATCTTCTGAGAACAGAGTGAGGCAATGGCAAAACACCTCCTGTCCACTCTGCTGTCAGTCCCCAACAGCAGCTCTGGGCTGCCTGTGTTGGATTTGGCATCAGCGGGAGGTTGTTAATCCTGCTGTGAGATGCCGCATCTGATGGGCAAGGCGGGGTTAAACAGTGACAGGTGAAAAACAAGATGTAGAAAAGAAGACAATGGAAGGTGCCAAAAAGTTCTAGGTTAATGTGGCATGAGTCACAAGTTACAAGGAAGGACACAACTGCTTCAAACAGGTTTGCAGAGTGGCTGTCAGGGTGACACTGCAAGAACAAAGAACTGGTCTAATCCACCTTTCGTTCTTTGCCCTTTTCTGAGGTTGTTGCAGGACTGAAGGTAAAGGTTGAACCTTTGATTTGTAGATAGGTAGATGTAAGTAAGAAAGAAGCAACAGGGATGCACTGTGAGTGTTTTCGTGTGTTTCCAACTAGGTGTCTATGAGGAGCAGTCTCCCCAGTCTTCTGCATGTCCTGGTTCATTTCAAGGTGCTTGATGAACTGGGTACCTAGTGACCTAAGGGGACATTTCCCTTGGGTCTGAAAGCTCAAGAAAATACCCCTGGTAATTTGGCAGATGAAGCAGGAGCTGAGCAGGGTTGTCCCAAGGGAGGTAACCAGATGGCTCAGAAGGGGAAGGAAAGGTTGTCTAGTCTTGTAACAGCCTTCAACATGTGCTATTTTTGCTAGTGGTGGGAGAAAGAAGAGGTTGAGGCCCTGTGCATTATGATGCTGCTCAGGGTTAATACCGAGATTGGCATTCTTGTGAGAAACTTGATTTATGGGTAGCCAGCAAGGGTGGGAGCCACTGTTTCCCTCCAGGCTGGCATTGTCACCTCGTGCTATGTATATATAACGTGGACTGGTATTGCCAAGGAATGCAATATGTTTTTTCTGGGATTTCCATGTGGAATGTCGTGTATTTCCTTTGCATCTCCCTTCCTAGAATGAAACGGAAGTTAATCTGGAGGACGGGGAGTTCATTTCTCTTGGACATGTAAACAGGGAAATGCACCAAGATTTTCTTAATTTAAGCAGCTTTCCTTGCTACATCTTCTCTTAGAGTCTGACAGAGACTGCAGCCAGATAAAAACTGTGACAATTCTTCAAATAAAAAGCTGTTACTCTTTGCACACAGGAATCACCTCTTAGGCTGACCATGCAGTGCAGTAGCTGACACTGGGGTGTTTTTAGTGCAATAAGCAGTCAGCTCTCAAGCCCAGGTGATCAGCACTCTCTGCTAGCATCATTTTGGTAAGTATTTCTTGAAGTTTCAGTTCCTCGGCAGCCCGTGCTTGCCTCTTTTCAAGTTTGTCCTCACTTTGAGCTTCAGAGGAAAGAGTGAGTGTCATTGATTACTGCGTCGGTAGCTTTGCAACATTAGAACAGAGTGATGGGAGATAAAAGAGCTACACCATAAACTTTGCATAACTAAATGCCAGCCTCTCAGAAGAGTGTTTAGAGGAAAACGTCTGTTTTTTTCACTTCAAGAATATCAGATAATCCCTTCACTTAATTTTTTAATGTGTAAGATCAAAGTATCCCAAAGTACTCTATTTTTAATTGAAAAAATAATACCTGCAGAACTAACACCATGTTTCAGTCTTCTCAATTTTAAATCCACAGGAGAGCAAATGCACACTCTGAAGCTAGGAGTAGAGATTGCTGTTCTCTCCCTTATGATTTATGTTGTGATACTGTGGCAGTGTTCAGATCCTGGACTTCTGTACTACCTTCTGTACAAGCAGAGACAAAAAGATACATCGCTGGGCCAAATGTTTAAAAGTCAGCAGACCAGCACAGGGATTTTAGCCCAATTACCTGCATTCAGGCCCCCAGAGCTGAGGGAAAAACAGCCAGGTGCCCAGCTCAGCAGTTCTCTCTCTGGTTTGTCTGGTAGTAGTTGTAATTGATAAAGCATCACATTGTTTGAGGGAATGCCAAGACTTTGATGGGAAACATAACGTACAGTTTTGCTTGCTGGACTAATATTGATTGTTTTGGGAATAGCTTATAGATGTGTTTTTCTTCAGGGGGTGAAGGGGACTAATTTGCCAAGAAACACTTTTGTCATTGTTTCCATTAAATGTGTGTATAGAGATAAATGTGGCTTTGCTGTTGCTGAAACCAATAACAGCCATTATGACTGTTGTTTTAGCCTTTGCCTTACACTTCGGGAGAAATGAGAGATAGGTCCAAAGGAGAAATAAGAAAGACTTTGTATAAAGATTGACAGAGTTCTAATTTCCTCAGATCTAACCAAAGCTGCTGAAGCCACAAAAATGGTGGTCTCAGGGGTGAATTTATTGTTTTGTCTTACTGTTTGTTGCAGAGCCATGACCTTCAGAAAGGTTGTAAAGTTTTATTTTATGATCCTGCTGATAAAGAGACATATGTAATTTACTATACGAGTTCTTACAGACTTGGCTAACAACAAGTTTGACCCAGAGTTCAAAGAAATTATGGCTCCCGTTGTTTTATGGCTGCTGTGCCGCAGTGTCTGCTGCACGAGGTGTACGGAAGAGATGCTGTAAAGGGAGAGCTCTCACATAAAGGGCAAGAGAGGGACAAGACTGTGTGGCCATTTAAAAGTCATGTACCAGCTGCATCAGAAATTGTAGGCTCTATTGTGAGTGAAAAACGGATGAAATTACTTTAGAATCCATGTTGCTCTTATTGCTGGCACTATTTTACTGCGGGAAATTGAGGCATAGAGCAATTAATCTGCTTGCCCAAGGTTATGGAAGATGTGTGGCAGAAGCATGGAACTGACCCAAATCAACCAAATCCCTGCTTGGCGCCTGCCCACGAGACTTCCCTCTGTTTGCCTTTGGGTGCACTGCCACACCAGAAGCAAGGCAGGATGTTTGCAACTGATCTGGTTTCAAATGCATTTTTGGCATTTCTAAGATCCTAGACTGTGCTTCAGTGATTTTTATCTATCCATGTATGTCCTGGGGCCTTTCAGAGACAGCAATCCTGCTGTTTATTTTTATTACTCTTACAATTGATTTTTTTTTTCTTTATAATTTGAGGCAGCCAACAGAGTAGATTTTTAATTTTCTTTGCAAGGCTTGATCTTGCTCTTTGCTCTTCATTGATATCTGTGTATCTTACTGTCTTCAGCAGGTTAATGTACTGATATTTGTGCTGAAAGAATGGAGTTCAGAGATTTTAGAAGTCACTGATCATACTGCTTGCTGGCAAAAAAGTATGCAAACTGCTCAGAAAAAAAACCAGTGTGATCTGGGAGGAGGCCCTGGTAATCATGTAAACATTTACGTTTCAGTTTGGGACTGTTCCCTACTATCTGCCACGGCTTCAAAAAGAGGCTAGATTTCTAGTCACAGTGGAAAATAATTATACTTCACTGACACTATGGTTTTTAGTAATACTTCCATAGTGTCTTTACTTTCAAAGTGACTTTTGAGCAATAATTCCAATATCTTTGATGGCCCTTTGAAGATCCTGGGCTCTCTGTGCTCAGTACTGTGGTTAAGCTGTGTGAAGCAGGCATATGATCCATATTTTTCTGAGACACAGGTCTCCCATTTTCTGCTTGTCCCCCAGCTTTGCTGCTGCTCCGTTGATGAATGCCTGGCGATGGGCTGCACGTCCAAGCAGGAGACAGCTGAACTCCCACCACAGCCACCTCAAAGGCTGTCTGACCTCTCAGTGTTGGTGCTGCCAGGGCTGTTCACACAGCTGGGACACTCCAGGTCAGTGACAGATGAAGAGACTAGCCAGAGACTGTGGAGGGAAGCAAGAGTCAAAAATACGGTTCGATTTCCAGGCTCCCCTGTCAGAGTTGAGAACAGGTTTCTCCCATTTCTGCACGAAGTTACAGAAACTCAGTGCTCAACTGGTAGCCAGTTTGCAGCTCCAGGAGATCCAGCTGTGAGCACTTACCTACTGCAGAGATTCTGTCATCACTGTAACTGAGGAGGTCTCCTTTTGGCAGGTTGGATGCACATGATGGCATCTCTGTGAAGCACGTGAAATGACCTTTGCAGTTGTTTAGTATAAATAAACCACCATGTGCTTTCAGGCTGGCTCAGCAGTGTGTACATGGTGTCATAGCTGCCGAGATGGGGCTCTGCACAGCAGCTGGAGTTCTGGGAAAGGCGTGCTTTAGCTGCCTCTCTAAACATGCATGGGTGGTGCTCTTCCAGATCACCCTACAAAACTAGAGTGCTACCTGCACCTGCCACCTGCAAAACTCAAATAACCATACAAATCAAATCCAAGGGCCTGGTTTATACACTGGCTTCAAACAGTCTTTCAAACTCCATTATTACTTAATGGCATTAATAAATTAGTGTTCGTGGTGATTTAGGAAGTATAAGGTTCAAGTATTTAACAAATTTCATGAGCCTATTTGTTAATGAACTTGATGGATGACTTGCCAGGCAGGATTATATTGCTGTGTCCTTGGAGTACATGCTAAAACATGATGTTTTTAATACTGTGTTACTCCAGTCCCTAACTGAGATCCAATACCATCTGTAACAGTGCTGCCACGGATAAAAGGAAGAAAGTTTGTGCTAAACCCTCTGAGATAGAACATTATCAAGTGTTCATTTCCCAGATCATTAGAAACTTAAAGTAGCCATCTGGCCAAAACCAGAGATGCATATGCCTGCAACTACAGCTTAACAGCATTCAGCTGGGAGAGTGGCTGCTGTGTAGCATTTGGGACTGGCAACTGCAGAGCAGCTTTTGCTCTGATCTCAGTGATGTCTCTTCACACTTTAGACTTCTATGAGATGTCTATTTAAAATGCAATCGACATCTCAGCCAGGAATATAATACACTCTAGATGGGCTAAAATGCTTTGAAACCACAAGGGCATATCCCCTTCACACGCTGCTCCAGTGATTATTTTCACTGTTAAAAATGTACTGTATTTCAGTCTTTGTTTGCCAGGCCTCAGCATCTGTCAGGAGGATATCAGTGTCTTAACTCTCAGCATTTGAGGGGCATTACAAAAGACAACAGGCTCTTGAATTTGCGAAGTTTGACCTAAAACATGATGGCTTTCACATGCTTCTTCCACAACTTAACATTGGTAGCAGCTGGGGGGTCTGAAAATAAGTTCTTTACACTGCTGGCTTTGTTACATTTACCAGATGCCCCTCTCTCACCTATAGATTACCTGCAGTAGAGCTATAGGTCTGCCATAAACACAGCATTTTGTATATTCCTTGTTCTCAGGTGGTGGTGCACAGTGGAAAATAGGACCTGGGAGAGTCCATTCTCATCAGCCACTCACTCCTGCTCATGGTCTCAGCTTCCCTACTTGTATAGTTAGAATAATAAGATTTATAATTCTAAAAGGTCACGTGCATAGTAGGTCTGTGTTCCAGTAGTTTTAGCTCTAAGCTGTGCACGGTCAACAATTGTAAACAAATGTAGAGATACATATTCTAAGTCATTTACACTTTGTAGAAGAGGCCTGGACATAATACAACAGCAATGACTTCCTTCTTCTAATAGAATTTTTAGTTCATTATATTGGCTGTACAGGGCAAGCTCATATCCTGGAGGGGTGTCACTGGAAGGAGGAGTAGGGGGAAAGCATCTGTTTTTATTCTGGGTTCTGTTTTGGCCAGGAGATATAATGGCACATGACCGTTGAGCCAACAGTAATCCAGTTACAAAAGTCTTCAGAGTTACTGCACCAACCAAATTAAACTTGATTACATCCAATTACGCTGAAAAGCCAGACAACAGCTCTTAGCTTGGGGTGAAGTAACTTCTTGCAATCGCATGTAGGGAGGCCTTGCAGGGTGTCAGGAGGATAATTGCTCGTTTGCTCTACCACAGAGCACCATCTGCTCTTGAAGTAATGCCTAAGGATGTGAGAGTACACCAGGGTCGGGTAAGCAGGCAGGGAAGCCCGGCAAAGATTTCTCCCTGCCTGTTTTATTATCATTTGTTTTGTGGTTGCTTGCCCTGGGTACAGCTGTGGTCAAAGCCCCATTGTGCCAAGTAATGTCCATAGAGGGAGTCCTTCCCATACCGAGCTGCTGGTCTCATCGGGGAAAAATAAGGATGAAGTGGCCTTTATACTTACGTCAGAATAGTGTCTGTGTCTGGAGCGTTGCCTGGTGCACTTTCCATCAAGCAGCTGTATAATGGTTTTCTGTTTTGAGGAGGTGAGAAAAAAAGGGGAAAACTCCCAGTTTCCTTCTCTTCTGTGGTAAAAATAGTGCGGGGATGGGGGGGGAGTTGGTAAAGGTAGCTGCCAAAAATGTGTCTGGATCCAGGCAGGAGAGTTTGCATGAGGAGCTCATCCATCCTAGAAGAAATCACCAGCTGCAAAGCTACTCTACCTGGGTCCAGAACTGAGAAATGCATCAGTAGTGTTCTGTCCCAGCTCAGCTCCAGGCAAAGTTACTTCTAAGGGTCTAGTTTGGTGAGAGAAGTAGGACTGGGCTTCCGTGTGGAGTGAATAGGAATAGGAGAACATCTTTAATAATCTTCAAGTGTGAGGACTGGAAGTGTCCTCCAGCTGCATCCACAGACACTGTCCAGCTCAGCACCTCCGGCCCCTCTCTGTGCTGCCCTGGGGGTCTGTATCCGTTCTGGATGGGATGTGCCGCTTCTGGCCAGGATCTCCAACAGAGAGAGGACAAAGTAGGACCATCAAGTCCACACGAGGCTTAGTGCCTTGAACGCTGCTGACCTGCAAGTCATCTCTTCTCTGTTTCAAGCCTGTATCAAGGCATCAGAGCTCTGATGCCCCTGTCTTTGCCACAACACTGTACTGAAGATGCTTCAAACTGTTTCATTATCTGATCAAAGCACCTTGTGCTGCTATTCCCTCTGCTCATGGAAAGCAGCCAGTGCTGCTGGAGCTGCTGTCTGTCACAAGAAGGAGAGGAGTGTTGTGTGGTTTGGCTTCAATTGCAGTCGTTCTGGGGGGCTTGCTATGCTTTTCTGTGGAGGGTGGAAAGCTTGAAAAGACTCGAGTTCTTGAAAGAGGTGATTTTTTTTTTTTTTAACCTTGAAAATTCTTCTTGAAATCAAAAAGCTGCTCCCATCCTGCTCTGCTGCAGGAACTGTTGCGTGAAGATAAAGTCAGGTCCTATTGTTGTGGAGCTGGATATCAGGAGACTGAGCATTCGCTCGGAATTAAAAGCAGGCAAGGAGCACCAAGCAGCACAGCAGATTTTTCAAGCCTTTTCCCCCCACCCCCCGGCCTTCTTCGGTTCATATTAACCTCCGTATAGGGCATTTCCAAGGGATTTGTGCCTGGCTGGGGTAAGTAGCCCGAAGCGTTTCAGCCAGCTGGTCCCTAATCCACAGGAAATGCCCGGTGTCTCCATCCATCCCGACTGCTTGCACCAGCGACTGGGAGCAAGGAGGGGAATTGCTCCGCCTGCAGCTTTCCTGTCTGCCAGCAGATGGCACAGCTCATTTGAATAAATTTGGAGCAGGAAGGCGTAGCGGTGGACATTGTGGTTTCTTTCTTAGAAGTTCTGATTTTTCATAGATTTCGGTTTCAGAAACCACACTGAAGGTTACGATTAAAAACTCCAGAGGTTTCTGCAGAAGAAAGTGTCACTTTGTCGTGCACCCCAGCACGCTAAAGATGGTATAAGGGCTTTTTCTTAGAAAAATATTTCTCTCTCAGCCTTACCCTTGTTCAAGGAATATTATTTCGTACATGGCATCTCTTAATTTCTCCCTTGCTATGCCTGCTAATTCTGCTGTTCCTCCTTCAGTTGCTCCTGCTGGCAGAGATGGATTCTCGATGGCTTCGCGTAACTCCCTTGTCGGGTTTTTCCAACATAGGGATGTGGTTTTCACACAGTTTTCCGCCAAGGCTGCTGGCTGTTAGCTCACACTCCAGAGATTTACGCAGTCAGCTGGGGCCAGCCTGAGTTCATTCTCCACTGCCGGTTGGAGGAACAGCTTGAAGTTGGTAAAAACTGTTACGAACGTGCAAGCGGTGCCAAATCAGAGCTGTGCTCATGACAGACATCGTCTTTAACTCCCAGGGGCATTGAGGGTAGTATTTGTGTATCCTCCTGGCCAAAAGCTTTAAGGAGGGCCAGCATTATAAGGCGTTGTAATGTTACATGCATTGGATCCTATGTAATCTGGCAGCCTGATGCCAGAATTAACTCACTGTTCCCACTCTGCGAACAGCCACAGTGGAATTGGGGAGGCACGTTCACGTGCAGCATCTTTGTTTGAAGCATTTTGCTGAACAGAGCTTATATTACAGTTGGACTAGATGATCTTGGAGGCATTTACCAATTTTAATGATTCTATGATTCTGTGTCACATCTGAGACGGCAGCATATTTAAATGTACAGAAAATGCTACCCATTTCCCATCCAAAAGTCCCAGCAATCTGAGATACATGTGTCAGGCATCACCAAAAGCATGGAAAAAAGAATTCATAGGGGTACTTCATGTTTTGGACACTGTTCAGATGTATCTTGTGATATAATAAACTCAGTAAACATGATCCAGAACAGGGGATGAGCAGAGAGAAGGAGTAGTACAGCAAGGGAGCAGGGTAATAAACCAAGGGCTGTCATAGAACATGTAGAATAATTCATTCCAATTCACACAGTGATAATTATGGAGCATTTCTTTAAATATCCATCACCCAAATGAAGTGTTCCAACTCTGTATGGTAGAAGTTGTTAACATAAAAATGCAGACAGGGTTCTCTGCAACTGGTATTCAAACTGATACCACTTTGCATTGGTGTCAGTAAGAGTGAATTCCTAACCTATGAATCATTAACATACACCGTGGAATAGTTTTGCATGATACCTGTGTATTAATCATGATCATCTGTTCTTGATTGAGTCTTTCTAAATCCCCAATAGCTCACCGGCCTCCCTGTGTTTTGGGAAGATCTCTCAAGTGCAGGTCACCAGGACACAGTTTTCTCTACGAATGCACAAAGTGCCTCCAACCCAGCAGAGTTTGCGGGTGAGACTGTCGCTCCCATGCAGTGTAAATTGATCTGGCTCCAGTGCACTGAATGGGGTGATGCTGGCTGAGGCCAGCATAGAACTGGTCTCTCCATCCTCCCCTGCTCTCAGCCCCATCATACATGCTGCGTTGGCAGAGATGGGCAAGCTGATCTGAGCAGCATAGCCTCTCTGTGCAGAGATTGCCCAGCGCTGGAATGGGATCAAGCCCTTCCTTTGGGTAGTGAGAAGGTAGAAAAATCTTATTTAGCCTTTGCATTTCACTGGCAGAAACAAAGCTGTTGAGAAAATACATTCCTAACAAATGACTGACTTGTTCTGTAAGGGGTTATTCCCCATCTTTATGCATTCACAAAGATGATAAACAACATATGGCTCAACTGTGCTGTCCTCATCTTGAAAAGAGGTGTTGTTCCTACCTCCCAGAGGCACTGCAAGTTGCAATTACTGCTCTAAAGTGATGCAAGATCCCTGCTCAAGAGGCATTATATAAAGGTTGTTGTTGTGTGACATACAGTAGCACATCCAGCCAGCATGGAGTTGTTATTGCACTAGCTACGGCACAAACACGTAAGGAGGGACCATCCCTGCCCACAGAGGTTGGACAGGCAGGGAAGCTGAGGCAGAGATGACTGAATGTGCCCAAGCAGGTTTCGGGCAGAGCTGTTGTATAGAGACAGGTCTTAGAAATCCACCCCTAGCAAATGGATTGTGCTTTCCACGTGAGCATGGGCTAAGAGGACTCGGCTTTTATGGGTGCCATGCCCAAGTTTTGCTTTAAAGGGTGCAGTGAAGGGAAGGTTAGAGCATAACCCAACTCACAGGGCTGTGGAGGGACGTTTTATTACTGCCTGAGCTGGGGAGAAGAGGATCAGGCTTTGAAATGTACCGTGTTTCTAGATCTGAAAGTTGATAGTGAATCTCAGACAGGGTATAATACACTGTAATACAAAACCTGGCTTGTCTGTATGAGACTCCAATGGCAGTCAAATCCCCTTTCAGTGGCCACTGCTCCATTACTTAAAAATCAATAATAAAATACGAAGCTTTTATTGATTCCCCTCGTGGTTTTTTATTGCTATTTTTTTTCTCCAGGAGGGTTTTTGGCATCACTGGTGTTTGGCTGTTTCTTGCTCAACCTCTTTGTTTTCCTATGGCACCTTCATCTTAGGCACAAGCCCCTGAGCACGGCGGGTCTAAAGCCAGCCTCGCCTTTCCGAGGTGAGAAGGACCTTTTCCATCAAGAGAAGAGAAGGGTCGTGGGGTAATGAAACCTTACAAGGGGAGAGGTTTGGGGGGAGCTCTACTTTTTAATTAAGGAAACGTTGCGCTGTTAGAGATCACCTGCTGCAGTATGGATAAAGTTTGTCTATAGGCACTGGATGAGTGTAGCGGGGACAGGGACGAGCGGCAGCCCCTCGGGGGCGGCGTGGGGCCGGGCAGCCCCTCTCCCCGCGGGGTTTGTGTCTTTAACACGGCTGGCGGGGCGCCGGGCGGGCGGAGGCGTGGTGAGCCGGGAAGGAGCCAGTTTCCTGCTTCCCCGCTCGCAGCCGAGCGGCCGCGGCAGCGGGGGGAGGCGCTCGCCGCCCCCCCCATCCATCNCATGGGCCGGCGCGGCCGGCGCTGAGCGCCGGGAGGCAGCGCCCGGCGGCGCCCGGCTGCCGCGATGAGCGGCGGGGAGGGGGTGTGCTCGGGCTGGCTCCGAAAGTCACCGCCGGAGAAGAAGTTACGGAGATACGTAAGTCTCAGCCCACCCCATCTCATCCTTACCCCGGCCCCGGGAAAGCCGGGATCCATCTCCCCCGCCTCCATCCCCGCTCCCCCGCCGCCAGCCTGGGTGCACCTGCCGCCGCCTCTCCCGGCGCCGCGGAGGCTCGGCAGGGCGGGGGTGCCCCTTGCCCGGGCGGGGAACGAACGCTCGTGGCTCCGCGCCGCTCGGGGAAGGCGGGTGGGAGCATCTCCGAGACCCCCGGCTTGTCCCCTGCCTCGGGGTGGTGGGGTGGGCGGTGATGATCACGGCTGGAGCGGACACTCGGCGCGGGGGCCGTTCTGGCTGCGCCCCGCGGTGGCCGGGCTCACCTGGGACCTGCGACGGTCACACCCCCACCTTTGAAGTCGTCTGTTTTAGGGAAGGCTTGGAATACCTTGGTCCCAAAGAGTAAAGGTACTAACGCATCTTGGATCCCCCCCAACAATCCCATAATAGTCGCTTTCCCCCATCCCGTGCACGGTTCCTATTAATCATTGAACGTCCGAACTCTTTGAAGATAGCACCGGTAGCGCTTCGATAGCCTTTGTGTCGTTAGCGGCTGAGATCAAACACTTCAAAGAAGTTGTAAAAAGAGGGTCCAAATGCCAGCTCTGTCACATTCCCCACTCATTGAAAGAAATAACTGTTCTTTGCGTCCTCTGCCTGTCAGTCCTGCCATGTGCTACGAGCATTAGCGCTCAGAAACGAGCTGCTGTCCTATGACTCGGCACATCGCTCCCCAGGATGTCAGGGGTCCCACTCCCTGACACCAGTGACCAGCCTCAGCCAGCCTTCAGTTGACTGGAACGCAGCCTCTGGGAGGGAGCTGGATGCTCTCCCTTCCTGGGGGGACACCAGCCAGATCATCCTTTGGTCCTGTTGCTTTTGCCTGCATGCCTTTCAGGAATGGCGGGCAGAACAAGTGCAGCTGGTGTCTCCCCAGTGCCTGTTATTGATTGATGGAAGCATCACTGCCTACCCTTGAGAGCGAGATGGATGTCTGTAGTCCCGTATTGCAGGCTAGAGCAGAACTGGGGGTGTGTCTGATTTGTGATAGAGCGTTGTTAGCCTTGCCCAAAATGGGTTCATCCCCGTAGACATCAGTGGTACCACATCCCTTTGCATTAGACTGTGTGTCCAGTTGCTCTTGGCAATCCTTTCCTTGTGCGCCTCATGATTTTTGAGGGAATATCAGGTTGGCACAGGGCTATGGCATGGAACTGCTAGGGAATCCAGTAAGGTAAACCTGAGTGTTTATGTGGGAAATATCAACCCCCTAATGAACGTAGGCAAGCTTTGTGGGAGGTGGACAGAATGACTTTGTGCATGCTGAACTGTGGAGGATGCTTTTAGCTTAATGGAGCAAAGCACCTTCCTCCCGCAGAAATCAACTAATTGCTGATCCTGAGTCACCAATGGCCTTAACTCATCAAACATCATTAGCTCCCCAGCATCTGCCCCATGAAAGGGCGCTCACATCACTGTCTGAATATCCAGCTTGTGCTCTGGCATTCCAGCAAGAGCTGAATAAATCTGCTAAATGCTCTACATGGAGGGTGTGACATGCCGGCGGTTAGTGCTAATTATCGATGTGCATAAGAGTGCTTTTCATCCACATACATCCCAAAGTGCTTTGCAAGCCACCTATGTTTTCAAAACATCCTCATTCCCCCAAGAGGAAATGCGGCCGTGCTGAGATGTGCCCAGCCATCCCACGCAGCCTCCGCGGGGCAGGAAGCGAAGCTTGGCAGATGTCACTCGAGGGGATCTCTGTGCTGGAGCAGTCCCGGCGCTGTGGTCAGTGGGACTTCCCTTCCAGTCACACCACTTGCACCAGCTTCCTGCATTGGTGGCTGGATTTGAAAGTGTTGGCCTTTAGCTTGGACTGTGTCTCACGTGGTAGCGCTCTGTCCCTTTGCTTTTTAATGCATCATTATTGATACTGTATTTATGTAGCTGTGGTGTGCATTCAGGGTGCTGCTGTGTGGATCAAGTTCTCCTCGAGAGTAGTTCAGAGCAGCTTGCTGGTACAGAGCCTGAGGGTGATGGCTTGCCTCCTGTAAAACCTGCCTTCGTCTACAATAAACCCGCATAGCTGGACTTTGGTTTTGGTGCACAAAAGGCAGTTTACGCCAGCTTTTGTACAGCCTCAAAGGGAAGGTGCTGAGTCGCTGGCTTTGCCGCTTTCCTTATACCTTCGGTTTATATTCTGCTTTGAGACCTCAAAGGAGAAATCTCAGGCTGCAGGATGCTGCTAATGGGGTTTGAAGTTCCTGCTCTGGCTGTATTGACACAGGGTAGATGATAGATTTATTTTTTCTTTGACAAGTGCATTTCAAATGTATGTCTGCACATGGGTGTGTTGCTAACGCTGTCCTTGAAGTGCTGTGCTTTTATAAGCCTGGTTTTGTTTTGCTTTTATTTTTCAAGGAGATCTGTGGCAAGAGAGGAAAGTACTAAATTTTCTCTCTAACTTCGACCCAGGGTGGTTGGGAAAGGGGACTCTTCTCTACACCTGATTTGTGCAGCATTAATCTGCATTTACAGCAATACCTGCTCTGTTTCACTTCAGAGGATTGTGTTTATGTGAGATTGCAGGACCTATTTGTACAACGCTCTGGGAAATATTGGTGGTGTGAGTTTCTCTTCTGTTGGGGGACATTCAAATGATCAAACGATGACTGCTTAAAGGTTGAGACAAAGTGTACCTTTTTTCAGCATCATGACTGCAGACAGGGGTTCATGTAGACTCTAGGCAGTTTGGCTGTAAATGCTACTGTAATATTGATAATTAAAGCTAAGCAAACAATCGAAGGTCAAAAATAATTGAAGTACCAAAATATCTCTTTTCACCTCTGTTCTGCTTGGGACATCAAGCTCTCTCATCCTCTTGCTTAATTGCTTTTTTTCAGACAAACACTTTTTGTACCTTCACAGAATGGTTTGGGCTGGAAGAGACATTTAGAACTCATCTATCCCAATCCCCTGGCAATGAGCAGGGACATCTTCAACTAGACCAGGTTCCTCAGAGCCCTGTTCAGCCTGGCCTTGCATGTTTCCAGGGATGGAGCATCCACCACCTCTCTGGAAACATGTGCCAGTGTTTCACCACCCCCATTTAAAAAAAATTTATTCCTCATAGCCGGTCTGAATCTACCCACTTTCAGTTTAAAACCATTGTCCCGTGTCCTGTTGCTACAGACCCTATTAAAAAGCCTGTCCCTACCTTTTGCCTTCCTGACTTTCATGCATGAAAGGGTCTCCTCATACGCAGCCACAAAGCACAGAACTGTCTTTTAATTCTCGTCTTGGCTCCTCCTTAAAACAGACATGAAGAAAATTTTTTAAAAACCCCAATCCCTAAAAAAACCCCTGGGCTTTAGTTGTGTGACCAGTGAGCTGAGACCAGTGCATGTTGTGCTGGTCCTGTACTGACTCACTGTCTCCTGGTCCTCTCCTGCTGGACGTGCCTGTCTGTTGTCTCCTATGTTAGACGTGGGTTTAGAGCGGTGTTTTGTGTCTGTCCACTGCCCAGCACGATGGGCTCGGGGGTGGACTGTCTGGCAGGGAAGCATTGTGAAAAATAAGTGCTGTCGTAGAGCAGCTCAGCTCCCTATCGTTAGATCAGTGCGCTCTGCCTGCTCATTTATGTACCGTGAAGTCAGAGTATTTTCTGTCTGGCTGAGATGTCTGTCTGCAGTTCTGACTAAAACAAAAGCTTCTCGTCGTGTACCGGTTTTACAGTCCTTTAGTGCTTTTGGGTTCTTTTTTTTTTCCTCCCATCTGGTTTATCTGGGTTTGGCTTTGTGCATCAATGGTCGTTCTTACATCAAGCAAAAGCAGTTTAATCAAGGTCATTGGGAGAGCTGCTCCTCTCTGATGGGACAAGCAAGAAGAGGTTAAAGGGCTGATTTACTGATTGCAGCCCTATTCCTAGGGGCAACTCCTTGATGAAGGGCTTCTTTTGGTTCCTGAAGTAGATCCTTCATATCCCACCTGAAAATGCATTGTAAGGCTGTCCTCCTTAAATGAGAATGTGGAATGTGGACTGAAGTAGGACCATTAGTGCAGAGATATCGTAGGCTGTCAAGTGGTGGAGATGCCAGGTGGAGTTTGGCACAGTGCTGATTGGGATGAAATTTTATAGGAGAGAGAAGAAAGAACATCCTTTTATTCTGCAGCAAAGTACAAAAGATAGGTATTGTGCAAAATTATCTCCTTTTTTTTCCTCTTCTCTCTAAGGAGTTTTAATCAGTCTTGCTTAGCTATGCCATGCCTCATTCAGGATACTCTACCCTCTAACAAAAGTAGGAAATAGTTGCAGACACGCCAGAGAAAAACACTAAAAAATGAGCAAAAATATAGAAAACAGAAAGACTGAAGGAAATGAGGTTGTTTAGGGATGAGAGGGCTGAGAGGAAAAATAACAGTCCTTGAGCATGTCAAAGGTAGCTGTGAAGGGGAAGAGAGTAAACTGTTCTCCATGGCTGGTGGTTGGAGGCCAAGAAGTGCTGAGCTTGATCTGCAGCAAGGGAAACAAGTGTAGGAAAAACTTCCTAACCTCTGATTGCCAGAGGAGTGGAGCAGTGGAACAGATGGTTTGGGATGGGCTTGGAGTCTCCATCGTGGCAGTTCTGAAGTGCAGGTTGGCCAAACTCCACTTCAGAGAGCTGAATCTGCTTTGAGGCAGTGGAATAAATTTGACAAATTCTCCAGAAGTTCCTTCCAGTTCTGGTTTAGGTGAATTTATGGATTTTGAGCCTGGACGCAGGGAGGGATAGCTAAGAGGCTTAAGGGCACCAGTTATGTCACCTGGATCTCCTGATGGGACTCAGGGAAGTCCTCTGACAAGTTCTTTGTAGGAAGTTTTGACAGCACTGAATGCCATGATTTTGTACGTATTCCAGCTGTCAAACTGCCTTGCTGCACCCTGCTCCTCCCATGTAATCTCCCAGCTTGATTCCAAAAGACCATCTTATATTTTGGCTGTTGTCATCTGCCTCATGATTCAGAGAAGGGATGAACACTTGCTCCACCAGAGGTTTTGCAGGTCAAGGGGTGCATTTCACTTGTAGAGGCAGTACCTGCCAGCACTCCTGCTACACCAGCTCTCTTGTGCAATGCTGCACAAAGGTCCCACTCTCTTAACTTGTTTCTGTGCTGCATCATTGCTGATGAGTCAAAACACACAACCTCTTCCCTACAACCTTCTTTTGGGGTAATTTTGTTTGAGCATGGGGCTGCATTCCTTTGCCCACTGTAGCATTTTCTGGAAACATCAGGTGGTGATGTATTGTCATCATGATAATTGTGATCTAGTAACATGCAGATACTTGAAGGATGGTTGTGGGAATGATGGAGTCAAACTCTTCTTGATTATAGAAGGTGACAAAATAAGGTGCAGCAGCCACAGCCCAGCTTTGGAGGTTCAGGTTGGGTCTTAGGAAAGCCCCTCCAGTAAGAGAGTCATGGTGTAGAGGAACAGGTTCCCACAGAGGCTGCAGGGTCTCAGTCTTTGGAGGTTTTCGAGACTTGGCTAGAGAAAATTCCAGCTGACCTGATCTAGTGACACCTCAAATTCAAGGCTGGACTAGAGACCTCCCAAGGTGCCTCTAACCCAACATTTCTTACACCTCTGTGACACAGATCCACCAATCTCAGAAGTAGTGGAGCTGTTGTAGCCCAGCTCGCTGTGAAGGTGGACGGTCTTTATTTTGTTTGCTGCCAACACTCGTGCTGGGGCAGCTCTGCTGAAACTGGTTTGGTCAGGACTAACCCGGGTGTGTTCCGAGGCATTGCATCAATCGAAGTGGACATGCCCACAGAGGTCAGGAGTCTGTGTGTTGTGTGGGGGGTGAACCTGGTGTATTTTCCCGGTACTTTGGCTTTGCTAAGGTAGCTTGAGTGACTCTTCAGCTATCTGTCATGACTTCAGAGCTGGCCGATAGTCCTGGCAGTCCACAGTGGATGTAAAAAATTG
This sequence comes from Cnemophilus loriae, assembly GCA_013397755.1. Lineage (NCBI taxonomy): Eukaryota > Metazoa > Chordata > Aves > Passeriformes > Corvidae > Cnemophilus > Cnemophilus loriae. The sequence goes on along the minus strand of VZTF01007688.1, from coordinate 152,304 downwards.
ATGGTGGCAAAGCACAGGTTGAACTTAAGGAAGACAAACAATACTTAAGGAAAGTGTGAGAGGAAGCCGGCTTTGTTTCTCTTTGAAAGAGAGTAGAAGTGATACTGACACCATTTTTTTCCGTTTTTCTTTTAGCAAATATCAGATGCAAGACATGATGCAATAGTGTTTACCAGACCGAAGCACATAATTTACGGTAGTGACTCAAAGGCAGAACAAAAATTATTTATCTGTATTACAGTAGCAGCTGAGGCGACTTGGGCTTAATGTGCTCAGTGTTTGGGGAGACCACATCTGCCCTGAAAGGTCTGGTCTAATGGGGAAACCAAGGCACAGAGCAAGTCAGTGATTTGGCTGCACTTGTGTTCAGGGTCGTTCCCACAGCTGGAAACTCACCTCAGCTTTGTGGTTTCTACCTGAGCCAGGGGCTTCCAAGCTGCTCGCAAGCTGCTGAGGATGTGTGAAGCTGTGGCAACAGATTGCAGCTGGTCCAGAGAAGTACATAGTACTTCTGTCAGGGAATTGGATGATGAGGGTGCCAAGGTCATCAGGGGTCTCTCTGAAATGAGTTGATCCAAAAGGTTTGGAAATTACTGCTTTTTATATAAATTGCCCTTCCTTTCAAGTACTCCTTTAAGGTCTTTAAAGTCTCGCTTTCCTATCATAATGCTTTAGGTGGATCTTTCAGCACCTTACGGTGGTGACAAAATGTATTTCAGGAGGTGGAAGAAATAAGACTTTGATTTACTTCAGGGCACCCGCAGAGCAGCAATAGAGCTGAAAGACATTTTGCTGCCGTTCTGTGCAGCTTCTCCACCTTGCTGCCAAGTGAAACCAGCTTTGTGGTTATCATGTGGTTATCATGGGTTAAACCACAGCAAATTGGCAGTGAAGATGGGAGGCTGTATGGATGGAGCCAGGGTAAAACATAGCTGGTAGACTGATCTTTAGTGGGGTTCTCCAGGGCTCAGTCTTAGGGCCAGTGGGCCTCAACATCTTAAAAAGTTACTTTGTTGCAGGACTCAAAGAGATACTAAATAAGTTTGTTGCTTATAATAAATTGGGAGGAGCTGTTGACTCCATCCAAGGCAGAGAGGCCCTACAGAGAGATGTGGACAAATTAGAGGTCTGGGCAATCACCAACTATATGAAGTTTAACAAGGGAAAGTACCAGATTATGCACCTGGGATGGGGCAACTCTGGATGTACGGATAGACTGGGAAATGAGATTCTGGAGAGCAGTGCCACAGAAAGGGACCTGGACAGAAAGTTGAGTGTGAGACAGCAGTGCCCTGGCAGCCAGGAGGGCCAGCCGTGCCCTGGGGTGCATCAGGCACAGCACCGCCAGCCGAGCCAGGAGGGGGATTGTCCTGCTCTGCTCTGCACTGGGGCAGCCTCACCTCGAGTGCTGGGGGCAGTTTTGGGCACCGCAATATATGAAAGATACGAAGCTATTAGCATCCAAAGGAGGGCCATGAAAATGGTGAAGGCTCTGGAGGGGAAACCTTATGAGGAGAGGCTGAGGGGCACTTGGGCTGTTCAGCCTGGAGAACAGGAGGCTGAGGGGAGACGTCATTGTGGTCTGCAACTGCCACGGAAGCAGAGGGGCAGGCACTGATCTCTTCTCTGTGGTGACCAGTGACAGGACCCAAGTGAACAGCATGAAGCTGTGTCAGGAAAAGGTTAGGTTGGGAATTAGGAAAAGGTTCTTCACCCAGCGGGTGGTTGGGCACTGGAACAGGCTCCCCAGGGAAGCACCAGCCTGGCAGAGTTCAAGAAGCATTTGGACAATGCTCTCGGGCACATGGTTTGACTCTTGGGGTGTCCTGTGCAGGGCCAGGAGTTGGACTTCAGTGATCCCTGTGGGTCCCTTCCAACTCAGGATATTCTGTAATTCTATGATCACTTTTATTTGTGATTAGTGACAGAAAAAGCAAATATTCAGCATGTGGATTCACAAAAACCAGACCTGAGACCTTAAGAAGAGATCCAGACCATTTGCATGCTGCTAGGCAAACACACTTGCATCAAGGTATGCCTGCCATGACCTTGCAACACACAAAGAGGATTTCCTCAAGGTCAGCATGCAAGCCTGCACAGTGCCATCGTTCATATGTCATCAATCGTATCTAGTCATACAGCGATTTAAATACGTGCTGTGTTTAAATAGAAAATTTTTAAAAAATAATAGTAAAAAGGAGCTTTGGTCAAAAAAATTGTTCTTAGCTGTCTTTAGCCTGCAAGCTGTGCCTTTAAAGGACAGGAGGAAAATCTGAGTGCTGGAAGCATATGTTTCTTGCTGTGTAAGATAGCCAGTGGTGCCTGTTTCTCCAATGAATCTGGACTAAATCCAGCAACCTGGGGGGGAGGTAAGGGGGGAGCTGATTTCATCTCTGGATTTGTGTTTTCATATTTGCTTCCTATTTTTTTTCCTGAGTTCTTGTGCAGTTTTCCTGGAGAAGGTTCTGATCTGGGAAACCTTACATCAGTCTGGTTGTCTGCATTACACCAATACCTAGAAATGAACTTCTCCATCCAAATGTGAATATTCTCGCCCCAAAATGATGTGTGTTCAGGGTAGGAAGTTTACTCTTGGGCCAGAAATGGGACATTTTTATTTATAGTTTAAATCTGGTTTTGAGGCAGGAACAGTTGAGAACAGCTCTTAGACACTTCTGTATTAAGTGTTCAGATTGCTTCTTCTGTTGCTTCAAAAGCTTTTCTGTCTCTGCCTACTCCAGACTCCTCTCCACATGGCCTCTGAATTTTTAAATGGTGTATGTTTGTTCTCCCTGTTGACAGAGATAATAATCTATTGACAGAAATTAAAATCTATTGACTGAAATATCTTCTGGTTGGGTTTTTTAAAATTGTTATTTATTCTTTCTTTTGCTTCCCCATGCCTTTTGGACACATCCAGACTATTTCCATCATGTCTTCTGGATCGAAGATACTGTCCTAATAGCATTTCAGTACTTGTTATGCATCTTATTCCATTTAAACCTGGTATTTTCCAAAGGCGTTTGCTTTGGAAGGCATTTAGACATTTCTTTGGTGGAGTTCCAGGTCCCGCATCCATATGGTAAGATGGAAATAACATTTTGAGTCAAAGATTTGTGGTCTCCTGAATTTCATGGATTTTCAGTGATTAAGTTTTGCTGATGATCCCAGCTGCTGCCTCGCCCATTTGGGTTCCTTGCTGACCTTCAGAACAAGCCCATAGACTTTCATGTGGCTGCCAAAAGTTGCAAGTTGACTTGCTAAATCCACTTTCTGGCCACTTAACATAATATCCAGCCAGGGATTATGTCTTGTTTCCAAAAGTGACTAGTAAGCCTTCATTTCTCTCCTCCCTACTGGTGACGCTGGGGCGTCTTTTAAACTTTCAGCTTCGAAGAGCTGTGTTGCATGTACATGGGAGCTTTGGTACCATGTGCTGCTGTTGAACTGGGCAATGCTTCCATTCGTCTGCATTTTTTTAATCTCATAATAATTTCAGTAATGATGCTTAATGGGGTTATTAGTCATTGCTATCGATCTGTTCTTCAGATCTTCATCCACATAGTTATTTAAGGATCTTTTGGCGCTTTTTTTGTTTCTTTGTAGGGGGAAATACGTGGTTTTACTGCTCTCTGGATGCTCTTGGCTTGAAACAGTGCCCCATGGAAAAGGGAAGATTGGCTGTGCAATTCAGCTCAGGGTTTCGGTAATTGCCTCTCCATTTAAAAGTCTCCCTTACCGCTCCTGTAGAGGCCACATCAGCAACTCCAGATCTCCTTCCTTCTCACACTGCTTGCCCACAGGTGCTGTGTTTGAGAGCCATCCAGCATGGGAAGGGGCAAACACAATAAACCATAGAATCATAGAATCACAGTGGTTTGGGTTGGAAGCAACCTTAAAGATCACCTAGTCCCAACCCCCTGCCGTGGGCCGGGACACCTTCCACTAGACCAGGTTGCTCAGAGCCTCATCCAACTTGGCCTTGAACACTTCCAGGGATGGGGCATCCATAACTTCTCTGGGCAACCTGTTCCAGTGCCTCACCTCCCTCACAGTACAGACTTTGTTCCTAACATCTACTCTAAATCTCTCCTCTTTTAGTTTAAAACTCTTCCTGCTTTTCCTATCACTATCTGCCTGTGCAAAAACTCACTCTTCCTCTTTTTTATAAACTCCCTTTAAGTACTGGAAGGCCACAATGAGGTCTCCCTAGAGCGTTTTCTTCTCCATGCCCCTTCCATAAATGCCACTCTGTAAATGCCCCTTCTGGCTGATTGACAGCATGAAACAGCCTCTCTGCTTCCATGCCATCAACACCACACACAGCTCCTTTGATTCTGGGTCACTGTGTTGTTCCTAAATAGCTCCCTCCAGATAGGAAGCTCCCAGGAAAACCTCATTTGCTTTGACCCAAGAAGAATCAATGACTTGAGGCTTGTGTTCTCCCCTCGTCTCGCCTTCCCTGCCTGCCTCGCCCACTGTCCACCACATGTAACGTCAGGCCGGAGTTTCCAGCGGGCTGTGGGGAATAGAAGGGCTCATTGTTTTGGGGGTCAGGGCACAGGGCCAGGGTGGCAGGAGAGAGGGGTGCAGAGCTGGCGGCTGAGCCCCACTGCTACCTCCAGCATGGCCTTATGTTATCCATAGGAGCAGCCATGCAGACAGTGAGCACTCTGTGATCGTGGCTCCTTAAAGCCTATGAGGGAGGGGAGTAAGTAATATAAATGAAAGGAAAAAAACCAAGAGATGCAGAAGATATGGGGTATAGGGACTGACAGGGGTCCTTTTAGCTGTCCTGACCAGAAGGAGATGCTGAGAAATGATGTAGGCTGGTCCCTGCTCAAGGCTTCAAAATTGGCAGTTGAGTTTTTAACTGAGCCTTATCTGTTCAGGTCCTTCTCTGAGCCCTCTGTGTGCATGGAGTGAGGCAGAACAGGGAGCAGGAAGTTTTCCTGCCAGCAATCAGGACTTTATCCTGCAGCAATGTGTGTGTGGGTGGACCCCTGACACCAGCGTCTTTGGAGAAGGGTGATGAGAGTGATTAGGAGCCTGGGAAAGCTTTGCACAACAGGCCTCTGAAGCAGCAAAGGACAGCCACCTTCCAAGGAAAGTGAATGAGAAAGTGCCCTGATAAAAGTCCTCAGGGCTGCTGTCCATGCAGAGGGGGGACAGCATTTCAGCTTTGCTCGAGCATTTCAGGCTCGTGGGACTTCTTATGTGAGCACCCCAGGGTCCTTTTTCGGGAAGTGGCCCAAAGCGTTTGGCACATCACCAAAGAGAGTGATGTCCCATCCCATCTTGGAACCCACTCTTGGAGAGGCAAGATTTGTGCTCGGGAGAGGTGACCAGATGTGCCTGGTCCCCCAGATCTCCGGTCTGATACCCCTTGGTATCAAACGCAGAGGAGGAGCAGGTCACAGATGTCAAATCTTGTAAGATCTTTTTGTTTCTTCATCCTTCAGCAAGTTCTGCCTCTGCTGTTGATGTGCGATGGGGGAGAAGCTGCCTCCTCCTACCAACTCTGAATTTGCACCTTATGCAGGAGATGAGATATAAATAATGTGAATGTCTGCAATTTTAGAAGTTGATACCATGAAGAAAACCTTGGAAATTAACAAAATTGTTATTTTGAGGTTTAAACCAGTCAAGCAGTTGAGGATGGGCCTTTCCAAGAGATAGGGCTCTCTCCTCTTTCCCTTTCAGAGAGTTCCCACCTGTAACGGAGTGTGCATTGGTCCAAGACTAGCTAGATCCAGCACCATATCCATAGAGTTGCTCCCAAAGCCATTTTCAGCTGCTGCCTTACACTCCCTTCTAAGTCAACCCAAGGGAGGGAGGGCCTGAAGGGATCAGGTCGTTGTCTCGAACACTTGCAAAATATGTTGGCCGAGGCTTCGACTGGGAATCAATCAATACACTCTTTTTAGCATCAAATCAGTACAGCCAGCTGGCATGCAGATGGGCTGATGTATCATGTGCTGTCACAGGGAGGTGCATCTGGGAGCAAGATTTGAAGACAGTTATGTATAGAGAAGAAGGTTGCCTGCGAGGTTTATTTGTTTGGGTTTTTTTTTTAATACTGAAGGCACTTTCTGTGCAGCAGAAGGCAGAGCATCTTATAGGCTGGTGTCATGGACGGTGCTTCACAAAATACTCTGTGCTCAGGAGTGTGTGTTAGATGCTCACAGGGGAGTTGACAATGAGCGTTTGTCTTGGGCCTCATGCATTGCTCTGGGCTGGGGCTGAAAAAGGGACGTAAGCAAATCCTGTCCTGTGCAATGTGTAGGTTGTTCATGAGGCTTTTCTTTGAGTTCTTGGTTAAGGAGGGTGTTTCATGACAATGTTCTGTTAGTGATTTTTCTCTGTCCATCCTGCTTCTTGGAAGAGTCTGCCATGACCAACTCAGTGCTGTTAAATGTTGTCGTTAAGGCTTGTTGGGGTGAAGTGTGGACCTGCTGCTCTGACACTCTTGGAATTTCAGATAGAATTGAGTTGTTGAATACCACTTGGGAAGGACAAGCTTCAAGATTTGCATTTGTAATTAAGAAGAAGAGCTTTTAAAGCCTGTTCTTTGCATTTCTTTGTACCTCGAGCCTCCCGCTAACCAACCATAGCTCAGGTTGTGGAGGAAGGTGAGAAGCCAGAATGACGTGTTTGGGGTTTATGTGTTCCCCTCTTCTGTACACATTGCTGCTGAGTCAGCCATAATTTAGGCATGGTTCAACCCTCCTTTGTCAGTATGGAAGGGGCTGGTCAAAATCTTGGACTTCTTTCCTTCAAAGCATGGGAGACTTTTGACTTGTTGTATATATTTAAAAAACAAAAAACCGTACAAACCAAACCAAAAAAAAAAAACCCCAACAAAATACTGGTTTGATGGAAAACGAGGCACCAAAGCACAATAAGAAATGTGGCTGTGGGGCTCTTCAAGTTGTAAATCAGACATTAATTCCTGGTCAGTATATATTCCTGGATATTATCATATCTGCTTCTTCCATTTTCCCACCTTTATCCTTTTTGTTCCCAAAGCCCAGTGGTGTGGCCTGGGCTTGGGTTCATTTTCTTTCCCCCAAGCTTTGGTCCTTGCACTTTGAACTCTGACTAATACTCATACCCCTACCCTGCATATTCCAGGGTTTGGCATTGTAACCCTGAGGTGGGTTGTAAACGCAAATTATTTTAGCTTTGCACATCCCAACAGAGCAAAGAGTTGGCACAAGGGGTTGGACACTCAGTGAGTTTCCAACCCTTCCACCCTTGTGCAGCCAGGTTGCTTACCAGACTATTGGATCTTTACTGGCCCTGCCTTATAAGAAGGAAATTACAGTGTACAGGGACTAAGTGAATATTTCAGGGCTTGCAACAAGTCTGTCACGGAGCTGGGAACCAGACACCAACATCCTTCAGTCTCATCTTCGTCTTCCCATTTCTAAGCTGCATCCCAGCATGCTCAGTCCCTGCAGTCTCGTGCTGAGAAATTCCAAGTTTCCTGAGCCAAGTTTGCTCACACGTGCCTTGCCTTGAAGTTCATCGGATAAGGTTAGGAGTGAATTCAGCCTGTTTAGAAACTCAGTCCAGCTGCCAGACAGGAAAACCTGATGAGCGGAAAGTCAGTCAGACGTGGGAAAGGAGGGGGAAAAGGTGAGTGGTTGTTGTGTGCTGGGCGGGGCGTTTGTGCCGAAATCAGTGGATTTACTCTGTTTCGGGAATACACACATGGCAGGGCACATGTGTGTGCTGGTGGGTGAGCTCAGTTGGGTAGTAAGAATAAATCTGCTATGCTTTTGAGAGGCTGGGACTGAAACATGGTGTAATAGCGATGTGTATAATTTTGTATGGTGAGACAGTAATTTACTGTGCTGTTTCGGCCATCAGCGCAACAGCTAGAGGCTGTTAAGATAATTTAGTGAAGGTTTGTGGTTATAAATACATTTCCATCGTGACTAAGGATTCTAATAGAAATTAAATTCAGCCAAAGGGGTTTTAGTTTGGTTTTTTTTTGTTGCATACTCCCCAGTGTTTCTGTTTTGATTTATTAATCTTAAGGAATAAGCTGAGGGATGGCTATTAAATGTTTTTTAACATATAAAATAGGAGTTGTAAAAGGAAAAAAAAAAACCAATGCTGGATGTTGCAATTAATTTAGTGTAATCTAGTTGTTCAGCAGGGGGGCTCTGGGGTGTCCTGCTCTTGGCTGCTGATTCTACAGACATGTTGGGTAATGTGCAAAGCTATCGTAATGCAATTGTTTGTTATATACATGTTTTTCACTTGGAGCGTTTCGGGTAAAAGGAAGAATAGTCTTCTCCATCCATCTCGGCTTCACACAGGATAAGTTGTTCAGAATTAAGAACTGGTTTTCGAAACTTAAACACAACTGTGTCCAAATGTCAAGGTGCCCACATATCAGCTCAGGACCTCAACAACCCCCCAGGACCTTAGCCCCGGATTTCCAGCTGTGTCCTGCATCCATACAAAACCCCTCTTCCTCCACTGAGAACAAGGAGTGTGAGTGATGTGATCTGCTGTGGGAATGCCTCAGCTCTCTCACTCTGCTGTCTTAATCTGAATAATAACAACAAAAAGTTTGAAGGCTTAGTTTGGAATTGGATAGCTCTCCAAAAATAGGCTCTCCCTGAAGATATCTCCTACTTCCTGCTGGGCTGGAAAAGCTGTGCTGACAGCCTATGCACTTGGATATATAGGCATCTTCTGGAGCCTAAAGCATGAAGGAATGCAAAATAATAGAGGAAATCAGTTGAACTTGTTAAATTTCAGAATAGCATTTGGTTTGTGCTTCAGAAAGTGTTCTCCCCCACGCTCTTCCTGCGTAGAAAGGCACTTGAGCCAAACCCCAATATTTACAAATACTTTTGAGATCTTCCAGGTGCTGGAGCTCAAAAGTATTTGAGTTCTTCCAGGCTAGACCCTCTTTCTCTGAATAACAGATCTTGGCTTGAATGCTTCTGAAAAGTGTGGACCCCAAACAGGTCCCTGTGCATGCAGAGCTGTGTTGGCTCCAGCTCTGTCTTCATGTGCTAGGGAGAGGGGGAAGGAGTTACGTTAAAAAAAAATCCCCTAGAACAATAAACTTTTGTTATTTTGTTACATTGAAAGGCCTTTGAACGTCTCAGGGAATAGCTGGTACCATCTGGTATATCTTAGGAGTTTGTCATCAGGAGCTTCATCTCCAGTTGCCTTTGGAACGATGGGCTGAGCACGGAGGTGGCAGGCACAGAGGTTTTCTCTGCACATCTCTCTGCAGGCTGCGTGTTTTGGTACCCTCATCTGTCCATTTTATTTTAGTCTTCCTTTCTCCTTTTCATGTAATGTGTAACCTCTAGGGGGTTGTCAGCAGGAACACACCTTTCCCAGCGTGCGACTTGTATCTCTGTCGCTGAGCACCTGGTTTTATGGCACTGAGTAGAGCTGCCTCTGTAAGTCCATCTTAAGATGAGTAGGAATGAGCACAGAAAGGCTGACATGGCCATCCCTATGCTGCAGAGAATCCCAGAAACCCAGCCTCAACCTTGGCCTGGATACGGCCATGCTGTAAGGGGCAAATGCCATTCAAAGCAGGACTCCACAAAACCAAGGCTAAAATTTTTAAAAAGCAGTATTATTAACTTGACTCAACATGTGGTTAGCATGCGCTTAGGAAGCTGGAAAAATCTATTATTTCCAAAGTCGTTGAATAGGAATTTTGGTTTAAAACCCTTTCCCCCATCCTCCTGCTTATAAGGTTTCCACGGGGACTACTGGGATGATGCAGACAGCTGGTTTTTCACCCCGCTGTCTCCCCAGCCACACTAGCACCAGCTCTAAAAGCCATGTCAGGAACAGAAGTTTAGAAACATAGTCTCAACCTTTCCCGGCTTGTTTTTCCCATCTGTTTTTAACAGCATGTTCTTGCCACTTGGACCTTTCTGGGCTCGATCTTGTGATCCCTGATGTAGTATGACATTTCCAGTTTATTAGGAATGCTTTTGTTTATTTGCTGGGTGGGTTTTTTTTCTTTATTTCTTTCTTTCGTTTTTTTCCTTTTCCCTAGGTTGTGTGGAGGCTTTCTGCCTCAGCTGCCAATGCAAACGTCCCCTCCCGTGCCGGGAGGTGCCACCCACACCCGTCCTCTCTGAAATCAGGACAGTTATCTCACCAGTTTCAAGTACTTTGAGTGGTTTGGGGGCTGTTATTAAACAAAAAGGAAGGCTGATTATGTTTTTATATTTTTCTGTAGTTTTCTACCATTTCATAATAAAAAAACAGGTCCTAGAGCACTGAAGCAAATGAGGTTTTAAAATTCAGTTGTTGTTTTTAAACTTGCTTAAGACCAGCAAGAAGGGCCTCAGGACTGGGGTTTGCTGGTGGCATTTACAGTTTACACAGTCTATCTTTGCATTTCTTAGCAGATAGAGTTTATTGCCTGTTCTGTGCAAGTGTGAGTTTGCTTCTAAGCTGAAAATGGCTCAACCAGCCTTCAAGTTGCTCCATCTTTCCATTTTGCATAAAATTTACCACACTTCCCTCCAATGCTGGACAAATACCATGAACAGATGAGTATCAGTGCCAGGGCAATATTGGGACTGTGGTCCAGCTCTGCCCATAGTCTGCTGCTCTCCATAACCTATGTGTCCTCTATAATTTCCTTTGTTCTCCTTGAAATAAATAAAGTGATAACTTTTGGAGACCAGTTCTCAGTTCCTGGCTGACATAAATCCCACTGCCAAACTTCAGAAATGCTTAATTGCTGTTTTCAAATGCTTTCAGCTCTTCTGTAGCAGCCAGTGAGGCATGTGGTAGTGTGAGAAGCTGCAGTCTGCGTGGTGTTGTGTGGGGTTCTCAAACTAAAAAGTATATTTTAAATGGGCAGGAGAGTCCTGTGAGCATCCATGGAATGGATGGGGCTCATGGACAGGGTTTATGGTGGTGTGGGCTCTCAGGAACCTCATTGGAGCTTCCGGCTGCATCACGAGGAGCAGTTACTCCAAGTCATGTTCTTGGCCCGGGGATAGCAAGGACATGGAGGATGGATAGCACATCTCCATCAGGGTTATATTTACTAAATTGAACCAAATCTCATCTGTCAGGAGAGTAAATCTAGCAAGTGCCACATGGCTGCAACACACTGGGAGTAGAGATGAGGCTGATTTCTTTTGGGTCAGTTCAGTCTGCAGCTCAGCAAAGCTTCAGGTCCAAATCTTTAATTGCTGTGACCTGTGAATGATCCTTTGATCAAGTGAAGGTGGTGGTCTTGTGGTCCTTTGCAAACACAAGCTACAGTTGCAATCATGTGTGGTAAATCTTGTTCTTTGACATGAGGATCAGAATTTGGGTCTGTCTGTAACCATAAAGGTTTGCAGACAACAATCCTTTATGTAGTGAAAAGTACCCAGAAGAGTTCAGAAAGTCCTGTTTGCGTAGTGAAGACAATCCAAAAAAGCTCAGAAAGTCCTGGGGAGCTCAGAACTGCTGCATGTGCTTTTTGATTTTTTAAACATTGGCCTTCCCAGGAAAGCAGAGATGCCTCCAGAGACACCACAACTCTGATTGCTTCCAGCCAAGCAGCAGGGGCATGTTTCTGTCTGGTGAATCTGGTTTCTGCATCAGCTTTCCCAGAGAGCAGCCTTCATGTTATCTGTCTTTTCACTCTGTGTAGAAATCACCGCGCTTACCTCCAGTGCTGGAATATCATCAACAGATGAGTATCAATGTCAGAGCAATACTTCATGGTATCATAGAATCACAGAATGGTTTGGGTTGGAAGGAACCTTAAACATCATCTAGTTCCAGTTCCCTGCTGTGGCCAGGGACACCTTCCACTGCACCAGGTTGCTCAGAGCCCCATCCAACTTTGCCTTGATTGCTTGCTCTAAGGCTAAAAGAGCTTCTTAATATCTTCCCCAAATGAACTGGAGACTCTGCCTGCTCTCAGGGATTCCTTGGGACGTGCTTTGGGCAGCATTGGCCCAAAGATGCTCCCAAAGACCTCACTTCCTCCTGTGCAATGTAAGATCTGCTGGTTCACAGCATTAACAAAATTCAGGTGAACCTCATCTTCCTGTTGCATTAATGAGGCTTGTTTGATGACAGACACCATAAAAATAAAAGGAACTAGCTGTAAGGAGGACTGATTGAAGGTGCAGGTGCTTTGGAGCAAGGTCAGGGTGGTAATCTGCACGTGGCAGCTGGTCCTCAACTGCATGCCTCGTCCAACTTGAGGACTGAGGGATACTGAGGATGAAACACCAGGCAGTACCAGTCCGCTTGGATGGATTCATCCGACTTGTTGCGGCACGCTGAATTAGCCTTTATGAGTTTATTTTTAACAGTGGGGAAGGCCTTATCTGCTGGAAGTAAAACTGATCGATACATGCTTGGGGTCCTTGTCTGGCTTGAAATGGTTCCGTGGTGCATAAGTGTTGCAGAGTCTTTGACCAGCACTGTTCCCAGGCACCTGGGGAGGGAGCCGTGGGGAAAAGAGGATGGGGCAGACCCTGTGGAGCCTGAGTAGAATTTGGCCTCTGGGGGTGTAGGTGTTTTGTGCTCCGGACCATCTTTCATCCTGCAGCAGAATATTGAGAATAATAGGGGTTTTTTTATCCTTGTGGCCAATTTATGAACCAGCTTCTACCAATGTCCCTGTTTTCCTAGGGGAAGTGGCTGCTAATTTTTTCTTCACTTGTTAGACTTGCTGTGTTTCCCTGCTGGAGGATTCTGAAGACTGTTTTCAATATTCATACACTTAACTAGGTTGTGGAAAAGGGGCGATTAGTTCCTCCAGTTTGATCTCAGATCATTAACTCTGCACTACTGCTTTCCTTTGCCGTCTTTTATTCTTCTTGTCCTTCCTAAGTGTTTGTTTTTTATTGCTCTGTGTATCCTTTCAGCAATAGTGCTAGCATATTTATTATTATTAATTGGCATATGTGCAACAAATGTCATGCACGGATCACAGGAGCCGTTGCCTTGGAGAAATTGGTGTATTTATCCCACATGGGGAATCAGAGGCACCAAAGAAACCAGATGGGCATCAGCTGCAGGCATGCCCCGACAGAGCTGCCCGTGATTTCTTCCTAAGAGGCAGTTTGGACCTTGCAATCATTTACACACGCTTGCTTTGAAGTACTTCAACTGTGCCCTGGAAACCGGGTACTACCTAGATCTTTATTCCAGCAAACCTGACAACTTTCCTGCCACCTTCAGTCTTGCAATCTTCCCCACTGTGCTATCCAAAACCCCCTAGCCTGCTGTGGGCTGGAGCAGTGCTGCAAGGCAAAGAAGGGAAAAATAATAGTAATAATAGGAGAGACCTGTTCTGGAGATGATAATGATAATAATTTTCTCAAGGTGTCATTTCAAAGCTGCCTATCTAGGTTTAAAAGCAAGGCAGGCAGAAGGACCAATGCCGGGGTTTTATGCAGGCTTGAGAGTAAAAGTAAAGCCAAGAGGACAAAAAGGAAGGCTGAAATCCCACTTTATTATATTTTTATCCCACTGAGCTGCCTCTCAGTCTTGATGGGGGACAATAGGCACTTGTTCCCACTAAATGTCTCCCAGTCAGCAGCCTGTGCTGCAGAGTGGACTGGGAAGGGGCTCTCGAGGGTTCGCTCATGGCTGTGAGCCCCCGGGACTCGGCTCAGCCTGGCCACGCGCCCGAGTCCCACCGCGCCAGGGGAGTTTATTTTTCCAGCGCTCCCACTCAGAAACATTTGGCGAAAGGAAAGATTGTGGAGGAGGTTTAGCTCAAGTGAGCACAAAAACATGTGTCCGTGTAGTATGTTGCTTGCTGAGTGGTGGTTCGGGATTTTTTTTCCTTTCTCTTTTATGAACATAACTGAGAGCTTAGGAATCATGTGAGGAGGGTGGGGGTGATACCTTTCAGATGGACGCAGGGCTGAGTAAATACAAGAAAGGGAAATCTTTTCTGCCTGATGCAAGTTCTCATCCTACTTTGGATGAATGAGCGTAAAGGTGGCAAAGTCTTAGGGAGCTTTTCAAATCCTCATGTAAGACTCCTATCTTAAGCTGTCATTGTCACCTGCATGACTATCCATCCTCTCTTCTCATGACCCTCCAAAGTCTCTGAATGAGGAAATGGGCTATACTATCACGTCATGTGCTTTTTTCTTGCCACATGACTTGGTTACTGTAGGGGGAAAAGGGACAATGTGCAAGAAAAGTTGGCTCCTGGACTTTAAAAATGAGGAGCAAAGAGCTGTCCTCCTCCCCCTATCCTCAGTTTATTCTTGCATACAGTCTTCTCTCTCCTGCCCTCCACAAACGAAACATTGCTTCATCCAGAGATGAAATGCTGAGCAAACAAATTGCAGGTCAAAGTCTCCCACTCCTTCCCCTGCCACGTTCCCATCTGTGCATTTTTGTGCGCCATCCCCGCTGCCTTTTCCCATGCCCTTTGGGGGGAGCAGGGTGGGTATGCTGGCTGTCAGCACAGCGAATGCAGCTCTGCAGATGTGAGCTGCCTTTGGCAGGCAGAAGGGAAGAGAGTTGTTTGGGGAACAGTTTGGAAGTCTGGGCAGATGGTTTCCACCCTTCATCATGAACTGAGATTGGCAGAATTGTTTTTGAAGAGAAAACAATGGTACCGCACGATTTGGTGAAGCTGGTTGCAGGCGCTGAAGTCCAAATCTTTGCTAAGCCCTTTCTCGCGTTTGTGCAGGAGCAACGGGGTGAGAAATAAATCCCCTCTCACCCCATGGGGATGTGTACAAGGAGTAATGCACGTGGATTTGTCTACCCTGGGATGGTGCATCCAAGGAGGAGCTGTGAAGTTTGGCTGGCAGCAAGATGGGGGATGTCAAAATATATTAGATGAAACTCTTGAGCATGCTGAGACAGCTGCTAGGAAGGACTGTAGGGCAAAAGAGGGAACCACAGGATTTAGCAATTTTGGAGAAAAACAGGGTATTATGAGTGCCCTGGTGTGGGGCAGAGGGTTTGCAGAGTGGGAGGTGGTTGCCTTCTAGCTTTATGTGTTTCGCTATAACATGGAGACCATTCACTGATCAAAACACCTGGTGAAGTTAAACCCATACCAATCAGGAGCCTAGAGGGTTCCTGCTTACGTCTCCAGAAGATGTGGTGGACCTGAGTGAATTGAGCCTGAGGGTACTGCTCCAGAAGGTAGTGATATAGAACCACTGTTCCATATGCTAGTCTCTGGCATCCGTACTGCTTTGCCCAAAAAATCCATGACCCAGATAAAGATGGAGACAAGGGTTTGCAAGCTGGCATATTGCAGGGAGTTTCAAGCACCTCCTGTAGCCAGCTGAATTCTCCTTGGGCTTTTTCGCTAGACAGTTATTTTGTTTTCTGGCTGGGAGCTGATACAAAGACACTAAATGAGAATTTAATAGTGAGCTGACTCATCTCGACTTGATCACACTACAGGCATGCAACTCCCATCTCCGTCTGGGGGGCTCTGTCCACGAGGCTGCTGTGATACCCACATGTGGGAGAAGGGAGCTGGGGCCTTTACATGTACAAGCCATGCCCAGAATAGGATATCCCATGAGCTGCTTTATAGGTACTCCAGCTGGTTGTGTCCCAGGAACTTTGCCATTTCTCTTGTTCCTTCTGTGGAACTGACCTGAGGCGGTTGGGTTACCTTGAGGTAAAAAAATGATGGTCTCACATGAATCCATGGTCCACAGGGATTCAGGAGGGAGGCAGTGGGAGTACTGGAGAGAGGACTGGTTTACCTTTTTCTCATTCAGGTTGGTAAGCTGCCGTTTTGTCCATTAGGGAATAACTTTGCTTCAGTGTGTGCTTCTCCCCACATCTGTGTTCTACAGGATGGGAGAGGATGCTTGCAGGACATATGATGTTTAATCTCAAACTCTACTGGATCCTGAACTCATCCATGATATTCCATAAAATAGTACAGGAACTGACATATGAAAAGATCTGGTTGGGTGCCCTGACCTTCTTGTGACAGACTCTGCATCCGTGTAGAGTGTCAGTGTGGTTCCTGCAATGAAGATTTGTCCCCTTCAGGTGGTAGACATCTGTGCTGGTCTGCTGGGCCCAGGGATACAGGGGCAAGGATGCCAAGTCTTTTGAAAACTAATTATTTGGTTTTGTAGTGTGTTTATCTTTTTGTGTTCATCCTCTCCATCATTTTTGATGGTGCTGAGAAGAACCATCTGTGAAGGACCTTCCCAGAAAGCATCGTTAGATGTCTAACTTGGTCCTTGGGGTTTTTTGTTTAATTGTTAGGGAAACTCCATCTCCTAGAGTACAAAGGCCATCTGGGGTAAAAGGGACTAACTTGAACATTAGCATGAAGATATAACAGGGCACGGTCCAGTCCAATCTCAGTGGCTGCAAGATGTCATCTTGGAGTATAATGGGTTTAGACTGATTTTCAAATGGATCTCTGTGGATGGATGAGAAATCCAGCAGAAGATGGGCATTCAACTCCGTTATGCTCATCTAGAAAATCATTCAGGAACAGCAGTTTATCTCTGGCAGCTCCCTGCCAGTGAGGTCCTTATCAGCTACTCATCCATTGTCTCAGCCTAACCTCCTTTCCTGGGCTTCCAGAGACTGTGTATCCCAGAGAACTGCTGGGATTTTCTATCTTACAAAGTCTAAAAGCTGAGCATGTTTTACATCAAGTGCTAATGGTGTAAAATCTTGAATATAGCTGTCAACACAAGCTGCTGGACTATCTCAGCAGAGGAGGAGAAAGGGATATCACTATGACTTCTCATATCCCTACCTTGCCACTTCTGAGTTTTCCTGCATGGCTCAGTCATTTCCCCAAATCCTCAGTCCTTTCCCCAAGAGCACACATAGTGGAAATCTGACAATTTGGCTTCTTCCTGCAGTTTTTGTTGCTTCATTGGGTTCGAACTGTTGACTCAGCAGTCTTTCTTCACGTGATTCCCTTGAAATAGCTTCTTCCAGGCAGATGGCATGAGGACGGGACAGCCTCATCGACACAACTTCTCTTTGAGAAGCTGCCGTAGCAGCCACTTCCTCCAGGGTGATTCTGCTCTCTACAAGGTTTTTAACTTCTCCTAAAAGCATCTAGGGGAAAATTTTCTTCAGCAGTGTTTTTACCTAAAAGAGGGCAGCTCTCGTGAGTGACTTGGAGACACAGCTGTCAGCCTTATGTGCTACATGTCATTTAGGTCTTGAAAGTGTTTTTGAAATCTTAGATGAAAGGTTGCTCCTCCTGAAGCATCCCTCCTTCTTCCCATTGGACACAGTGCCAGCAGAAACCCTGACACTGAATATGAGCTCGTGCACCACCTCTTATGATATTGTTAAAACCTTTCTAATTTGGACTTCTCTTACCTTTTAGGGTTCCTTCTTTGGAACAAACCTGAGGTTTTCCTGCCAGAGCCCAGGGTGGTTGTCTGGAGGAGCAGGGAGAAGTGATTGCTGCTGATGTTGGTCTTTGGGATGACCCTGCAGCCCTTTGCTTGCAGCTTTCTCAGCGCTCCAGCCCCTTTCTGAACGCTCCACGCACCCCGGGTGCCAGCTAGCATCACTGTCTAAGAATGAGAAGTAATTTAGTTCCTAAGCAACCTCTCGCCTGGCCTCTTGCTAAAGAGTGACTTAGCATTTTCCGAAGGAAAAAAGAGACTGTGGATAGGGATGTGTTGAGGCAGGTTCTTCTAATGGGCTTAACCCTCCAGATGCTGGGTTATTGAGCATCACCTGAGTGTTGGCTAGGTGGGTCACTGCCAGTGGGGTCAGGGTGCTGTGGGAAGCCAAGCTGAACCTTTCTGGGTGAGCTTGAATAAGGGTTAAAATCTGTAGCTGTTAGGAGTGTTTCTAGGATTGTGAGGACTGGCTTTTTCCTTGTTTGTTCTCACTGCTTTCGCTTTCTTCCTGACCTTATGATATTTTGCTGTCTGTCAGTTTATCTCATTGTCCCTCTCACTGCTTCAAAAACCCAGTAAAGAAAATGTCATTCTGTGGAGCGTTTCTGCTGTGGTGACTACAGGTTTTATTTCAAGTCCAGCAATGCTTGAAAAATGAATGAGCAGGTCACATTCCTGTCTCTCTGAGGTATATTTCTACCACCTCCTTTAGGATTGTACCTCAGTAAATCAAGATCTTTACTGTTTTTATCCTTCTCGCATCCCCTTAAGGCAAAGCTTCAGGTAAACCATGATTATCCCAGGTTATTATCATGGAGAAGCCAGAGCCAAAGCATCAGGCTCAATTTGTACCTTCAGGATACCTGGCTTTCGCAAGGGACATGCTGACTCCTGACCTGCTGTTTTCATTTGGTTCCTTCCAAACCTGACCCATTGAGCATCTCAACTCCTCTGTTGAGCTGAAGAGTTGGAGTGTGAGAGGGTGTTGAGCTTTGAGATGCGACTGCACAGAAGGGACAAGCAGCTTAGAAGGAAGGTGCAGGATGTGAGAGAGGGGGAATCATCCACTGGAGCCCAGAATCAGTGAGGCTGGAAGGGACCTCTGGAAATCGTCTCATTCCACACCCCTTCCCAAAGCAGGGTCACCAAGTGCAGATTGCTTAGGATCCCCACAACCTCTCAGCATGCGCCAGTGTTTGGCCATCCTCACAGTTAAATACAAAGATGATCCTTATGTTTAAATGGTATTTCCTGGTGGTGTTTTAAATTTATGTCTTGTCCCCGCGAGACTCACCTCCCTGTAGAGTTACCTAGCACATACTTCACCAGTTTGTGTATGAGGACCTTATGGGAGATGCTTTGAAAGAAAGCATTATTAACATCCCGGTAAGAAGCACACCTTGCTCTGATCGAGCCAGTCATCTCCCCATAGAGGGCTATGGTGTTGGTCAAGGGTGATTTAGGGGTCTGACTGCAGAATCACATGGGGCCAGAGGGGATTGTAGAAGGTCAAGATATGATTTAGTGATAACTGCAACAGATATTGCAGTTTTCTTGGAGCATTTCAGCCATGATAGTGTAATTAAATTAAATGCTGTAATAACATCTAGCAGCAGGGCTGGTGTTGCTGGGCAGGCACAGGGCTTCTTTGTGGAGCTCAGCAACACACAGGGGTTTGTCATTCAGGATTTGCCCCCGTGGCTGCCCCTGTAATGGGTGTACTGACGCCAGCCTGTCTCTCCTGATCCACTCACATCCCTGTCTGTGCCAAGGGAACGGGTCTCCTCTCTCCATGCTGCTGTATGTACAGCTACACCTCCTCTCTGTCCTCTCTGAAATACAACATGCAACTCAGTTGATATATGCAGTGAGGAGCAATCAATTTTTTTTTCTTTATTTTCCACTACTTGCATCACTTTTGCAGAGCTCAGAGAAATAAGAGCGACAGCTCAGTACACTGGTGAAGCCAACAGCCAAAAGGGGGCTTTGCCTGAGGAGCAGTTCTGCCACGTAAAGTAACGCCTTCTAACACAGCTGATTGAAGCCGAAGAAGACATGAGTGTGTCCTTACACTATTCAAGAGCCTTGACAGCTCTCGAGGATAAGGTTGAAGCCAGAAAGAGCCAATGGCAGATTTGGGAGTAGGACCCAAGCATGACCCAATGATTGTGGATGACCCACTTTGCTGCAGCGACTTGCCTACGTATACTAGGAAAAAAACACTATTAATTTTTATTCCTCTTTATTTAAAAAAAATAAAATGGTCTGGCAGAGTCAGTATGCAAGGAATGGGCAGGCACACTGCCTTGTTTGTTGGAATGGCTGACAGATTAAATTAAGGTTTAAAAAAAATTTTAAATTAGGGAGGGAGAGAGAGAACAAGTGTTTTCTATTGGCAGAGTTCATTCGCAAGTCACTCATTTCTCTTGCTCTTCAGGGAGTGATACGAGACAATTAGCTAATTGGTTTGGGGAGGTGACCTGTCAGTGACTCAAGGAGGAAATGTCTCCTGTGCTATCTGACATAAAGAATATATTTTCAGCCTGTTGTGACAGCTGCAAGCACCCCCCATTAAAATCAAGGATGTAATGGCTGTAATAACAGCAAGCTTGGAATCCATCACAGCGAGGAAAAAGCAATGAAAAACCTGATAACATGCACTAAATTGCAGCCAGAGCTGATATGTTATGTTGTCAGGTTGAAATATTTCTAAATTATCTTATCATTAGCACTGCGTAAGCACCCAAAGCCTTTCTGAGGTTGAAATGTGTCCCCAGTTACCTTTGTAATTCCTTTAGTTCAGCAGCTCATCTGCCTTCAGAGCCGGCTACCTGCGTGTCTTCGTGATGGAGCCAGTGATTGTGTGTGAAGTTGGGAGGACTTGAGATCTGGCATTTTAGCCCAAGCCTTTGGAAACAGGGTTGCTCAATTTGCGAAGAGGTTGTGGATTTCTCACATTTTTCTGTAAGTTCTCAGGACCTGTTCTCAGAGTTGAAGGAATGGCTTCTTGTGTTGGGAGGCATTTGGGGTAGGACCTGGGCTGAGATCTTTGAAATATCTCCTTCAACCTTCTGCCCTTAATTTTGTGTGTTTTGGCAAAAGCAGTAGGCTAGGGGGAAGCAATGAGAAGGAAGAAGTTTAGCCAAGAAGGCAGCATTGCCCTCGTGCCCTCAGACTCGTGCCTGTGCATCCCCTCGGACCGCTGATCTCACTGATGTAGCAAAACCCAAAATACTGAAGTGAGCATGTTACAAAGAGACAGCAGTCATGAGATAATAGGATGAAGAAAAGCAGGAAGTCTCCTTCAGCCCAAGTGATGTAATTTTTCCACAAACAAAACTTCATTTATGTGAATGTTTCAAATAAAAAAAGAATAAGAAAAGCAGAAATGCAAGTAGGGCAACTGCAGGTTTTAGCTGCCAGTGGTTGGAAGGAGTAGCAGGTCTCAGGCTGGTGTAGGGAGGTACCTTGGTTTTCCTTTGGGAGGTGATTGGTCCTTTCTGAATAGCAGATGCCTGAAAATTATTATTATCATCAGCAGCAGCACCATCATCATTATTAAGGCTTTGGAAATTTTGGCTAGCAAAGCAAGTTTCCATCCCTTCCCACAGTCCAACCACTCACTCTTGTTTCCTTGTGCTGTGCTCCATGCTCGCATGAGACTCGTACAACATTTGTGCAGGAGGAATGGCTTTGCTCGTGTTGGTGGGTCTGAGTTTCTCTGCCGACAGTGACAAGAATCAGCCCTGGGGACGGGTTTAGCAGAAAGCGGAGATAGAGTGAATACGCACACCCCGTCTGGGAGGCTTCTGGCACAACTGCAGACATCCTTCCCAACCCTGCTCTGCAAATCCCTATGGGAAAACATGCTGCTGGGTCTCCTGCATGAATGAGCAGGACTTGGTGGGGGATCCGGAAGCACTGGGTCGGTCCAACACCTGTTGGGCTTGATGAGTTTAGGCCAACAGTGTTTATGTGAATTAGAAAAGGTGATGTTTTCCATCTTGGTGGTGTGTCTGTGTTGATGTCAGACGGTTTCACTGCAGCACAAACAGGAGACGGTTGCTATTTTAATCATTGCTACACAAGACTTTCTCGTAAAGGTCATAAAATCAAAATAAACCTTGATGGACTGACCCATCATTAGTGGTAAAACTAGCTATGCACCATTCAGACATGTCCTACAGTAGGGCAACAGGACATAGGCATGGTTTACTCACACAAAAAAACCCTGACATTTTTCAAATCCATTTATTTTTTATTTGTATTGCAGAAAATTTCTAAAATACCTAGTTTACTTCCTTTTTCCTGAAGTATCAAATCTTGTTGAAGCATATGGACAGCTCATGTTTACCCTTCTGACTCCCTGGTGTTCATCCCTAAAGATTACAACAGAGAAAGAGTGGCAGAGCTGCACCATGCTGGATCTCACAGGGACTGGATTTGTATTAAGAGGGAAACAGGGGCAAATTAAATAATTACAATCACATCAAGCAATTAAAAGGGGGGGGGAGGGGGGGGTGGTTATCAGCAGCCAAAAGAGCTTATTGCTCAGCCACGACTTTATCTCTTCATGCAAGCAGCGTTGGAGGCTGTGATTTGAATACCAAAAGGGTGAAGCTCTGATTCAGCTAATGACCTCATGCAGCGTTTGGGGTTGAAATTCCCAAATCCCTAAATTTTCTTAAGAGCTGATTTTCTTAAAAGTTTTGTCTTCAAACCCTGAAGCCAAGTACCTTGCCTGGTACCTGGGCCTAGAAGAGAGACTTGTCCTGAGGACCTGCGCATCAGGAATTACGCATTAACCCAGATGAAGGGCTGAGATCTCAATTGTATTAACAGACTGAGGTGTGAAATTCTGGATAAATCATTTTTTGGGATCAGAAAAATTTAAAATTATTTTTTAAAAATTGAAAAACTTTGCTTTTCCTTACTCAAGAGGAAAATTCTGTGGAAGTGGAGAGTAAAAACTCCTTTCTGGCCAGACCTGGGCAGCATCTCCCTGGATTCAGAGCATCCCAGGTATGGAGAGCTTCTCATAGGGATCTCTCCCAACTTCATTGATAACTGTGGTTAGTAGGGGACCCTGTGCCTGATTTTGGCAAGAGTAGGATGGAGTTTTTACATTTGTCTTTGGCTGTTTGTCTGAGGCTGGCTCTCGTCTGCTCCAAGAGAACTAACATGGGTCCAGGCTGTTTGCTGGGAGGTGTTTACTGAAATCTGCATCAGGAGGCTTCTATACATACCTCACTCTGGGCTCACTGCAAACATCCTGCCGGGAAGAGGAAACATTTCCTCTGCCCCAGGATAACCTGCCTTCCTATAGAAAGAGAATTGATGTTTCCGGATGGAGCATATGGATGTGGAAGAGGAGCCTGCACGTGCTCCTGCTGCGCCCTAAGGGTCAGTTCTAACACTGGCCAGAGTCAGTGGGATAGCTTCACATGTTGAATGGCATTTGGAGTGAGACTTGCATGAGGATGCTCCATGGAGCAGTTTTCCAGGTGCCGGAAGTAGCTCGGGGCATTTGATTCCTCCCATGCAGCAGCTGTGAGTGCAGTGGAGGTCCATGCTGGCATCCAAGGATTGGAGCTCGATGTAGAGGGAAAGCTGCTGAGTGTCATGCCCTAGAAACAGATACTAAAAAACAGGGAAAACGGAAAGAAAGAAGTGAGGCAGAGGGGAAGACTCCAGGAAATGAGGTGATTTTTTGTTGTTTTGTGCTCTTTTTTTTAAATAAAACATCCAAGAAAAGATTTCCTGCTGTATGAAATTGACAACACAGGAGGGGAAGCTCTTCCTAAATATAACAAGAGCTGTCCGGCCTCACTAGACAGCTCCTCCACAGGGACCCTCGGGTTTGATAGGAGGATGGATCAGCTGGTTCCCAAGGGCACATCCACTGCAGCCCTCTCCTTCTCATTCAATGGCAATGGATTGAAACAAAGCAGAACTGGCTCTTCCTCTCCCCTCCTTTCCCTCATTGCCAAAAATATCTGAAGTCTATCATGGAAGGCAGTGAGAATGAAGGAAGGGAGGCATTGGCAAAAGGGAAGGGCTGGGAGAAACCCTGAGTCTCTGGCACGTGCCTGGCAAGAGGTGAAAAATAAAGAGGATGAGATGGGATGTCTCGCAGAGTCTGAGGGTGCTGTGTATCTGAGAGCACGATGTGACTCCACAGGCACCAGTGCTGTGAAGCTGGGATAGCTGTAGGGCAGCACCTCAGGGAAGGCAACCAGCAGGTAAAATAGTGTCATAATTGGGATTTTGACTGTGTTGACGTTCTAGCATGGGCAAGTGGGACTATGTGGCAGCACCTGGCTACCTGCTTGTCTTACTACTGCTGCAATCCATCAGTAGAAAGGGGAGCAAGGTGAGATCTGGGTACAGAAGTCGATAATTGAGTTTTACTTCTAGTCTCTCCCTGCCATGCCTGGTGCTCATCCAAAAGGGCACTTCGTATAACCAGCCTCTTCACATCCTCAGAGAGCTGGCAGATAAGAAACACAAAAGGCAGAATAACAATGGGCAAAGAGCTAAGGATGATTCCCAGCTTCATCTACTGCAGTAGGCACTTCTTGCAAAGGAAAGAAAAATAGTAGTAATGATAAAAAATTTGCCGTTAATTTCTAAAATACTCATAACAAAGGAGAGGAACAAGAGAAGAAGAAAATAACTTGTTCATCCTTCCTGCTGGGATTGTGTGGCACCAGCACCAAAGAGGTCACCACATTTTAGTGAGTCACAGACAGCTTTCTAAGGGCACAGCTCCATTGCTGCAGCTCAGCCCCATCTCTGAAGACGGCAGGCTGAGTTTCCAAAATGTCGCTTTTTGTAACAACTTTTGTTGCTATCTCCTGCTTCGGTACAGAGCCAGCCTTTGGATTGCTCTGGCTCAACACAGCAGCCAAAAGGCTCCCAGAGGAAGCCAATGCTTTTATGGAGGAGGAGATTTTTAAAGACGTTAAAATATAGACAAGAAGCTTTGGGAGCATTGTTATCTGATCCGTTTCTCCGCATCGGCCACAGCTGCAGTTAGGGGGTTGCTAAGCCCTGCGTGCTGAATGTGTCCTGTGCTGCCTGGATTAGGGGGATGCTGTTCCCACAATCAAGTGATTTCAAAGTTTTAGGGATTTTTACACCTTTCCCTGGGATATGCGATACCAGCCACACTTTGGGGGGATAAAGAAGAGGCTAGAGGGCCTTTGGCCATGACCCAGGCTAGTAGATCCCAGGTGGTCCTTGGGGAGACACACCGAGCACTGAGTGTTCAGCATCCCGAAGCCAAAACCTCCCATATCTGAGCAGGTTTTCAGATCTTTCTCTGGAAAACCGAGGGAATTTACCCAGTTGGCAGATGGGAGATTGCTGCTGTCAAGCCACAGCTTTCTTGTGTTCAGCACTTATGGCTGAGCCAAGTTGCAGGGAAGTTGTGGCACCTGGAGGAATGCCATGGGGGCTGCAGCTTTCGATGACTGTGGTAGTTCTTGCAGCCTCTCTGAGGTGTAAATCAAGGAGAGCTTAAAACCAGTGGAGGTTGTCTGTATGTTAACCTAAGTGTCTGAGATGAGGATCTAGCCCTAAATCTGTATTTCTGCTGCAGTGGTGGCTTGGGCCAGGCTGAAGCAGGTTTGGCTGTTGAAATCACACCTTTTTCCATATAAAACCTACATCTTCTTCCTGCTGTTTCAACCCCTTCATTAGGGCATTTTTGTCCAGTTGCCCATCTCCTTCCCCATCCCAAGATCCAGAGCTCCCTGAGAGCAGTCACATCCTCCTAGCTTCACTTTAAGCTTCTTTAGTTAAATGATTCCTTTCTTGAAAAAGGCAAAAAAAAAAAGAAAAACAATTTCCTTAAATTTCTTCAAATTGCATAAAATATTTGAACACAGGAGGGACTGGGACACACAGGGAGTGGTTGCTGGACCTGACCTGAGCTAAGCCCAGAAGAGTCTTATTCTGAAAAAAGCCCATCAGTTCTTGCTCATGTGTGGCATCCTAGGCAAGCTTTTCACCCAGCCTCGACCAGCAAAGCCACAAGCATTTTGTTCATCCTATGAGGCCATGCAAAGGAAACACAAACAGATCCTTCCTGGGGTGTGGTTCCTATGTGCTCTTCTTGTATAACCTTGGACGGTTCCCGGATGCTCTGCATGGTGCCACGCGATGAAGTAATGATTGTAATCATTGGTATTTTCACCTTCTTGCCCAAAAAACTTCAGGACTCCCTGGAGGAGCTCCCCAGCTGCTGTAGGAACCTGCCTGGGGAGCACACAGGAGTGCTGAGACATGCGGAGTGGGAAAAGACAGCTTTGTACAATCAGGGTGATGCTGTGAGAGGTCAAAGGAGGTGAACAGGGCAATTTTTGCAAGAAACGGGTTTGCAATGGGGTTTGTTGCATGTCACAAACACTGGCCATGTGTCTTGCTTTCTAGTCCCAGGTGGGATTACTGTCCCATCCTAGAACCACTCTGCATTTCTGTGAGCCTACAGATGGCAAAATCTCTTCCACCGCTACGAAATAATTGCCTCCAAAGCCAGGAACATGGATTCCTGGAGCCACTTGTGGCCACTGGGCCAAGCACAAAGCCATCTTGTGCCCCCCAGCACCCCAAAACACATCAGGTTTTACGGTTGATGCAAGCTGGGGTTTTTTCAGCCAGAGACGGGGTTCAGGGTTTGCTTCTGAAACAACGGTGCTGGGTTGATGCAGCGATGTTCAGCTTTCCCACCACTGCTTGGAAATGCATTGGGAATCCAAGGGGATAGTTAAATCAGGGAAGCAATTTACTGTAGGCCTTTTCCATGCAGCTCTGAGATGGCTGATGGTAAATACAAGAATATCAGTATTGCGGAGCAGCCACAGGTTTGGAAGTCAGTGACACAGCAAGCACGAGGCATTTTAATGCTATGGAGGAGAGGAGGGAGGGATGAGGAGCCAAAAACGTTCTGTTTGCAGGTAGCAACATGCTAACGAGTGAGTTTTGGAGCCTCATCAGCTCCCGAGGCAAATCACAGTGTTCAGAGGGTTTCAAAGCTCTGTGCCATCATGGAGGGGGTGGCATCTCTGCAGGGACTTCAGGAGCACAAGTGCCCCAGGCTGCACAACAGCACCCTGGTGAACCTGGTGCTACTTCTCCCCTTTGGGAAAATACCTCTATGGCACCTTAATTTTGGCAAATTAAGGCAGAAGCAACTGCTGAGAGTTGAAAGCCTGACTCTAGGCATCCAACAGGTCCATGCGCTGCTGTCATAACTCCTTTGGAGATGTCCCTTTGGAGATGTGGCCAGCAGGCAGCCTGCCTGCAGCAGGGCAGTGAGGTTCTTCCAGCAGTTCTGCCTTTAAGCAAGGGCCAAGAGACAAGTCTGGGAGAATGTGGGGTGGTGGGGATGTCTGAACTTCCTCTGCTGAGGTAAAAAATGCTGGTTGAATTCTTCCCAGAGTACTGTGTGAGTAACAAAAAGCCATGGAAAGGGTTTTAATCTCACCTGGAATATCCATGTTCATTCCTGATGAATTTAAGGGAGGGAGCAGCGGCTCCTTGCCTGCCATGAGTGGGTGTGCTCGGCTGTCTTCAGCCCCTTGCCACAAGCTGGGTCTTGCACTGGCTGTTTACCCCCATTCTTACCCATTTTTCACACCCAGCACTGCGCAGACAGCCATGGCCTGGGATAATTCAACACTCTCTTTCCCTAATAAAGCAAGAGGTCAGGACTGGATGAGTAAAGCAGAAACATGCTCCTTTGGGGCAATTTGAAGGATTCTCCCTCTCATAGTAAATCCCTGTGATTTCAGATGCTTTTTTTCCCCATGCAGCTTTCCCTTGTCTTTCTGTAGTTGGATAGGAGAGCTGAAATGGGGAATTGTCCCGGGTGGATGCAGCTTCACACAATCGTCTGACACATTGACATCCATTAGCCCATCAGAAACAGGCGCGGGAGTGTGCCAGGCAGACCTTGGCAAGTGTGAGTCTCTTCTCCTGGTGGAAAACAAAATAGGATGAGCCATTAAGATAGCCCTCATTCCTGAGCATGAGCAGGGGAAACAGGTCCCTGGCTGGCCGGTGTGAGCCCAGCCTTGCTAAAACTGAGACTGGGCTTATTCACCTTTCACCCTTCCTGCCCCTTCATCCTCTTGGTATGTCCAGCCTGATAATAAATTCAGATGTATTACGTGAAATAGCTGTGGATTTGCAAATAAGCTGAATTCAGGTGTTTTCCAGGGAAAGCACTGCCCATGGACAAGGCTGGGTTTGCAAGCTCACTGCTGGGAGGGATGGAGGTGTTGCTTTTGCACCATCATCTCCAGGCATCCTTTGGGAAGCCCAGTATCCCACCCTGAGATCCTCTCCGAGGCAAGACGTGAAAATAAGTGAAACCTGTTTAGTTCTTACAGGCAGGATTTAAGCACCTTAAATTATTCTAAGTGGATGGGGAAGCATCCTGTGATCTCCAAGCCAAGCAGGTCACCTTTAATTTCCTTTTCCTTCCATCAATAATGCTGGTGGATGGGTGTTTGATTTATTAAGCGCTGAATAACAGGGCTTTTGTGTGTATTGCCATCAGAGAGATAAATAGGCCCCTTTGAAGGCAAGTTTCAGGGAGGTGGCTGTGGCTTTTTGAATATATATATCCATAAAGCAATGCAGACCACCCCCTCCTTGGACGTCCGCGATGTTTCAGACTGTACACGGCTCTCCCCCATCCACCCTGGGCCCCGTAACGTGCTCGGAGTGACGATCCCCTCCGTGCCCTGCTGGGAGGATGATTAATGCCCGCAAAGTGCTTTGAGAACATCAGATTAGTAGGACAGAGCCTCATTATTATATTAGCAATCACCGGATCCTTGGCCTTTTTCACTCTCAGCGCACTTAGAGCCGCATCTAAAAGCCAAATGCTGTTTACCAGCAAACCTCTCTGTGTTTGGATACTTTGGGGAGGGCTTTTTGTGTTGTTCACAGGTTTATTTTTAATGATGCACCTGTGGTCCAGACTCCTCCAGGGTCCCCACAAACCACTATCCTGCTTTTCATGCAAAGACTGTGCAGATTAAAAATAAAGACCACTGGGTACTCACTGTTATAACTATAGAAACCAAATATTTGCTTCAACTATAAAAGGCAGGAGTGTTTATGAGTACGAGGCAAAAAGGCATTTCCAGCCGAAGTGGAATGTATTTTAGTTCTGCAGGCTATTTATAGATAGGCAGCCACTCTAAATTTGAATCTTCCCTTCCGTAAGCAATTTTTTTGTGCCTACTGGGATATATCCTCGTCTGGGGTTTAGCAACGTCACTCCAGGGAGTCAAAACAGTTTGGAGTCACCTTATGAGACATGGTGACTTGTTTTGGGGGGTTTCTCTGGCAGGTCTGTGAAGCCACAGAAGTTAGCTTGAAAGATGAATAAGTATTTCCTTTGACTGGAAATTAAATATTTTGATTTGGAGCTATTGTTTTAACCCTTCCAATTTGAAAGTCAGTGTGACTTTGAACTGAAAAATCCAAACATAGTTATGAAACACTAAAATTATTTGTTTCAAGAGCTTGGAAGGGAAATTAAAGGATGTTTTTCTCCAAGAAAACTGAAAAAAAAAATTGCAGAATTATTATGAATTAGCAAAACATTTCTTGCCATGTCTGTCCTAAGGTTTCAGCTAAAAATCAGCTCTCCCTGTGCTTTAGATTTGAAACTGGCAGTGAGAGAGGAGAAAAACAGGATATAGGTAGGGAAGTGTGCTCCTTGAAAAACCTGAAGACCTGCTGGGAGCAGGGCTGTGTGGTGTTAGATACCACTTGCCTTTGCCTTGGTGAGCACCAGCATCCAAGAACCTTCTCCTTGTTGGCATCCACAGATATGAAACCCGATGTAAGGGTTGTGTGTGCTTCTCTGAGTCCCATGGTGACGTAGCAGGTGCTACAGGGACCTAGAGAGCAGCTGTAAGGTGAGGGAGCTTCAGGAAATTTACATGGAGAGACCCAAGCCCCAGTTAGCAGTGGTGGTGAGTGAATGCCTACATTCCTGCTCATCCTAGTCTGTAAAACTCCCTCAGTGATTTCCCTCTTGTCCTTGGTGTTTACACCCTTCAAATATTTGCAGACAGTCGAGTTGCCAAGCCCCTGCTAAGCTGCCGTTAAGCCAAGCTAAACACATGAGCTCAGAAAATCAGTCTTTCTGACTCCATGATAATAGTTTGCTTTGTTCTTCTCTGAATTTCCTGCAGTTTAGTGATATTTTCCTGGGATCCTGGCACCTGACCCTGATAGTGATACGGGAGGTGCCATCCTAGAAGAAAACCAAATGATGGATAGGGAATCCAGGTGCCTGTGGCATATGAACTCAGAAGGAGTGCTGGGTTTCATAGGGTCTAGGTGCTTCCTGGTCTTGTTTGACTGAGTGCAGACAGGAGGTGGCCCCAAGGCCCCTTGGCTGAACCCAGGGACCAGCTAATCGAGGCCTGCTGTTAACCCAGCTCCACCCTGTTCACTACTAATACAGGACCAATCTTTGTGGAGGTCAGTGGGTACCTTTCTGATGGCCCTTTCTTGGACTCATCCCTCCTGTCTTGTCCTTAGTGAAGCTATCTGAAACTGAGCTTTGCCAGACTCAAACCCCTCTGAAGACCTGCAGCACCAAGAGGATCTTCAGAGCTTCAATCCCAACTCACCTCTGTGTGTGAGACTTCCTTCTACATCCTGGGATGCTAAGAGCAGTTATCAGGAGTGCCTGGGCTACACATGGAGCCCACCCTTGCTGTGAAGGACAGCTGGTCCCCAGTGTTTGCTCAGGGTGGAGAACCCAGCAGGGTCTTCATTGCTCATCCTTGCTGGTGGGAGGGTGAGGAGGCCACTTGTAGACAGGTCAGGGATCCATCATGGGCTTCATTCCTATTTACACAGCTGCAGAAACTGCTTGAGCTCACAAAGGGCATCCATAGAGTCAACACAAACCATGTGCAGCAGGGCTGCTGCAGCTTGGTGGGGCGGCATCAGGCTGGACTGGGAGTGCAGGGATGCACAGGGTGTTCAGAAAGTTCACAACAAAAGCAAAGCATGGGATCCCCTGCGTATCAGGAGGTGATGTAATAAGGAGTGCCTTCCCTCAGACTCTTACAGAGCACAGGGAATATCCTTGGAAAAACATATCTTTGGAAACACCCAGCCAGGGAATCTGAGGTATCAGATACCAGTGTAGACTCCCCATCTTTCTTTCCCAAACACAACAGCCTATGCAAGTTGCGGCAGAAAAGCCATGTACTCCATGCATTCTCCAGCACAGCCAGAAAAGTCCCATATTTTATTAATGTTGCTTTCTAAAGATGAAATTGCTCCAAAGGAGTTTGTAAATGGGGGCCTGTGCAGGAACACAGTGACTCTTTTATCACCTGTAGGTGCAATTGCTGATCATGGCATGCCTGCATGCCTGTGCCCACACCTTGCAGGGGACCCTGCTCACTGCTGTAAGCCAGAGATAACTGCACTGAAATATGGAACGTTATACTGGTGGGAGCGACACACCAGTGTGTCAGATAAGCAGGACAATTTGAATTTAGCAATGCTGGGGTGGAGTTGCAGCACCCTAAAGCAGAGGTGAAAACATCTTTCAGCTTTACTGTGCATGGACCTGAGCCACCAGATCACCAAGCTCAGCCTGCCCTGCCAAAGAATTTGGGGACAAGGGCTCACAGTGAGAGCTGGACCTGTTTTTCCCTGGCAGTCCATGCAAGACAATCCTTACAGCTTCTGAGCAAATCACTCAAAGAAACTCCATGCTCCCTTTGGAAAGTATCTGTGGTAGTCCATGACCCTGGATTCCTTGAGGGACACCTCTGAAGGCCACACTTGGCTCAGCAGGTCGGGTCCTTCATGAAGGTTGGCCACAAAGAACATTTTCTTCTGGCCTGCCTGGTCCAGACACGGTGTTCCTGTTCCAAGATGGATCCCAGATGTGTGTTAGCACTACAAATACATCTCAAATCCCAGCTGCCAAGTCCTCCACCCCCATCCCAGTCCATCGTCTAGAGAGATGATTAACACATCCTGCAATAAAACTCATCAGTTACTGCTCTTTCCACCCCTCTTCGCTGCAGGTTCAGGTTCCCACACACTGTTTTCTACCTCTCGGTTCGCAGAACTGGTGCAGGCAGAAAAATTATTCCTCAGCCATCATATAAGTCCACTTTCCACCCCCAAAGTGATTTTGCAGATGGCAGTTCAGTCGTTTTTTGTAACAGCCTTCTGAGATTGAGTCTTTATTTGACACTTGGAAAAAGGTGGCACAACAGGGTCAAACCCCCTTTCTCCAGGAGTTTTTGACAGATTAATGGCAGCTGCAGCATCGGGTCTTGCAAATTCCTACCTCCCAACCTTGCATTCAGTCTTCTGCTGCAGTTTATTTTGTTCACTCCCATTCTGTATATTTCAGCTCATCTAACACCCGGGATATGTGAGCTTTATGAAACTAAGAATAAGCAGGGGTTAATCTGTTGCATGTTTATCTCCATGGTCATTTCTTTAGGGGTGAAATTTGGGATACTTTTTAGGTGTCCTCATGAACCTTTCTTTGTTTACTCCCTTAGTATCAAAATTATTTGGCAGTCCCTTTGCTTGAGATAAAGAGCATCACATGAGAATGAGCCACAGAAAAGCATCTGAGCTTTAATACACTCCCTAGCAGGAACCTGGTGTGATAGTCAGGGCAATGAGCAGGTCACAGGATGGAGCTCCCAACCCCCTCCAGGTTTGAGGGCACCTTGTAGTGTCTTTTTGTCATTGCTGCACTTTCCAGGTGCTTTCTTGGTGATGAAAGCAAATGGAGCTTTTGTGTCCTCTCTAAGAACCTGAGAGTCCTGTAGAGTCTGAGCACTTTGCAGGCCGCCTTTCTGGGAGGAGAGCAGCTTTATCTTTATGACACTAATGGAAAAACAAGACCTAATAACAGCTAATCCTGCCCTGTTTCACTTACAGGGCTACTTTTGGTGCCGAGTGGTGTTTGCGCTGTCAGTTTGGCTTTTGCTCAGCAATGCCCTGCTCCTCCTCATCCCATATGAGTTAGTTTGAATCAGGGATTTCTGTGGAGCAAATCTAGTGATTCTCTTGCTAGAGAAACACAGGAGCAGATAAGAGGAGAGTCTGAGTGTAGGTCTGGACACCTTTGACTGGAGGATGGCCAGGATGCACCTCTGCTGCCTCATGAGCAAATCCCACCACATGTGGATGGGTTCATCCACCACCCTCCATCATGTTTTCCATTTAGGTTGTTAGAGGAGGCAACATGGGGAGAAATCAAGGTTTCTTTCTCAAACCCACAGGTTGGGGGAGGGATGAGCACTGCCTCGGAAGCGGGACGGGGAAGTCTTGTTTCTCTGGCTGTGTCCATGTGGCGTATGGGCTGAATGTTTCCTTTGTGGTTTGGTCTGTGAAGGCTTGTGTGTAGCCCTTTGCTCTCGTGCCAGGGAGTCCCAGCACTTCCATCCTGGAGCTGTCTCACTGAGACAAAGGACATCAGTCTGCACAAAACTTCCCCAGCTCTCCCTTTCACCCTTCTGACAGTTTTGTGTTGGAGTGGAGCATGTTTAAGTGGGTCAACAAAGAGGTCATTTTTCCCAGTGCAAAGTACCCTAATAAATTAACCAGTGAGAATTTTAATAATACATGAAAGGAGAGAGGTTTGCTGCTTTTGGAAAGGCTTTTCAGCTATTGACAGGGTCAACAGCTGGGTCAGTGGCTGTTGGGATTCCAGTGGAGGGAGAGGTGCTGGGCATCATCCTCCACCGATGACCATATCCGTGCCGTCGGGACAGAACAGAGCTACCCCTGTTTCAGCCCACTGATACAAGTGTTGTTGTCGGTTTTTGGACACACATTAACAGGCAGATGGAGGAACTGCTATGGAGTGCTGGTAATGTGGAATTAGTACCCACCCTGCTGTCCCACTGCTTTGAAGCCTGAGGCACATGGGCTTCAAGCTGGGCTTCCAGCTGGGTTTTCAAAATGAAGAGACTTGTGTGATCAGTCAGGGGAAACAGTAGACTACCTCAGTTGTGTCTGGCTGCAGCCACTTCTAATGGAATCATTTAAATTTAAGGAGAAAAGGCTAATCCACAGAAGCCACACAAAACAGTCTTGTTGATCTGGTAGATCCTTGGCTGTTGAACAGTGTTTTTCAGCACCTCAGCTGATTTATTTCCCTTTGGCTTCCTTGATTTTAAAGAAGTCTTTAAATAAGGCAATCCGTCACCATGATCCCAGGTTATTTTTCTGCCCTTTCCAGCCAGATTTGTGGGCATTCTTCTGGTCAGAGTCAGAATATTTAATGTTCTCACCATGCTGTTGGTCGGATGGGAAACAGGAACGACCAGAAACCCTGTAGCATCCCAAATATAGAATTGCACGGGCTTCTATAGGCTCTAATTTTTAGAAGATAATAGTGATGTGACTATTCATTCGGAGTATGTTGTCTTTGAATGGGCCATCTTTTCATCCATTTGATCTTCTCATCCATGTTAACTAAACCATACTACTGTTTATCAAGTGGTCTATTTTGCACTTGAGTTCCCAGAGCCAAATAGAGTATTTGAGCTCAGGAATATCTTCCCCAGGCTTTGTTTGCTGGCAGAAGGCAAAAACTGGGGCAGACACGTGGTTAATCAAGTGCCTCAGCGCTATGTTGACTTCAGTTCCTGAAGGCCATGATAGACTCTGCCAATGCCCTGTCATCTGCTATTGCAGCACCCGTTAAACCGTGGTCATCTGCCTTTGAGGTGCCACCTTTTGGAGAAAGTCTTTCCTCCTGCAAGGAAGCCAAGGGCTTTCCTTGCTCTCTTCCAGATTCCTTGTGGATGGTCTCTGGAGACTGCATCTCCTAAAGCCTTCCACTGCAAGCAAAACTCTCAATGGCCATTTTCCCTTGATTTTTGTAAGAGTTCCCATCACTGAAGGATGATGGAGAGGTTTGAAAATCTGGTATTTGAGGAAAAGATGAGCAGAGCAATATGAAAAACACATGGTGGTCTGGGACGCAGCGATCTTCTTGCCTTTCCACCAAAGCATGGAAAAAGAAGACAACAGCTTTCCAGATCTGGGGAGAAACAGATTAGGTTAATCCTGATTAAGGGAGTTACTTCCAATCCAGAAGGCAGAAGAAATGTTCAGAAGGGACTCCCTAGGCAGCAACAGGTCAATGCCCAGCATCAATCCTGGGCCAAATGGTGGAGCCCACAGGTCTGCTGGTGGCAGGCGAGCTGTTGGGTAATGAGGTCAGTCCATATAGCCCCAAGCACATGGCAAGTGAATTAAAACCTGGCAGATCCCAGGAGTATGTCACCCACAAATGGGGCTCTTCTTCATGCCGTTTTTCAGGGATTAATATGAAGTCTCAGCATTTCCCTAAGTGGAGCAGATCTAATGGCTCCTGTGGGGAAAAGCTGCCACTGGCACAAAGGGTAATGAAACGGTAAATGTTGAAGACAAATTCATCAGACAGGGTAGTCCGGATCACTTGGTAAGCAAAGCACATTTGAAGAAAATATGTTAGAAGACAGCCCAATGCGAAATTGAACATCAAAGGAGAAAGAAATAAGACTGTTCCTACAGAAAAGGGCAGTGAATCACCAAACGCAGGGTTTTCTGGGTTTGGTAGAAACAAATTGCGTGAGCAGCTCCTGATGTGAATTGAGGCTGCGGCAGAAACAGCTACAGTGACCTTTGATGTCTAAATGAAGGGGTAAGAGTGCATTTATTTTTCCTTATACACAACAACAGCAAAGTGTGTTAGAGTAGCTGGCTGCTAATGTTGATGCCAAAGAGGAAGAAAAGAAACATGACAGTATTGGTGTTTAGCACAGAAATTCTTAGACTGGCAGCTGATGAGTTTCCTGGAAGAGATGAGAGGTTGGAATAGCCAGGTGATTGTGATATTTTCTCCCTGTGAACATGCTAAGGGAGCTCCAGTCTAGTGGAAAAGGGCATCACGAGAGCCCTTTGCAAGATGTCAAACCCACAAAGTGACAGATTGGAAGCAACCCCCTGCTTGTATTTTTCTTTCTGGAGGTGATGGCTAAATATGAGGACAAATGAACAGTTAATGGGGTCCATATGGGCATAAATGGGCATTTAATTAAAAGCCTTAGATATAAAAGAAATCCGTTTACAATCAGAGTAATTCAGGTTGGAAGGGATCTTAGGAGTCCTGAACTGCCTGAATTGGTGATTCACACAAGTATTGGGGGAACTTGGAGAAAATTTCCTTTTGTAGGCACAGGGTTGTGGAACGGCCAGTGTTGTGAGGACTCAACACAGACTCCAACCAAATGCTGTCACTGACAGATGTTTTGGCTATTGGGCACATCTGGAAAGATCTACCTCACTGTAGCAGGCTTGAAACCAGCAATCTGCATATTTTAGCTGGCCACCTTCAACCAGCTGTGCAAGAGGTACGATCTGGACCCTTGTATGGTGCAGATTTAGGGTTGTCCCCATGTGTACCCTGAATTATCTCCCACTGCCCTCCAACCCGTTAGCCCGACTGCCTGAGCACGGTGCCTGTCAGGAGAGCAGTGGGCAGGGCTGCGAGCTGGCAGGGCTGAAGGAGAGCCTCAGGGAGTGTCTGTGTGTGCATGTGCTTTCTGTGAGTGTCTCCTGGAAACCAGTAAACCCCCCAGCAGGTTTCAGAGGGGCCTGACAGAAGGATGAGATAATTAAGTCTCCATGAGTTTCATCCAAAAGGGTGCGCTGAAAGAAGAGAGAAATCATTTTTAACTAAGGAAAGACTTTCATATGAGCTTACATGTTATGAAGCACCAGGGAATCCACTCATTAGGGTGCCCTTTCAAGCTGCAGGAGTGAACCTGAGGCCCTAAAATCAACTAAACCATGAGAATCCAGCTGACGGGTTAGTGCCATTGGTGCTGATCTCCATGGAGCTGTCTTTCTCGTAGCAGCTTTTGGCTCCATTTCTCACTTTTGCCCACATATAATGTGTTTGGCCTCACAGCCTCCTGCCTCTCTGTCTTGCCAAAATGGAAACACCAACGTTTCCCAGAGCAATGCAAGGGCACCATGTGAAGCCACGAAGGTTGAGCTCTGCCATGAGTGTTGGTGTAAACAGTGCTGCCTCCCTTGCCCTTTCCAAGCCTGGCACATTTGAACATCTGTAGAGGGTCACTCCCAAGGCCTTTTAGTGTGGAATGTTGCACAGTGGTCAGTGAGCCAGCATCTAGGCTGGCAAGGTGTCCTCCTTCTCCTCCTCCTCCTCCTCCTCCAAACTTGGGGGATTTTTTTTTTCTGTGACCTTGTTCAGTCTCCAGTTGGGACCAGCTCAACTTGAATTCTGCTGAGCATCCTTCAGCAAGGTCATTATTGCATTGCCCAAAGGAGAGTCTCCTTTTCTGTGCCCCGAGCCTGGCTCCTGTTACTCTCCCGTGATATCCTGTCATTCGTGTCTTAGGCAGGAGTGTGTAGGTCATCTCCACCACCTTCTCCCTGCTACTGATGGTTTCCTCAGCATCTCTCCTATCCTGACCCTTTTCCAGACCTGTCTCATTAGTTCCTTGCAGAGAAGCCATTACAACCCTTTGATCTTCCTTGTTGCCCCCTTTGTGCCAGCAACTGTGATGTTGGCTCTGCCACCCGGACAGCTACCATGAGGAGGTGCAAAGGGTTGTCTAGCTACCATGAGGAGGTGCAAAGGGTTGTCTAGCAGACTGTGAGTTCAACGTGAGCCAAATCAGGCTAATTTCTCCCGTTGCAGAGGTTAGTTGAGCTGGAAGTGGTTACAGACGATGAGACAGCTCATTAAAGTGGCTGAAAATTAACAAGCCTCGGAGCTTTTCTAAAATTAGAAATCATCCCTGGAAAGGCAAGCCTATCCCAAATACCCTGCCACAAGCCAGACTCCTTTAGATGACAGGAAAAACATCCTCACACTTTACTATCAGCTTCACCCCCCCGATATCTCCAGCTCATCATATAAAACCAAATTGGGTGGTGATTTTTGCTGTGCATAGAGCCTGTTACGCTCAGAAGAGTCAGTATCACCTTGTAAGGCACTTTTTCTGCAGCCTTTAAGCAAAGGAAGTGGCATGCCAAGGGAAGGAGAAAGCATCCTGACACACCTCTCATTCCTGATATCCAATTCTAAGTCCATCTGTATTTCCATCCGCCTTCACCTGAGAGACTGAGGGCAGAACAGTTTAATTGCTAGAGCTGACATGGGTGTATATCTCCAACTGATTAAAACTAAATCTCGAATTGGCTTTTTCAAATTCTTTGTTCTAAAGCACTCTTTTAAATCAGCCTTGCTTTGAAACGCAAGCAGTGTTCAGAGGTTGGAAAGAGTTCACTGATAAGGAATAGATAGCAGCCCCTTCCCTGTCTCCTTCTGGGTCTCGTGGATGCTCACGGATGTGGGACAAAAGAGACCCCAAAATTCGATGCCCTGCCTGGAAATTTTCTCTTAGCCACGCCCAAGCCTGGTGAAAGTAAACCTTGTCCTCTCCTGAGCATCTTCCTAGGTGTCACAGAGGGCTGGCAAGAGGTGGCACAGGGTGGGAGGGGAGCCACAACCTCCAGGAGAAGGCACAGGGGACATGTGCAGTGCTGTTTTGTCTCAGGAAGCCTATCACTGGGCACTCATGGGGTGAGGCATCTGTGCCATGAGCTTTTTGTGAGCAGAGACTGATGTACATTTGCCAAAGAAGCCTGGGGCAGGCACTGTGGCTCCTGCCAGCACAGAATGGGTGCTTTTGGAGCAGATCCCTGTTCATAGAATCATAGAATGGTTTGGGTTGGAAGGGACCTTTAAGACCATCTAGTTCCAACCCCTCTGCCACTGGCAGGGACACCTTCACTAGACCAGCTTGCTCTAAGCCCCATCCAACCTGCCCTGGAACACTTCCAGGGATGGGCATGCACAGCTTCTCTGGGCAATGAGGGTAGGAATTCGAGGTGGCCCAAAGCTAGGGGTGAGGGAAGGGAAATTGCTGACAGTGCTGTGGAATTTATTTTGCTCTTGCAGAGGCCAGAAAGCTAGAAAAACTCAGTTATCAAAATGCTTTGCTCCAAGTCATTTATTTATGCTGCGTTCCCATGTCCAGCCCTGCTTGTGTAACGGCCGGGAAAGCTCTTATCAGAGACTGATACCAGAGTCTCAGGAGGGAAGAAAAATCTCTGAGCAGTTTGCTTTTGCTTCCAGAAACCCAAAGTTGAAAAAGCAAACTAAACTCTGCTCTTGCTCTTGGTGTGCTCACATGGCATGGGCTGACTTACTCTGGTGAGTTGGCTGGCTCTTGAGTGCCGAGGTTGAGTGTAGTCAGTGGTGGCAGCTGGGTTTTGCAAACAGACTTGGAGAGCAGCAGCCTTGATGTGCATCATGTAAAATGTGTGTGGCTGTAGTATCATAATATATGTGATAAGTGAAATATCACATCACAGGCTGCTGAGACATCCTGCTTGGTTGTTGCAGCCCCATGTCCTGTCAGCCTTCAAAGAGGCCACGAAGTACAAGCCTGGGTATCCTGTAGATCCCCAGGGAGCCACTGGCTCTGTCTATCCCACTCAGGTACACCCACCCACCTGCCTGCACCTCCTCTGGGTGCTGCTTCAATGCCCCACAAAGGATGTGCCGTGGCAGGGCGGTGGGAGAGATTTCAGCTAGGAATAACAGAGTGGAACATAGAACAGGGCTGAATAGCAGGAAATAATTCCAGATAACAAAATCCATGCACAGCAGCAGGAATGCACTGGAGGCTTTGCACATGGACCATTTGCAGCCAGCCCCGAGGGAAGAGCTGGGCTCCAGGTTCTTCCTATGAACCCCTTGCTTTCCTAGCACCTTCCCACTTGCAAAGGTGCCATGCAGCTTTCAGCAGAAGGAATTACCCAGAAAAGGTTGCTTTATTCAAAGAGAGTTGAAAAATGCCAGTGCTGCCCATTCCCATGCTAAATGCTGCGGGTGGACGTGCAATGGGTGCCTGCACTGGTCCCACACTGGGACTCAGAGTCTGAGTGGTCTCGTCAGGTTTCCATACGACAAGTTCAACACTCCTCACTGGGAGGGGACCTAGTCATGGAAGAGTAATTTAGATTTGGAGATAACTGAGGTCAGAAGAGACCTTTGGAGGCCTCTGAACCAACTCCCACTCAAGGCAGGGCTGAGTTGAAGTTAGGGCCAACTCTGGAGGTAAATCATGTTACTCTTGGTCTTGTCCAGGCAGGTTCTGAATATCTCCAAAGATGGACGTCACCTATCTGGGGTTTTTTTGTTCTGCCCCTCACTGTGAAGCCCTTTCCTTACATTCAGTGAGACTTTTCTGTTGCGTCTCATGCTATCCCCATACTTCTCCCAGTAGAGCTTGGGTCTATCCTTTCTACACCCTCCAGTCAGGAGCACTCCTGGACCTCCCAGGATTTCCCGTGTCCTTCTTTCTCAGACAGTCACAGCTTGTCTGGAGGTGTAAGTACAACCTCACTATTCAGTATTTTGTTTTTCCATCCCATCCTTAATCAGGTGCTCCAGCATCCCATCAGAAATGCTGTCAGTGCCCTCATATCCCAGAGAGAAATCTTTATTTTCCTAAGGCTGACCATGCAGCACAAGGCTACTGAAATCTTTCCAACCTGAGAACTCCCGTAAAGTAAATACGAAGGGAAATGTTTTCCACATTGTGACACTGCTGTGTTGCTCGTCCCATTCACAGGGGGCGGAGGTGGGGAGCAGGTCCTCCGGCTCACAACAGTGTACCTGTAGCTCCGAGCCATCCCACACCCTTCCTTCCCTGGTAGCAAACATCTCTGATGGCAGGAGCTGTTTATGAAGCTTATGATTTTTTAAATGATCTTACAAATAAAGAGGCTTTAGCCTGTGTTTGTGCCTCACCTCCTTGAAACCCCCTCTCACCCAGCCGTGAGTGATGCTCGGTGCAGAACGTGTCCTGCTGGCTCTGCTGCCCTTGGGTGGATGTCACATGTAGTGATTCCGCATGTGCTTTGAAGCCTAATTACACCTCCAAGAGTGGGAAAAAAAAATCCCAGGAGGGAAGGTCAGTTTGACAGCCCGAGACATGCACTGGGTTGGGGTTTTTTTTGCATCACCTTCTCTCAGTTCCTCAGCAAGGAAGAGCCTCTTTGTACCCCAGCAAGGTTTCCTGTGCCCCGCAGGGCCTTGCAGCTGCAGCGTGATGTTATTAGCGCTGCCAATCACGGCTCCCCCAAAGCAGTGCTGATAATGAACCCACCGTGAACTCGGCCGCGGCTGGAGCGTGATTAGCAGGGAACAGTCTCCATCCCTTCGAAGGGTGCAAGGAGCAGGGTTGGGACCTGTCTGTTCCCAGCATCATGTGGAAAGGTGCTGTGAAGTGGGAAATGGACAAGGAGAACCACGGAGGGTCTGGAAGGGCAGGAGTGGGGCTCAGGGAGCTCCTGTTTGCTCTGGGAACTGGGGCTGTGTGAAGGCAGTCAGCCAGCACAAACATTACCTGTGCAGACAGAGGAGGCTTCCTTGCTGCTTACAAATCTACTTGCAAGCCACATTTCCTTTGAGTTAGCACTAACACAGGGAGGGGAGAGGTGTTCTTGCATGA
Organism: Cnemophilus loriae; assembly: GCA_013397755.1. Taxonomy (NCBI): domain Eukaryota; kingdom Metazoa; phylum Chordata; class Aves; order Passeriformes; family Corvidae; genus Cnemophilus; species Cnemophilus loriae. The sequence continues at coordinate 111,374 of VZTF01007688.1, read as the reverse complement.
ATAATAAAACCAGCATCCTCCTGTCCATCAGATGAGATAAAAAGCCCCCAGGGACACAGAGGGAGACAACATTATTATACAGGTCACCAGTAGGTTATTCTACAATCCTCCTGTACGAGGCTTCACTCGCTGATGCTGGTAGCACCAGCCACAATCGGGGACCATGTTCCTCCTACAGGGCTGTGGGAAGGGGTGGGCAGGGCAGGATCCGCCCCAGTGCCGGCTTACATGGTCCAACAGCTGTAATTGTTGCAGATGGCAAAACCAGTAGCACAACTGAAGGACCCAAGCCACCCGAAACATGCTCTCAGCATACCCCCGTCATCTCTATCCCCCTTTCCCAGGGGTGGTCTTGCCAGGATGGCTAAAGTGGTGGCAGCCTGGAGGGGACATCGAGGTGACACAGTGAGAATACCATCCAAATGGAGACAAGAGCTGACTGGGAAGAACAGTGAGACCTTTCCAGGTGTTGTGGTCCTTCTCACGTTCTCCTGAAGTGTGAACTCCTCTCTGCCACACCAGATGTGCCAGGAGCCAGAGGGAGAACGTGCTCGATGGGGTGCAAGACTAATCTGCACTGCAGAGTGAAAACTGGGGCCATGTGTGCTGGGACAGACTCATGGCTTTCTGTGGATATGGTGGCACCCCCACTGGCAGCTGGTGGCCGCAGGGGCAGTGACAGGAGCCATCCTGCACCCAGGGCCTCTCTGGTTCTGGGCAAATCTGGGACACAAGCACCTGCTTGCCCTGCTCTGGGGTTTCCTGCTTGAATCGCTCAGTCCCCGGCTTCATCTTGGTGTGAGAAATTTGCCTGATGTCATGGCTAGGTCACTCATCCTGCATGCCAGCTTGGATTAGATTCTGTGATTTCTGTCAGATCAGATTTTGGAAGGTTTATTTCACACTGCTGGTGTGCACTGCTGGTGGGCATGAAGTTGGTGTCAGGAGGAGAAGGAACAGGACAGAGAGATTTCCTGGGAAATGTACATCTTCTCTTCTCTTCTCTTCTCGCTTCTCTTCTCTTCTCTTCTCTTCTCTTCTCTTCTCTTCTCTTCTCTTCTCTTCTCTTCTCTTCTCTTCTCTTCTCTTCTCTTCTCTTTTTCTCCCTATAAATGCTATGAGGGTGTGGTGGTAAAAATATTAGTATTTCAGATTAGAGAGATGTGGCTCAGAAGTTATCCTAATTGAAAGACTATCCCTTTCAACTCTAATCTAACAGTCTCTGACTGTTTTAAACCTCTCACTTCGGATCTAAAATAATACTGGTTGGGCCACTCCTACAGGCCCCACCAAGAGCCATCTCTCCAAGTTGTCACTATTTGATTCCTTGTCAGGATTGTGGCACGTGGCAAGTTCCCCAGGGATGGAGACCTGGCTTTACTGACATTCAAATTATTATTTTCCTCACCTCTTTTCTTTTTTTTCTGAAACAGCATATAGGCTGGATCTCTGTGTTCACTTTGCAGAGAACAGGGAAGCAGAGAGGAAGATGCTGCTGTCTGAATGTCCCTCACTATAACCATAATTAATAAAGCCTCTCTCTGGGCTGTCAGTTCAAGCATTTGGATTATTAGGCACTTGGAGGCCCCAGATTCTCTGAGCTCTCTGCCCTGATGCCACCAGCTCTGTCACAGCATCGCGCCATCAGGACAGCCACAGGGGATGTGAGGGACCTCACTCCTGGAGTGGTGGGGCGGTATCTCCTACCACTCATGGTGGTATCTCAGTTGCTCAAGAGCAGCCACCTCTTTGGTTCGGCTCTTCTGCTTCCTCACCCAGCAGAAGGAACAGGAAGGGTCCCAACCACTGCCTGAGCCCTGCCGAGCATCCCTGCTAGGTACACTCAGCCAGTGAACCCAGCAGCACTACCTCACCTCTGCCAACCCAGCTTTCCATAAAACAGCCAGCTCCAGGTAGCATCCAGCTGGAAAGAGCTCTGTTTTGTAAACTTTAGCTTTGCCACAGCACTATTGAGGTGGAAAGCAATTGAGCAGCAGCCGCGGTTCTCAGCACCCGGGAAGGATTCACATCGCAATAGGAGCATGATGGGCACTTTTTTTTAACAAACAAGTCTTTAAAAGAAGTGCTTGCCAAGTGTCAAAATATTTCTCAATGATATTAAGGGCCTTTGGCAGCCGTAAGTTAACCGTGAAGGAACCTGATGCCAGCAAAGGACCGCACAGCTGGAAATTTGTGCTGCAAAGCACCATTTTATGGCTGTTAAGCTGTTGGCCTCTCAATGTCGTAACGCTGTTAAACAAACACAGCCCTTGGCTCACAACACGTGTCGGGGAGGCACAGTGTTTTGGCAGGAGCAGACTGATGGCAACAGGGGCTTCAAAGGAGCTGTGAAGAACTAGAAATAAGCAGAGAAGGAAAATTCAGGTGGAGTATGAGATGCCTGTTGGCTGTCACAGCCTCATGCTGGGAGAAGGTGGTCTTGGAAAGAGTGCATAGGTTCACATGGAGTTGCATCCTCCCCTGGTTCGGCATCAGATGAGATTGCCATGCTCGTATGGATCCCATACATCTTACTGCTGTCATAGCTGCTGGTCAGTAGACCCTTAAATCACTCTCTTGCAGGAAGCCGATATCCTAGGGAAGCCTAAATGTGGAAGATTTGGATGGTATTGATAGCTTTGAATGGGGAAGTAGGTGTCCCAGGAGGATGGGCCACGTGCTGCAAGTTACATATCCTTTGCTGCATATAGTGGCATGTTGAAGCAAGCTGTGTTAGTGCCAAGAGATGCCCTGAGAGCAGCTACAGCCTGGCAAACACAAGCTGAGCCCTGGTCCCAGTAAAGGCATAGCAAATCCACAGAGAAGGAATAAAATATACTTGCTGAGCCCAGTACTCAAAAATTCAGAGAAAATGTCCACAAAAATAAGGAGGTTCCTGTCTATTTCTTTACTGTTTACTTCAATTGTCTTCTAGTGATCATTGCTTATTCCTCTGGCTTGGAAGCTGATCTTAGGAGGCAGGAACAGCTGGTCCTGCTGCGGGGAGGTGTGGTGGGAGATGCCTCCAGCTGTGCTGCCTGCAGCCACCTGTCCAGGACAGGCACTCCAGAAACTGCTGACATGAGCTCTTTTTCTGGGTCAGAAGCTGTATTAGAAGAACACCGGTGACTCGTTATCATCAGGAGAGCACCATGCAGAGGTGGACAGAATGGTCTTCCCAGGCTTGTGAGGCTTCTGCCCTGTCCAGTGGTCCCACTCTCCAATGATACTACAGCTCCTGAAGCTTTCCAAGAAATTTTGTGCTGTCAAGACCCATTCTTTCGCAACCAGCCTATGTTAAAACTTACCCAAAACCATCAGACTGTGTGTGTTACAGTGTTTTCTCTGCCAGATCTTGACTCTGTGGTACTTTTCATTGCTACCACACAGACCAAAGAAAACTGGAGGAGTTGTGGTTCTCACACTGGTGATAAAAAGAGAGGTTGTGGTAGCATCATTTGTCTTGCTTCCAGCATTTCCTCCTATTTTTTCCATGAAAACCCTAAATTCCAGAGTCTAGTTTCTGTACCTTGTGGGTTTTGTAATGCAGCCTCTCAGCCATGAAGGGAGGCTGCAAGACTGGACTCCAGATGGCTGGAAAGCAGCAAGCTAAGCAGCAAGAACTGGTGCTGGATGTCTGCATTCAGGTGCTGATTCACGGGGTTGCACAACTCCATCTTCTTGGAGTCCCCTCACTGATGCATGCCCATGTCTTAGTCCTGCCAGGTGGCTGCAAAGAATTGACTCAGTGTTAACACAAAGAAGCTAACGGGACATTTACCACCTAAAACTAGGAAAAAAATGTTCATGAGTTTGTTTCTCAATGATTTGGGTGATCCATTTTGAGGAGATGGACTAGCAAATTATTGCTGCTGCCTGGTGAAATTGGCTTTTTCCCTCCCTGATGGACACAGATCCACTGTGTCTGTTTTGTCACTCAAAAGCAGCCATTTTGATGAGAAGTGGGTGAGATTAAGCCAAAATCTGCTAGCCTTGCACGTCCTCTTGCTAAGCAATTTGCTGCTTCGCTGCCTTTGGAAGATTGCACTGAAGTTGCTTTCCGGGCACCAGGAGCCGTTTTGAGAATTAGTGCAAAACTAATTTGATTACAAATCTCAAAGACACCAACAAAAGCTATTTTTAAGCTTTTGAGAAGTATGGTGTGAATCAGACTGTTCAGGGAAAACATCACAGGAGTTTCTTACCCTTATTTCAGCCATTAAATTCTCCAAAATTGTGGGATCCTGGTGCAGTTGGCTGGCTGAGATGTAGCACGTGCCCATCACCAATATGCAAAGCCTGTGGTCAGCACCTGGCGGGCATCATGAGGTACCCAGCACACTGCTCACCTTGCTGCCTCTCTTGGGTTGCTAGAGGTGTTTGTGGCTGTTGGTTCTTCCTTCTTAGAAATATCGTGTGCTTCCTCATAACCCAACCTCTTACAATCATCAGAACTCCAAAACTGGTTATATATAAAAATAGCAAAAAGGTAAATCTCATTCAAAAAGCACCACTGTCAGAGCTGGGGCAGGATGGTGGGGATCACATCCCCTCCCTTGGCATCCTCTGCTACAAACTGAGGTCTGTGTCAAGTAATGCAGTAACACTGGTCATAATTCACATCATGCTTATCCACATGCACCTCTCAAACCTTTGCTGCCTTCAAAGACAGCCTGAACAAGCCTTTTTAAGGGCTGCATTTAGATGTAATCCTTTCCTTCCCTAGGCCATGGGAGGTGAGGCCTCTGCAAGGGAGCATAGCTCTGCAAAAGGGAGCAGCTCGAGGTGGTCCCTCACCCCGTGCATCCCTCACGCAGGTGCCGTGATCCTCACACAGAGCACACTGCAAATAAAACCACCGCCCAACTCGCCTGCACAATTTTCCCTGTAATTTCAGTTTTAGCATTTAGCACATTATCCTTGTGGCTATTCCCACTCCTGTGGGCTCCCAACTGTGTCTGGTGTGGGGAGGGCATCAGGGCCGCAGCTCTCAGGGCCAGGGCTGATGGCTGACATTTGTTTTGCTGGTTTGCTTCAAACTCCACAACCCCCTGAGTCCATTCCGCGGGTAGTTTGGCTGGGGCCGCCGTCAGCAGTGCTCGGAAGAATCAATGATAACCTTTTCCTTTGCAAAGGAGTTACCTAAGTGCCAGGAAGCAGAGGATGCTGAAAAACAAATGAAGCTGGGATTCTCCATGGGTCTCCCTGGCATTATTCCTGATATTTTAAAAAAACCCAAACCAGTTCTCCTTTGGTTTTATTAATCTTTCTGTCCTGGCATTTAAACAGAGATGAGATTGGCATGGTCAGTATCTGGAGACACATCCTGCGGATGTTCTCAGGGGTTTCTCTGAAGGTTAGGACACCCAGGGTGCTGCATGCAAAGTGCCTCAGCTCCTCCGAGCTGCTGGAAGGCATTTTGGCACTGCGATACCCAGTAATGCCACTGCACAGATTATCCCATGTCATGGAGAGAAGGGCATTTGAGTCCTGGGAGCATGGCTGGGCTGTAGGGTAGGAGCAAGGTTCCTCGGAGCCCCAAGACTGGCACCTTTTGGAGTCATCTTATGTTACAGTGCTATTTCAGTATTTAATTCTCCTGAATTTTAGTGTTGAACTGAAGAACTGAGCTGAGTCTATGCACCTCTTGCAGGTATGCTGAGCAGCATCCCAGAGCACCCCATGGTGGAGAAGTGTCATGTCCCTCTGTGCCACCCTGTGCCTAGCAGTGGTTTTTCACTCTCACAGATTCAGTGATGGGGTTCATGCTTGTTCTTGTCTTGGTTTCAGGCATGGAAAAAACGCTGGTTCGTCCTGCGCAGTGGTCGGATGAGTGGCGACCCTGATGTCCTGGAGTACTACAAAAATGACCACTCCAAGAAACCTTTGCGTGTCATCAACCTCAATTTCTGCGAGCAAGTGGACGCGGGCCTCACCTTCAACAAGAAGGAGCTGCAAGACAGCTATATCTTCGACATCAAGACGAGTGACAGGACCTTCTACCTGGTGGCTGAGACTGAGGATGACATGAACAAATGGGTTCGCAGCATCTGCCAGATCTGTGGCTTCAACCAGTCCGAGGAGAACACAGGTACCATGAGAGACAGGTCCATGGCTAAGAGCATCTTCTCTCCTGTCCTCCCAATGGGCCCAGTTCCTCTTTCAGATCAGACCTGTAGGAGGAGGGTGCAGCCTGCCCCAAGGCTGGGGGGGCTGAAGTGGGCAATGGATGGACATATGGGAAACTTTCATGAGGCTTTCCTGCCTTTGACATCTGAAGAGCTGTCTTGGCTACCATGAGAGCCAATCACCTAGCTCATTTTTACCCTCCATAACTGTAGATCTTTCAGTCTCTTACAAGAAGCTGATGGTGTTTGGGGACTTTTTTAGCTGCAGCCTTTGTCCCTATCCATTACCAAAATCCATTTAAGAGTGGTGGGAACCAGCAAGGAAAATCCTCCTTGTTCAGAGGTTTCAGTCCCTTGGTGGAGTACAAGGAGAAAGCTTTACTGGAACCATTTTCCTCTCCACTGCAGCTGTCCCAGCTGCTGACAGGCTCTCATGTGAAGGACAGACACACTCCCTGTGCCTGTGTCCCCATCTCTTCCTGGGATCCTCAGGGAAAGTGCTGGGAGGGGGGAAGGAAAACTCCAGGTAGTTTATGTGCGGTGATGGTACCTATCGTCCAAGTTGTGCTCCACCATCCCAATTCTGTTGCACTTGGGCAGGCCTCTGCATTAAGTGGTGAGCTTTCTCTGCTTTCCTAGCACCACGAGGGCACACATAAATCCCAAGTGAGATGGGATGGGGGAGTGAGCCTGGGGTGCAGCTCTGCAGTCACCTGCCCATCCCATTATATGTGGTAGCACCTCTGGGTATCTTTGGTCCATCTCATCCATCGTCCAGTCTCATCCAAGGGACACCAGGCCTGTGCTCTGTCTACATGAAACTCCCTGTAATAGCGTCCAGCTTGAATCTGTTTTGGTCCCTCGTGGAGCAGCTGCCATCCGCAGGAGCTGAAACCCTGCCAAGTCAGGACAGCAAACAAAGCATCGCAGCAGCGCAGATGCGATCTTCACTGGCTGACGCATGAAACAGGATGTCACCTTGGCAATGGGTGCACAAGTGGTAGAAAGGATCCTTGATAACGTCGCCAGCCAGGTCTTTCAGGGAAAGGTCAGGCTAAATAAATTACATACCGTTCCAATGTCAGCAGCGCAGCCCTCGAGGTTCAGCAAAATTGTTCAGGCCCCTTTTTTAAGAGCTGTTTCATTGCAGGATTTTCCATTTTGCGTGCATTCAGCTCGGGGAACTGTTTTTCTTCTCATTTAGTAAAATGAGCTTTCAGCCCAGCGGCAGCAGGATCGATACGGGACTTCAGTGAAATATAAATCTGGGCAGCAAAAGGAAAAACAATCTCCCGCTTGCAAGTACATCTGTCCCAAAGGGCACACAGGGATCATCAGGCTGCAGAGATCCAAGCACTATTCCCTGCAGGATCATGGAGTGACATCAGCAAAAGAGGAACAAAAATCCCTATTTGTAACAGAATCGCAGCTCGTTAATGCTGATGGGAAAGTACCCACTTGAAACAGTACCCAGCTGCCAAAGTGTGATTTTCTGAGTAAGCCAAGAAAAAGCCTGCAACGGCGAATGCAGCAGATGTGTCCAGATGCTGCAGCAAAGAGGGAGCATGAATTATTCAGGGCTGGTGCTTCGCTTTGGTCCTTGCCGAAGCGGTGACCCCGTGCTCACCTTTCCTTCACCATCCCTGCTAAATAATGGCAAATAAATAATCAGTTTCCTAAAGTGGGTAATGTTCATCTGAAGAACCCATGGCCTGAGGCTGGGCAGGGAAGTTGAGGGATAGTCGGAGCATGATGGGTGTTGGGAATCTTGTCCATCTTGGCACATGTAAGTTCATCACGCATCCTTTGTGAGTTGTCAGCTGGAGGGAGTAATGAAACAGTTGTAGCAATGTTTGTAACTGTGCTGTGCTGTGCTGTGCTGTGCTCCCTCTTCATCACCTCCTTGAAGTCAAGGGTGGATGGATGGGAGAAGATCAAGAGTTTGTGTGAGATTAAGGCAGGTCCTGGGTAGAAACAGAGCTTGAGACACTTGGCCTTTTGTTCTTGGACCTTCCTCCCCTCATCCTCAAGCTTCTCTGTGCCTCTGTTTTGTGGCCTCTGCCTTGGAGAATGAATGAGTCGGTAATTGGATCAACCAAATAGGGGAGGAAAAGTAACCATCATGGGCAGGAATAGCTCCATGCTAATTGTAGCAATTAATTAACTAAACCTCCTTCTCCCAGCAGACAGGCAGTGTGGTGGAACAAGATCAGAAACTGCCAGGGAAGCCACTGTGCACATTTTTCTGGTTGTACTTATTCCTGGGTATGTGACTGCTTTATAGTGGCCCAAAAGCCTTGCTGGGTCTGGCCCCACAGCCAGGCTGTTCCCAGCTGGGCTGTACTCACATCCCAGCTGGGGGAACACTCCATCAACGGCAAACACATTTACTACAGTTGCCATCATATGCTGGATTACTGCCTCCTTCAAGGGACACCCCACATCAGCTGAGCCCCAGCCACCAGTCACTAGTTTGCTTATAACCCAATGGTGATGGAGGACAAACTCGTTAGCTTATGGGGCAGTTTGGGTAAAAACCTGTTCCACCAGCTCCTCGTGATGGTGGGGAAAAGTTAAAATGGCAGGGTTAAAAGGCTTTTTAGCATGATTTAGTAAGCAAATGGGCAACTTGGAAGCAGTGGTGTAAACTGGCTGCAAACCCTCTGCACCAGTGTGGGACCGTGCTTAGTGCTGCCCATGCTCCCAAAAGGCGAAACAATTCACAGGCAAACAGATTTACACCCTTTGATGCTTCTTTCCATTTGCAGCTTCGATGGGAGAGTGTAAAATTTTTGTCACTTGGTTTTCACATTAGTCCTTCATGTCCTGTCTAGACAGGAGGACTCTCAGGATTAAGGAGGCTGGACTTCAGGGCGGTTTAATGTCATGCTATGGCTCAGTGCTGGTTTTGCTGATCTCCAGCTGCATTATACATCTGGTTCAGCGGAAGGAAGCTCGTTTCAGCCTCAGGGGCCTGAGTGTCAGTGAAGCAGTGGGTCCTGCCGGCTGTCCCAAGGAGCAGCTGCTCAGCAAATCTGCCCCAGTGGCTTTGTTCCCTGCCCCGACCTGAAAATAATTGCAGAGCAGCATGATTACATCTGCCAGGAGAAGGGAAATTAAATTGATCCTAAAGTGTTTACCCAGACTGTGGCAAAGCTCTTTGTTTCTGTTAACACCTATTTACTTTGAGAGCTAATTAGTATTTTTGAACAAGCAGAGCCTCACAGGATCCCGGCTCCTCTGCGTATCTGAGGAAGCTGACTGTGCTCAAGGAAAGTAGATTTGCTGCTGTCTCAGTGCTGCCTTTACGCTGCAGTTTGCACTGCTGCCACCTTGAGTGATCCAAATACAACAGGGGGAGACCAGCCGGGGACCCAGGGCCACAGGCTACATGAGAAAGGCCAGCGCGTGGGTATTTCAAACCATCTGCATTTTCCCTGCCCTAGTGGGCAGGCAGCCAGGGCTCAGCTGTGAACTGGATTTTCTCATATGCTTTGTTTGTTGAAGTTTAAAAAAATACCAAATCCATTAAACATATCTCATGTGCCATTAACCCTTTCTGAAGCTGATGCTTCAGCCGAAACCCCTCCTTGTCCCATCCCCAGTGTGACAGAGGTGCAGCTACGGCAGCCTGTATTTTAATTTCCCACGAACCAGCATGTGCCCATGCAGTGAGCATGGCCTTGCAGGGGCCCTGTGCAAGGGTTAGTTATTTTGAAAAAGTCAATAACTTTATTAACTTTACGTCGATTTACTGTGCCACCCCCAGCATCTCCCTGGAGCTCCTCTTCTACCTCCTCCATGGAAAAGGGGCTCTTTCAAGGGCTTGGATTCGTGGGTGCTGAGAAAACATGAGTGGGAGTTTAAAAGCTTATTCATGCACATCATTAATGCCCCTGTGCTAGAGATTTTTCCCAGACATGGAACCAAGGAAGGGAATATTTGTGGGTAAGTAGATGTCCTTGCTCTAAGCTGAAAGCTCCCTCCACTTGGAGAGGGTGAGGAAGGCGTGGGAAAAGGATGGCACTGGGCTCCTGCCCTGATGGGTTGTGTCTGGCAGCAGTAGCCTCTCCCACCCAGTCCAGGCATGTTGTCTTCTTTTTTTTTTTTTTTCCATCTGGGACTTAATTTCTTTTATTTATTTCTCTGCTTTCTGTCAGGGAGTTGCTCCAGGGCAGTTCTGGGTTCTGGCTAACTCCCCGCTCCATCTCCAAGGCTTGGCATTGGTATTTTGCATCATGACAGGGATCAATCCCCAGCAATCCCAAGGCTTTTACTGTCTCACTGAACACAGGTCAGGGCTGAGCATTAAAGTTTAATGGAGTTGTGTCTCTCCTTCCTTTTTCAACTCAGACATGCTCATTCTAGCAGTTTAGTGGATCAGCCTCTAGATACCAGTCACTTTCTGCTCACACTGGTGAGATCTGCACCTCACATGCATGGGTCTCTCTGACTTGGTGCTGCCCCAGACCCTCCACCAGTTGCCCCCTTCCAGCCCATGAGAGCAAATCTGTTGCTCTCACTTGACTTGCTTTGGCTGGGGATCCCGTATGGGCCACTGGCTGGTTGCTCCCCAGCCTGCTGCCTGCAAGTCTGTGTTATGAGCCCATCTGGCTGCTCTTGCTCCCTCCTCACTTTGCTCCCAAAAATGTGTTTGTCCCAGCATCAGGCTGGTGATACCTCCAGTCCCATCGATTCCTTGCAGCCAGGTTTGCCTGGGTGTTTTCCCAACAAAAGGGGCTCAAGATAGACCGGAGGAGAAAACACAGATACCCCTGAAGACTTGTTGGGAGGGCGGGAGCTGCCTGAAACTCAGTGAAGAGGCTGTGGGCTGCAAGACTAGAGTAAAACCAGGTTTGAACATTGTATGTCACCCACCTCTCTCAAACACTCCCAAGTCACCAGTGTTCCCCATCCCTGCATGCAGGAGCAGGGCACCAGGCAGCCCATGCAAGGTGACAGTTCCTGCCTTCCTGCCACCACTGCCCCTCACATGGCCAGGAAGAACCAAAGAAGAGGGAAAACACTATTGACTGTCACAAGACCAGGTACTTCCTTGCTATTGTGCCTAGCAAATGCCTCCTTCCTTCCCTGCTTGTGCCCTGGAGGAGTTACAAGCCCAGTGCCCAGTCACGGAGTGTGTAGAGGCTGAGGAATGTGGGATGAGAAATGGGGGTGAGGAGGGATCTGTGGGGGTGTCCTTGTGTCCCTGACAGGACCCAGCCCCCGCTGAGCATTGTTTTGGGATCTGCAGGCAGCACTGCCACCTAAGGGCAATGGAGCAGGCAGCCCCTTGTGGAGCCTTGTGCCCTCAAGTGGGCCATGACTTCACAGAATCATAGAATGCTTTGGGTTGGAATGGGCCTTAAATATCACCCAGTTCCAGCCCCTCGCCATGGACAGGGACACCTTCCACTAGACCAGGTTGTTCAAAGCCCCATCCAGCATGGCCTAGAACACTTCCAGGAATGGGTCATCCTCAGCTTCTCTGGGCAACCTGTGACAGTGACTCACCACCTTCACAGGAAAGAATTTCTTCCTAATATGTTATTTAAACCTCTCCTCTGTCAGTTTAAATTTATTCCCCCTTATACCACTTGACTCTTTAGCTTCTGTTGACACAAGTCAGTTGGTCTTGACTCCATCTTTAAGCTCTGGTATGAGTTGTACTTGGATATCAGCTCACATGGAGGCCAGTCTGTCCCCTGGCAGACAGTACAATGAGCAATGAACAAGAGTATGGTTGAGTTGAGCTTGACCCGTGGGATGGAGGGGGCATATCTGGTTGGATTCTCTCCAGATATCCCACCTTCCCATGTTTGTTCACCTACCCAAAGATCTTATGTCTCCTGCCCCATTTGGGACTTGGAGGCAGCTTGTGTTGGGACAGGAATGTGGAGCCTTGAACCCTGTACTCTGACCTGAAGTCCCACCATACAGACAGATGCAGCCTTTTCCTCAGAGTTCCCATCAATACTTTCAGCACTCAGTGTCAAGGAGCTCCCTCTTTTTAAACACCTATGTCACGTCTAGATCCACTTGTTGCACACCTCAAGGGCATTTGGATCAGACCACCCTCATCCTTTTCTACCGTGTTCTGAGTGTTCCTAACAAGGGAAACAGCTGTGGCTGCAGATTCACTCTGGAGAACAAGTGCAGATGTCATATCTCAGCCCCAGGTTTGGCCCAGCCTCGCTGGAATAGGTGAGGGGAGACCTGGTGGCCCAAACTCACTTTGCACCAGGCTCGTGGTTAAACTTCAGGTGCATGCAAGTACCTTCTTGCCCGAGTCACAGTCCACTCCTTAGCCTTTCTGCCACTTTAAATTTGTTCCAAACTTCCTTGACCCTGGTTTTCCTGCTCCACAAACAGCAAGTTATTTTAAGATCTGACACTGTTCAGCTTTTATTTCTGTGTAAACAATACCGGAGATGGAGTGGTATTGGCACAAAGGAGCAGCTTGAGAGCAGTTAACTGCCTGCTGTCTTCTTCCCCCTTTTTTCCTTCTTTCCCTCTGGAGATGAGCTAGTTGAGGTACTGATGAGTCGGCTGAAGAGCAGAGTGCCGCTAATGACCTGGAATTTGCTTCCTAGAAGACAGAAACAGAGAGAGATCCTTGCTGATCTCTACCAGCTGGTCAGGGTATCCTTGCTGTAATTCCCCTGGCAGTTCGGAGAGGGAACTGATGCTGCTAAGAGTGAGACATGTTTGAGTGGTTATAGTCTGTCCACTTCTAGGGTGAAAATGCAAAAATATGTCTAAAATGAGGCTAATCACTTGCGCCCTGAAAATGCCCATTTCTTTCCCTTGGTTTTCCAGGGAGCTAGGGCTGATGAGCTCAGGTGTCCACTTTCTCCTAGAACTCTGCCGAGATGAATCCCACCTATCTCAGGATTGCTGTCAAGGCCTTTGCTATCAAGCTGGATCTTCAGTGATTTCATTTTCATCATTTCATTTACACCAGACGAGGATCAACCCCTGCTATTCTTCCACACTTTATTCCTCTTGCTGTACTCTTCTCTTCAGCATGCTGGGTTCCCAGAAACATTACAGGACCAGAGTCACCACTGCACTGCTGTGGTGGTCACTGTCCTTGATAGCAAGAGCAGGTTTCCTACCCATATAGGTGCCAAGAAAAGGACTGAGGAGAGGATTCAGAGAGTTTTAGCAAGGGAAAAGGTCTTATAGTATCTATATGATTAGAAAACCAAGCTTCTGGCTCCAGGGCATCTGATGTAATCAAGTCTCTGACATTTGCAATGCTTGGATCAAGATTTTCTTCACAGTTTGCGTTTTGGAAATATAAGAATTTTCAGGATTTTCATATTTAGATGTTTTTATTGTGGATGTGGACATTTTGAAGAGGTAGGACTGAAAAAAACCCAGAAGATATGCGAGCCTTGTGTTTGCAAACCCATAACTCTGCCATCCCAGAGAGTCTATTGGAAGATAAGTGTTACCTGAGCCTCCTTTGACCATACCCAGCACTGATGGGAACTGGCAGAGGATGCAGCCGTTTGTTGGAGCACAAGGTTTATAGGCAAAAAATGCTCTTATCTCGCTGCAAATAATAAAACCATCAACCAGCAAAAAAGAAAATTTATGCTCAGCTTTCAAAAAGGACCAACAGCCAAATACTCCAGCTCTTCTTGACTGTTTCCCAGCTGGCGCCCAGCTCAAGGGTATCCAACTGGCCTCTTCTGAAGATAAATACAGAGCTGGAGGACTGGGGCCTTTGGGGAAAATCCTGCTCTTTCCTGGCCAAAGTCCCACTGGGTTAGCTGAGCTGAGGCTGGGATTTGAGCTGGGAGAGAAGGAACAAACGTGAAGTTCAAGAGGTTTGAGGCTTTTTTAGAACTAAAAGCATTGCGCAGCCTTTACAGCACAGGTTTCCTAGCAGAGATTGACAAGCCGAGTTCACATCTCAGCCCTGGCCAGAGCTGTCTCCTGGCCTGGCACCCAAAATCAGAAACCCATTTAACATAATTCTTTGTTTTGTAATTGGCTTTTATGGCTATGAGCCCTGTCGTATGAGCTCTGTTAGTTTAATGGGCACAGAGGAATTTTTAGGGTGACTTACTGACCGTGGAAAAATGAGCGTGGCAGACGGTATCAGCAGTGCATCAAAAAACAAAACCATGCAAAGCCCTTGGAAACAAAAACAGTTGATGGACTTGGAGTGAAAGGACACTGTCTGAGCAGAACTGAGGGAGAGAGGGAGGGAGGGAGGCATTTTTGGGTGTCAGCCAGCTGGGAGGAAGCTCACAGTCAGATTCGCCTGCATTTACATTTCCCAGAGGGATCTTGGGACTGTTGTAGCCCATGTGCCCCAGTCACACGCTTTGGGATTCATGGAGCTGCCATGACTCTGTGTCTGCAGAGTTTCTCAGGCATCAGGGCAGGACATGGATCCACAGGTGATGCCCAACACCTAGGAACCAGGCTGGGAAATGCAATGGACAGAGAACCCCAAAATGCATGTGCGAGCAGGTTGGACAAGGGGAAAAAAAATCACCTTTGCAAAGGATAATTTTCTGGCAGTTTTTCACAGCGTGACACTTTTTTCCCCCCAAGTAAATGTATTTCCCCGTTTCTTCCCTCCATATATTTCACATTGTTTCCTCCAAAGCTTTGAGAGGGGCCATGGTTTTACATGCCCTGCGCACTGCTTCGTAAAACCTGATAAAAGCCAGGACAGATTTAGACTCTCATTTCCCGAACCCCAATGCCTGTTTGTTTGCTGGTTTGTATTGCTTTATATTTCCAATTAAAACCAAGCCTGAGCAAGAGGAAAGCTTTCTAAAGCCTTTAAAGCCTCCAAGTGAAGGCACGTGGAGCAGGAAGAAGAAATGAAGCTGTCGATTCCTGTGAACTTTCCATGACACCAGTCAGGGTTTGTTTCCAGACTGATTCTTATTTATGAATGCAATAGCATTTATTACTGATTTTATCTGTAAAGATAGCATTTCTTCCCTGGATGGTTTCTGTGCCTCAGTTATAATTAGTGCCTGCTCCTCAAACATACTTTTGATTTATTTATTGTGGTACGATACCAGAGCTGAAATACTGGCAATTACTTAGGGCTGTGGGGTTACACTTGATCCAGGGATGCCCTCCTTCCACATCCCAGGTCCCTCCAGGAAGGCTGAGAACATCTCTAAGGGTCCATCACAGTGTAGGTGTAGCCAAGAAACCTGTCTTTCTGCTATGCCAGGTGCTGCACAAGCCCTGAGCAGAAAGGCAGCCTCTGCCTGAAAGGATTCATCACTAAGGCACAGTACGGATGTGTTAGAGCATCTTTTCTCCTGCCTGTAGCCATTTGCTGCCAGAGGCACATCAGCGATGGTGCCTGTTCCCTCCAAGCTGGGAATGGTCTTTAAAGGGACACTTGGCCGCAGCTCCTGAAAAGCCTGTTTAAAAATGAGACTGTCCAGGAAAATTAGATGTTATTTATCTCTTCTGTTTCCCGCTTGCTCACAGTCTGCTGCTTCTCTGTGGGATTCAGACATAGAAGGGAGTTACAGTTTCCACCAGGGATCCAAGGACCATATTTGCCATTTTTCCATGCTTACAATCCCTTTAAGCCACAGAGGATGAAGCAAATACTTACAGCTGTGTGTAAAAAAACGTCTAGCCCCCCCAAAAAACCCAACAAAACCCACCAACCTGAGTCTTCATCCTTGGAGATACTCAAAACGTGCCTGGACCCAGTCCTGACGTGCTGTAGCTGCCCCTGCACCCCTCTTGGTAAAGAACCTTTTCCTAATATACAACCTAAACCTCATCTCAGCCCTTACTGGGGATATAGCTTCCTTTCATACTTATTGGGTTGTTGTCACATGCTGAGGAATGTGACTCGTTTGCACCTTTGATTGATTGCCACCCTTTATTTCTGTTTATTAAAATGGAAAATAACATTTCACCTCAAAAATTTCATCATGTGCTCTCTCAGTTCCACATGACCTAATCCCATCCTGGCCAGCACAGCTGCTTGTGCCAAGTTTTGGTATGATAACCTTCCATCGTTTCACTGCCAAACTGCCCCTGTGCTTGTACGCCGTTGCTTTTGGAAGTAAGCTGGAGTGGAGTGACTCATTGCAATTGCTATTTTATTTTTTTTTTTTATAACTGACAATGAATCCTCTTTTTGAAGTGTTGGGCAGGTGTCTGGGCACTCGCAAATACTTCATCACCTGTAAAAGTGTAGTGAACAACTGTTGCGCTGCCTGTGGCTCCATCCTCACCTTCATCTCATGGCTGATCACCTGCCCTGCCAAGCACCACCTTGTTTGACATTGCTGTCTGTGTAAACCCTCCCCTCAAGCCTGCGTGTGCTCTGCACAGACTAAACCTTGATATAAAGCCTTTACGATGATAATTATTTTTGCTGGCTTGCCATGACGGTTCATATTGCTCTCCAGTGAGTCATGATGAAGTCTTTCAAATACTCACTTGAAATTCATAAATTCTGTGATGAATCTTTCTGCTGCTTGATGGTTGCTTTGATGATTAGTGTTAGGGTCAAAACCTGGTCAACATATAGTCTTCCCAGTGAAAATAAAAAGGGAGCTTATAAAAAAAAGGAGTGACTTTTTACATGGGCAGATAGGGATAGGACAAGGGGGAACAGTTTTAAACTAAAAGAGGAGAGAGTTAGATTAGATGTTATGAGGAAATTCTTTACTGTGAGGGTGGTGAGGCACATGTTCCCCAGAGAAGCTGTGGGTGCCCAGATGGGGCAGTGTTTAAGGCCAGGTTGGATGAGGCTCTGAGCAACCTGGTCTAGTGGAAGGTGTCCCTGCCCATGGTGGGGGGTTAGAATTAGGTGGTCTTTAAGATCCTTTCCAACTCAAGGCATTCTATGATCTTGTGAAAATGCTGCTTTCCTGTCTTGAGATTTGTCTGAAAAAAACTCCCGACAGAGCAGAAGACTGTTTTTCGCAGAAAGCACTGTGGTATCTCTTAAGTCTTTTCTTTTTTCTTTTTTTTTTTCTTTTTTTTTTAAGTACCTCAATCCCAGTTTATTGACTCCTGTAGCTTTTCCTCATCCCCATGATTCTAAGAAAGGGGGTGTATTTGTGATTTTCATTTGAAGCTCATTCATGCTTTTACAGCTTTATTACAGTTTTTGAATACCGTTATATCTCCTCTTTGGCATCAACATAACTCCTTCTGAGCATCTGAGATCCTGTTGGTTTTTCTGTGATGCTCCAGAAACTCACTTCCACCATTTGTTATACCTCTAAGAAGAACAAGAGTACAGATTTGGAAATGCTTTGAGTTTCTTTGGCACAATGCAGGAAGGACCACCCTGCCCTCTGCCCGCCAGTAACATTTTTATGAAGATAAATCCATGTTGTCCAAGTCCTGGGCAAACAGAGCTTTGTGTACTAAAATATCCACTCATATCTCAGTGATGAGAACACATGCTACTGGTCTGGTGTCTCGTGGTGCCATCTGAAGGGAAGACCAACCCTGTGTTCACAGAGCTGTTTGACGCAATGGTTTGTTTTACAGATAAAGTGGCTCAAAGAATTAGTACTGCCATGACTGCAAGAATGCCCTCAGTCGTATTAGATAAGTTAAAATATTTGCTTTAATAAGGTTTTATAAGTGATGAGGTGACGCACAAATAAGTTTTCCCTGCAAGTGCATTGCTGCATGAGTGATCCTTGTGAAGTTCTCAGCTGTCTCCAGAGCAGTTGGAGTTGGGAGACTGGAGCGGGCTGGCTTCTAGTCTGGTCTGGTCTCAGTAGTCCCTGCATTCCCATGGTTCTAGCCAAAATCCATTATATCCTGTCTTATTCCTCCTATCATCTCTGGAGAGAAATGGATCTAATGTGCTGCGTATTTGTCACCATTCCACTTTTCATCCCATAGATGAAGGATGAAGATGGATCTCACCCAGATCTGTCTCAGCAGCCAAATATATTAAGTTCAGACATGTGTCACGTCAGTAATTAAAATCAAAAATAAAATAAACCCCATTCCTGTGAGGAAGGAGTGCTCAGAAGTTGCCTGTATGGAGTCAGAGCAATCCGGGGAAATGCTGTCCTTGCAGCAAGTGGAGCAGGTGACAAGCCTGAAACAAACTCCCGTTCAAAGGCAATGAAAATTCAGCATCTTCGTTTTCACTTCTTCTGGTATTCATTTTCATACTCCTTCAGTGTCGGTTTTGATTCACACCTTTTCATTATGAATTTGAATGAATTTCAGGAAAAAACAAGAATTGCACTTTCACATCTAAAAAGCACATGATTATGATTTTCAGTCGAAGAGAGGCAGTCTGCCCCCAAAAATGATCTGCTCTGATGGGAGTGAATTGAAATACCTTGACCTTCTCCCCTTTTACTTAAAATTCACTTTTATCCTCTGAAGGTTTCTTGTAATTTCTGGCTTCAAGCAACCCCTTGGCAAGCTCCTATTTTGATTAAATGGCGTTTTCCAGCTGGAGGATGTCAGAAGATTTTCTGCTGGCTCTGAGCCAAGCGCGAAGCACTGGGCGAGGCACCGGGCAAGAAGATGTGGATTTTGCTCTGGGTGCTGGTTCCAGCTGTGGTGGGTGCAAGGATGGGTGAGCTGCAAGGGAGGTAATGTCATCTGGTGCTTCTGGCTTTTAAGAATGGGCTCACCACGCTTTGTGAGCTGGTTTGAGCAAGGAAGAGGAGGGTGAGGAAATGCTGAGTAAGCCCATGGGATGGTTCCCAACCCATGAGCAAGCATCGGAGCAGGGATGGTTTGCTCTGGTCTTTAGATGCCAGTGGATGTTTTGTTCCTGAGTCAGGCGATGAATGCCAAAATCCAAAACTATTACCGTGAAGGAGATTGTGATAAATCTGCCTAACCTGAGTCTCCTGAGGACCAAGCTCTACATTACGCTCCATTGCTCCACTAAACGCAGCTCTACTGCTGCTGTGTGTTAAAAATAACCACAAAACCAGCCCGTGCTTTAGTGCACAGGGTTCAAACAGCAACATCCATGCTGGGAGTTTGCTCTGCTTCTCAGTACAGAAATATCCAGTGGGGAGAGACTTGCTTGTGCATGACCAGATGTGACAGAGAGATGGAGGGTGTCCAGGTGGTAATTCTGGTGCGCAGGGAAAAGCAAAACAAGAACATAAGATGGAGCTGAACTGATGGTGACCAAAGTCTATCAGGATGTTAAGCCCAGTGGGATTCAGGACTCCAGCCCACTCTGCATCTCCTTTAGCCACCCTCAGCTCTTTCTTGGGATGGTCCCAGAGGGGCACAAGCCGTGGTGGATGGGGAATGTGGGGACAGGGACACTACTGGATCTGACCCTAACACAAAATTGCTTGTGGGAGGAGCTGCCAGCCTCGCGTTTCTGAGTGCAAATACCACTCCAAAGTATTGCACCGCTTTCAGCCCATGCCAGTTCTTGCCTTTGGCACAAGCTGCACTCCCCACTCCCTGCCAAACCAGTACAGATGTTCTAACACCCACCAGAACCCAGATAATTACAAACAGAATCAAAAGACTGGTCTGAGTTGTTTTCTTTTCGTTGCCTGAACTCTCAGCCGTTCTCAAGTGAGATGCTTCCCACTTGCTGACATTGCTTTCAAAGATATTTTTGTGGGACACACTGCTAATACTCATTTTATGATTAGGGGAATGTCTAGAAGCCCCAACCAGGATGAGGATCACACCATGCCTGCTGATGTAACGGTTACCACAGAGTGAAACAAGTGCAGGGAAGATCAGCACAGCAGCTGGGAAAACACTTTCATGGGAAATTAGAGCTGGTTTCTAACCAGCAGCTTTTCAGCCATGACATTGCAAAGCTCAGCTCATATTCAAATGGGTCTGGGGAGTGTTTTCAATGGGACAGAACCATGTGACCAGCTGGTGGGCACAGGTCAGAGAATGCTGCAGGTCCTTTGCATCCTAGATCCTCATGGGAGACAGTGCTTACCATGGAGAGATTGTGAGCAGCTGAGATAGAGGAAGCAGCAACATTTCCTGTTGTAACAGAGGGAAGCCAGTAGCAAACACTTTCTTCCTGGTCTGTGCTTGTACAACCCTAAGATACAGGATATCTGGTACAGGATATCAGATACAGGAGTGTGGCTCATGTTGAGAATCTTGGTTCTCTCAGGCCAGTTGTGAACAGCCAAGATTGAGTTTAACAGACGAGAACTGATTCAGCGTCAATGAAACCAGTTGTCACGTGTGTCTGCCCGGAGGCCACTTAGAAAGCGTCTGTGGGGAGGAGGACCAAGAAAACCTTCTCAGGCTTCACTCTACATGAGCCACATCATGTCTTCTCATCGCTTTTCCATCAGGATGCTTTGAGGTCCTCCTGGACGTGCAGGTGAATTTTGTCCTTGCCTTTGTCATCACAGGTGCTGACTGGGAAGGAGCTGACCAGTACAAGCCCACCAACCCTGGTGGGGTCAGGCTGTCTTCGTGGCTCTCCCCTCACTCCCTGCTGCAAAATTCCTTGCCCGCCATGCCCAGACATGAAAATTTCCATCTGACATTATTCCAGTTCATTTGTGGTTGCTGTGGAGACCAATTTAAATGAAACTCTAGTATTTTGAAAGAGAATATGAGTCTAAGTCATTTGCCATGCAAGGTCCCATGCTAATAGCATTAGCATATTATTTGATTATGGCGATGTGTCGGGAATAAATCCCAAGTCCTTTTGCTATCACTGCATCTTAAAAGAAGAGGAAAAGAAAAACCTCTGGGCTTTAACTGATACTGAAGACCTTTACTGCATGTGAAGTCCTGATTTCTGAATGCATAAAGCTTTAGGGGTCACAGGCATTTTTAACCTCATGTCAATGTGAATAGCCTGCTGGAAAGGACCTTTTCTTTCTCTGCTTCCACTGAGCACTGTTAATAGGCTGTCTAATGGGCAGGACTTGGGTTTTTCATGACAGGCAGAGAAATCCAGGATGGCTTTTTGAGCTGTTTGCATTTTTCCTGGAGTGCTGGTGTGGCAGAGCCCATCAAAAGAGCAGCTGGGTGAGGTGCAATCCTCCCATTGCTTATAGAGATTTTTGCTTCTTGCATTTTGCCCTCTAACATCTTAAGAATGGCATTGCCTTCAGGATTTCTGCAGATGATCCCAGTATGTGGACAGGGTATGCCCATATCCCTCAATGAAAAAAAAAAAGAGCAAGAAAACAAAACAACAACAAACAAACAACCAAACAAAAAAGGCTGCAAAGATGAAAAAGGAACGCTTACTTCCAGCAAGAAAAAAACGCCAAGTCAGTCTCCACCCCTAAGAGCATGTTTTCTGGAGCTGGACTAGCTCTTGCTTGCACTGACTTCCAGGCTGCTTTGTGGCTGGTTCAGGGACACAATATTGTGTCCATGAGGGTTAATGACTTCTTTTGTCTCCTCTCTGGATTTTTGCAGTCAGTGGGGCTGATGTAACCCTGTCTGAGCATGACGGGCTCACCTGAAGCTATGGGAGAAATGTGGAGCTCCACTGCAGCCATCTGTCCCCATCTTCACCCCTACCCCTGCACAGCTCCCACCTCCCTTTCCTTTTAACTCATCAGCTAAAATACCGCCTGCAGAGCAAAAAATAACATTAATCCTGTATAGAGGAGAACAAAACAGAGTCAAACTCCTGCAGTTAGGTCCCATGCATGGGTGCAAGTGCACCCATGAAGAAGGGGACTCTGAGAGGAGAAATTTGAGGATGCTCTTTTTTTCCCCAATGCTACCTTGCTGAGCAATGGTAAAGCAGACCCATAACAACGCTGCTGTTTTATTGACTCCCTGGCAAACTGGGAGTTATAATGTTTCTTCCCCCAAGGTAAGGTGAGATTGAAATAAATTACTTCTGTAAAGAGCCAGGAATGGCAGTTCTTCTATAATACAAAGTGCAAATATTTGGGCCTCTTGTGTGCTCCCTTGAATAGAAATGGCCCTAAATCATGCATAAGTAAAATGGGTTCACATTTTCTCCTAGTGAAAGTTTTTCTCTGCTCTCCTGGAACATTAAAGACCTCCGCTCCCACTGTCTATAAAAAGGGCTATAAAATTTAAAGCGAGCTGTTAAGAAGCCCTGTCAGGGATTAGACCAGGATTCATTCTTTCTCCTTCTCCATCCTTGCTAAGTGAGGCGTGCACTCATGTTTGCTCAGGCAAGGAAAGGTGCCCACATACTGCTTGCAGTGAATGATAAGAGGACGAGGAAAAATTTGTTCAGGACCTAAAAGCAAGTTTTTCCTGAGCTAGGGGAAGTCAATGGTGCATCAGCTTCTGGACTTTTTGATGACATGTTGGACCGCAGTGCTTGGGTAAGACTGCTCTAGTGTGATTTCCAAGGGAAAACTGGGTTAGGAGGTGCCAAAATCATTAGTCATCATCGTCATCATCATCATCATAAACAGTAATAACCAATTATAATAACCAATAATACTGTCCAATGCAATCCTCCAAAACAGGATGCCAGAGCTTCATGTCACACAGTAAGAGAGCTGGTTTCATCCTGGGCCATCATCCTGAGTCTGCCTCTGGGAAAAAACCTTTTCTCATATTAATGTGTCATCTCTTTCTATAGCTCTTAGTTTTCAACAGCTTCAACCCTGTCCTGCAGCACTGGGCTCCACAGACTGCTTCCAGTACCTCCAGACAGACTTGCTAGGGATGCCCCTGGCATCTGCCAGAATCATATATGCCACCCACAGGCAGAAAGCAGCTAATTCTGCCCATCCCCATTGCCTTGTTTTTGCCACCTTATATACTTAGCCTGACAAAAACAGGAATACCCACCTTGAGACCACTTTGTGTTTTGTGCAGTTACACCACATCCTCTTTGCCCTTTCCGTCTGCTTCAGCCTTTTCTTTATCCCATTTAATCAGATGGGTTTTGCAGCCCCTCAGCAGATTGGTTTTGCAATATCAGAAATGATGATCCGTGAAGCAGAGCGAGATGAGTTTAGTTCCGTGCAGCAAACGAGGCCCAGCCCAGCCCATGCTGCCACCCTGGGATTGTCCTTCATCCCCAGCTGTGGGTCAGTGTCCCACTCCAGGACTCTCAGATAAGGGTGTCCCAGGTGGGATGCTCGAGGACACGCATAAGCCAGGTTTGTGAGCATCCACATTCTTTTGCTTTTATCTCCAAGCACGGAAGCCCTTAAAACAAAAATAAATAGGTGCACACCAGGCATCCCAGTCTGGCCAAATGTTAGACTTCCAAGTACTCACATGAGTGTTGAGCTCCACGATCGAGTGGCAGATTTGCTCTTCAAACTGCCATGTCCAGTGGTAGTTTTCACATGCTGATATGAAACAGAGATGGGTCACTGTCACCAAGGGGTATTTGCCAGGGCAGGGATGGGATTTGAGGCACAGCCTCATCTTGCAGGAGCAAACCTGTGTTCTCCAGGGAGAAGCATTACGTTGTTTCTGTTGCAGTCTCTCTCCCTTCTGCCCCTTCGTCCTTCAAAGAATTGATTAGGGTTAAAATAAGTGAGATATATAATGCTTTGAGGTCAGGGCTTGGTTCCTTTCCCTCTCTTCTCGCTCACTCACTCTCTAGCACTGTGATTTTTTTCCCCTGTTTCCCATGCTTCCCCGAAGCAAATGCTCTTACTTGGCCACTATTTTTCAGTTGTTTCGTACAAATGCAAGCACAGCACTGACACTAATGGAGAAAGACGATGCTATTCATTGTCATCTTTTTCTCACTGTCTCTCCCATAACTCTTTCTTGGGTAATTCTCCCTATCCTGTGTTGAATGCTTAAATAATTGGGAGATTTCACTGTTCTCCATAGAGAAAACCTTAGGGAACTAGCATGGGCTGAGTATCATTTAGATGACTGAAACTGTATAACAGAAACCATGCCCTCAGCCCTCTGTGCAGCAGATCCTTGTTTGTAAAGGGGTGATGCTCCTCCTTTCCCTTGGCCAGTCTGTCCTGACCAATTTCCCAAAGCAAATGGAAATGAGCATCAGAAACTGGAAAGGAAAAGCTCAAAAACCCTATGCCACTGTTGTCTCTCTACTCTTCAGCTCCTCTGCAGTGGGGGATGAAACTGTGCCCTGTCCTCGCTTTTGGGAAGCTCAGCTGCTCCTGCTTGGCACCAAAAATTCAGGCAGTGATAAGAATTGGGGTGCCTGTGTCCATGCGCACAGCTCTCCATTTAGAAGGAAAGGGGAAATTATCCAGATCAGGTGCTGTGTCCCACTAACCTGCTGGAGAAAACCTTTAGTGGTCTGCCAAGGCATCCTCAGACTGACAATAGCTTTTCCAAACGCCATCCAGCTTGGAGGCCATAGGGGAAGCTCAGTAAATAAACCTTCCTTGGGTGCCATGCTCATCCTCATGGCATCCCAGGGCCTCTTGGCAGCACTGTGGTGTGTTGACTCATCCACTGGACATGTTGTTTGTTCTCTCCCTGCCAGGAGAAGCATGCGGATGGCTTGTTTTGGTAGGGTTGTTTGTTTTAATTATTTCTTGGTATTTGTGCTTGAGGAGAGAGCTGGCAGCAAAAGCAGGGGTGCAGGGAGATTCCCACGAAGCAGGTTACTCCTCTTTTTGCTAATAAATGATGGAACTGCTCCAAAGAGTGAGGAAGACAATGATGCATGAGCACGGTCTACTCTGTGCCATCCTAGGGATTATTTCTAGTAGATTTCTACTATTCTCTAGCTAAAGAAAGTCTCATTTGCCACAGGTTTTAACTGGCACAAAGTCAGCGGTGTGGTCCAAGGCATTTCATGGCCAGAGCAGATCTGAGGATCCCTTATCTGTGGAGCTCTTGGACCAATCCTTGCCTTTTTGGTGTCGGGGATCATGGGAATTTTTGTGCCACTCAGAGACGCCAAGCAAGCCTGGCACCTTTGCTGCTGACAGGAGCACAGGAATTTATCCACAGCATCATTTGAAGATACAGGGAGTTGCAGTCCCAGCCTCTGCCTTCAGGTGGGGAAAGCTGACATTGCGGCTCCGGTGGAAAAGGACATTCAGAGCAACAGTTTCCAAAGGAGGCTGAGTTATTATTTTGCTCAGATAAGCCCAGGAACACTGTGTGAAGCTATGTGCGCACAGCAATAGTCGAGTGCTCTGAGCGAGGGAATTCAGAACTGTCAACAAGGAGGGAATTACCGCTTTGGGGGATTGAAAACATTCATAAAAAATTCCTGGCTCCCAGCCTAGTCCATCCCATTGCTGGCTATGCTCACAGTTGTGGATTTTTGCTTTGAGGATGGATTTCCAAGGGTTTTTTTCCCACTTTGCTGCAACACATGGACAAAACCTGGGCTAGTGAGTTTCAAACCTTCAGCCAAAGACCACTGACACCATGAGGTTTTGCAGGGCTATGCTGGTTTGTCCCCACAGAGCTGCTGGCTTCTTGCAGGGACCAGTGCAACAGCTGTAGCCTGAGCCCAGCGAGATGTATGTGTGTAAATTGTGCTGCTGACATTGAATTTTAACTTGTGGGCGTCCAACACCGCCTTTTCCAGACCGTGAGAGTCCAATTCCCCAAACTCAGAGGAGAACTGGCCAGGAAACGTGGGGTTAAGATGACACTTCCCACATGGCCCCACTACATAATTTTAGCTCTGTCCCCCCTGGGAATGGCAGTAGGAACTGCACAGGATCTTATCCCTCCTTGGCTGTATTTGATACATTCCCTCAACATAAACTCAAGATATCAACATCAAGCCAAAGGATTAGAGGGTTACGTCTACGCTGTTAAATGAAGGAGGGCCCTGGGTTTATCCATGGCCTGAAGGTGGATGGCCACGAGGGATTGAGAATCATCATTCTTTTTGTCTTATGGAGATACTGAGTTGAGTATCTTTGGTGATGATGCGGGTGGGACTGATGCCTGGAGGCATCCAGATGGGATCCCATGGAGATTATTCACTAAGAGCCGTGCATGGATGTGGGAAAGGAGTGTTTGTCCTCATTGCTTGGGAGCTGGGCGCTGCAGCATGGCAAGTTGAAATGGCTTTGCGATCTCTGGCTCATATTCATCCTCTATGCCTTACCCTCATGGGGACCTGTCTGCATTTCAAGTTGATGAGGTGTCCTG
Source organism: Cnemophilus loriae (assembly GCA_013397755.1). NCBI lineage: Eukaryota > Metazoa > Chordata > Aves > Passeriformes > Corvidae > Cnemophilus > Cnemophilus loriae. The sequence goes on along the minus strand of VZTF01007688.1, from coordinate 85,215 downwards.
ATTTTTCACTTAGCAGGTACTAGTCTTCAAATACTATTTTTCTGCCTTGATTTCCTTTCTTGCCTCCTTTTGTGTCCTCCAGCAGGACCCACTGTCAGCGTGTGACCTGGACACATAAGCTGTCCTTTATTCTAGTGCCAAAAAAACCCACAACATAAAAAATCCAGACCAGTCTTGGCAGTCTCCTTCCACAGGATTTATCTTCCCAGCCCTTGCAATACCCTCCCAGCCCTGCAAAGCAATCCATCTCTCACCTACTCTTACGGAGTTCATCTCACAGACCTAATGGAGTACGTGAGTCCTGAACTGGCTCCCACTAATGCTCTTGGTGGCCAGGTCGCTGTGGGAAGCGAGCTGGGAATTCATTTTGAAAATCAATCAGGATGCCAATAGAGCAGCTTTCCCCAGGGAAGTGACATGCTTTTACCAGGCATTGCCTCCTGCCCCCCTTCATCCCCCATTTTCATTAATGTGGTCGGAGTAACCGTGGTGTAATTCATCCTAATTTCAATGAGTTCATCTTTTGCCCTGCACTCTCCAGTTTCCCCAAATCAGACTGATTTCTGGGGAAAGATTAAGGTCTCCTGGCAGTGCAGAATTCACAGGGCTCCCTGAAGTGTTATGATTTGAAGTTGCTGTACCCTGGGGTGTTGCTGGGGACTGTCTCCTCTGTGCAGCCCCATCTCTCCCCTCAGGCTGTGTTAGCACAAATAAATCAGTGTTATTTCTAACTCCTGGGTGTATTTTGCCCTGCCATGACATTTTGATGCAGTAGCAAGTGCAGAGCCTGCAGGGATAGTGTGAGAGGACAGCTCAGGGCTATTGGAGGGACCCCAATGCAGTGCAGTTCATAGTTGTCCCCGGAGGTGACCTTCATGCTGGGATGGGAGCACAACACCAACCTGTCATGCTCACCATCCCTGAAGAGTCTTGGCACAACACCAGCCTGTCATGCTCACCATCCCCAGAGAGTCTTGGCCAAAGCACAGTGCCATGGGCAATTCTTGGTGGTGATTTAGGAGGTGGCAAGATGGGGTTCCTGAGAGGCGCTTTGAGTGTGGCCCCCCTGTTTTTGATGGCAAGTGTGAGTTTGGGATTTCTCATCCTGGTTGATCTCAAAGCACTCGATTTGGAATTTTCATAGCTCTCAAGACTCCTTTTCCAATCAGGATCATTCTGCAATGCTATAGGATAAATATTTGATAGGAATGAGGGTCAAGACACTGTTTTGTCCGAGGACACCGAGACGGCCATTTACTCCCATGAAGAGCCCCAAGGGATCTTTAATGCCCATGCAAAAAAGACAAGAATCAGAGTTTTAAGCTGTCATCCCCCACCATTACTGTCAATGTTAAATATCGATCCTTTCTGTGTTTAGCACAAACCAAACAACAGAGTCAAGCCAGGCTCTTTGGCTTTTATTAATGTACTTTTTGTGCAGTGGGTGAAGTTCGCAGTAACACCAGGGAAAAAATGTAGCAGCAGTGAATGAGCAGCAGACAGATTGATTTTGTATCTTGACATGATTCAGAAGTTGGTGAAAAATCACCCTGTGTGGAGCTTCTCCTTGTCCGAGCCACAACAGCCGCTTTGTAGAGAACTCATTTCTCTGTAGCATAAGAGAGTCAGGTGCAAAATTTCTGGTAGGATCTGGAATTTGAGGGAAGGAATAGAAAAAAAGAGGTTGGTAATCTATAAAAACTGCCTCATCCCTGTGTTGGAGCATGGGTGTCTGAAGTCAGATTTGAAGAACCGGTGAACGTCGTGTCAGGGAAAACTGAGAGCAATCCCAAAATTAGTGGTGGCTAGAAAATGCATGGATTTCTCCTTTTTGTTAGGGTTTGGTTTTTTCTGTGTTTTGTATCAGCACCAAATAAATGTAAATCACACTTATTATATAATAAGTGTGACTTTGGTGAACCACAGTGAGTAGTTTTCAGATGTCAGGAGTGCATGGATGGTTTTCCATGTGGTCTTCTGCAATCAGAGATGGATCAGCGTTTCCAAAATATTCTGCAGCTTGTGGGTTTTCTGGGTGTTTTGGTTTTGTTTTGGCTTTTTTGTTTTTTTGTTTTGTTTTTTTTAAATGGGGATTTACAGCTTGGCTGTAAAAATTCATCCGTGGTTCAAATTCATGAAGCACGTTTATGAGAGGGCTGGAGTAGCTGGGTGATTATTCCTGACCTCTGGGATATTCTCCATGGAAATTAATTTAATATTTTAAAGTCTGTTTCTCCTTGAGCAGGGGGTGTGGGCACTATGAGTCACGCCTTGGGTCTGCATCCCATTTTATTCACAGAAAACAGCAGCAACTCTCTTGAGGTCACAAAATCAATACAGAATTTGGAAACATGAGAGTATTTTTCGTCTCTGCTGTCACTATGTCCATCCAGATTCCCGCCCTGTTCCTCAGTTAACCCCACTGTAAAGGTATAGCAGTGGTGCCCTTAGACAGAGGGATGGAGGTGACTTAAATCACATCTCACTGCCATGTGAAAGCTCCTCTCTTTTAAATCAGGTTTTAACAACCCACTGAGCTCACCGTGAAATAGGCTGACATTCTGCAGACATCCCAGCAAGCCACTAAGCACGTGATAAAATATTATGAAATGATGAAATATGATTTATGATAGATTATGATAAATATTTATTTCCATGCATGGTACCTGTAGTTGCATGTGCTCTGAGTAGGGAAGCTGAGAGCATCACTTGGAGCCATTAGCAAACCTCACTGACCTCCAGAAATGCCAGAGCATTTACGTAAGGAAGACGCTGGGAACACAGGACGCGGGGTAGCTACATCTGACACTCACAGGTGTGTTTTTTCCCTGCACAGACACCCTGAGGAGCATCGCCTCCATGAACCACGCCCCACGCTCCTCCCCGGCAGAGCTCAGCAGTGCCAGCCACCACCTGCTGCGAGAGCGCAAGTCCTCAGCGCCATCCCACTCCAGCCAGCCCACCCTGTTCACCTTCGACTCACCTGCCAGCCACCTCCAGAGCACCCTGTCTGCCAGTGCCCCCCAGGACTACCTTTTCCTCCACCAGTGTATGAGCAGAAAGTCAGAAAATGCAAGGTATTGTAGCCCACCCACTCGGGGACAGCTGAGGGAGGGCTGGGTGTGAGTGGCTCAATTCACCTCCATCCTTGGAGGTCTGAAAAGCCCATCTGGAGAAAGACCTGGGTGATGGTCTCATCTCATCGTGGTTGAGAGGAGGAGAAGATCAGAGTGGTGACCTCACAAGCTCATAGCTTTCCTGGTTTTCTGGGTGGTGTTAAAAACTGACTGAATGGCCAGGCCCAGACAATGGTGGTCAGTGGCATGAAGTCTAGTTGGAGGCCAGTCACTAGCAGTATCCCAAGGGTCAATACTGGGTCCGGTTCAAAGGGAAATGAAGTTGCTGAAGGGACTGGAGCATCTCTCTTAAATGGAAAGGCTGAGAGCGCTGGAGCTGTTCAGCTGGCACATGAGAAGGCTCAGGAGTATCTCCTGATACCTGATAATCTGCAGGGAGGATGCAAAGGGGATGGAGCCAGGCTCTTGTCAGTCATGCCCAGTGCCAGGGACCGGAGGCCATAGGCACAAACTGAAACACAGGAGAGCCCATCTGAACATCAGGAAACACTTTTTCACTGTGAGTGTGACTGAACACTAGCACAGGTCACCCAGAGAAGTTTAGGAGTCTCCATCCTTGAAGATGTTCAGAAGCTGTCTGGGCACAGTCCTGAGCAACCAGCTCTAAGTTGCCCTGCTTGAGCAGGGTTTAGACCAGATGACTTCTACAGGTCCCTTTCAACCTCAACCCTTTTGTGATCCTGAAGGCAGAGCCCTAATTTCTGCCTTTAAACAGAAAAAGGACAAACAAAGAGATGGGCAGGGTTTGCACCACTCCGCCGTTCACCCCTTCCAAGCGCACTGGGCTTTGTGGCAGCTGGTGGTGCACAGTGTGAGATTTCTGAGCCAGCGACAACTCCCCGCCTCCAGACCCAGCCGGTTGCCTTAAATAGAGAGGAGTTTTTTTGACGTGAAGAGTTTTGGCTTTCAGGAGCAGGCGAGGACGGAGGGAGGGAGAGACAGTCGGAACCCAGCTGGCGTGGAGTGAGAGCAGAGCTCAGGCTGCAGCCTCCACTGGGCTTTCCTGCTGCAGCTGACTTTCCCCACTCAGAAAACAACAGAAAAAGGCTCATAAAAATTAACTTCAGATGGAGTTACTGGAACAGTGTTTAAAAAAAATGCTCCAGCTGTGAGGATACCTAAAAGCCACCCTCTGAGACCCTGAACAGGGCTGGGACCTGGAGGAGAAGGGAGCAAGCACCAATGCTTTGGTGAGCAGAAACAAACTGCCCAGTGGTAGCTTCTGCAACTGGGACAGAAATAATCATCTGATCAATGCCCGTGCGGGGATTCAGTGCATGGGGCCAAGCTGCAGGACTGCTGGGAATCCCTCCACTTTCTGCTCTGGAGCTCTTACTTTACTCATCCATAAAATGAGGGTAATAGTAGCTAATTGGCAGGCAATGACGAATAATTAACCCATGAGATGTTTCAAGTCCTCGACTGAAAATACCCTGACGGAACCCAAACCACTTCTGGGTGGACTGAGCTCCAAAGGTGGCAGGGATTCATTTGTCTTATCACAGCATCATTTGTTTTTTCCCCTAAATAAGCCCTATTTCTGAGCGCCATCTCGTGCTGGCTCCGTGAAACAGAGTCCCTGCTGTCTCTGCAGAGCATCAACCACACCAGAGCAGTGTAAACCAGCATCTCCCAGCTTTTCCCATAGGACTGGAACTTTCCCAATGGTTTGCCACAACTGGAAACTGTCCCCATAACCATTTCACTTCTTTTCACCACAGTGATTGATACAGGGCAGAACTTGCCTATGGCCCTGTCATGGAGCTGGGTGCATGTACCTCTCACCTGTGACAGAGGCATTTTGAAAGTGTTTCAGGATTAAGTGGCTTTGTGGGCATGTTTGGAGGGGTCTGAGGTGTTCTCATTTCTCTGGGGTTGGGCAGTGCAGGTCAGTAAGGTGACAAACAGGGGGAGCAGAACTCTCTGCTCCCCAGAACTGGCTCTCCCCCCATTTCAGCCCCTTTCTCACCTCCCTCTGCAGGAGTGCCAGCTTCTCCCAAGCCACAAGGTCTGCCTTCTTCATGCGCAGCGACACGGCGGTCCAGAAGCTCTCGCAGGGCAACGGGCACTGCATGAACGGCGTTGGTGGGCAGCTCCACGGCTTTTACAGCCTGCCAAAACCCAGCCGGCACAACTCGGAGTTCAGGGACAGTGCCTACGACCTCCCGCGCTCCTTTGGTTCCTACACCCACCCCAAGTCGAGCCTCACCAGCTCCGAAACTGATAATGAGGAGGTCTACACCTACAAGACTCCCAACAACACCCTATGCAAGGAGTTTGGGGAGCTCTCCACGGACTCCTATGACATCCCTGCCACCCCACTCTCCATCTACCAGATCCCCAGGACATTTACACTGGACAAGAACCACAATGCTCTGGCTGTGGCTGCCAGCGACTCACCCGCTGCACCACCCCCACGGCCCCCAAAACCTGGGCAGACAGAGCCACGGTGGGGCAGCCCACCCCAGCGGCCCCAGCCTGGTGAAAATTTAGGTCTCACCCCCATGGCAGCCACCATTCCCCGGAGAAACACGCTGCCAGCAGTGGAGAACAGCAGACTGCACCGAGGTGAATTTGGGGGTGAGGAGCTGGGGGTGGCTTTGTGCTATCTAGCAGCCTTGGGCACATCAGTCCCACTGGGTTGTGGTAGGGCTGGGGTGCTGGTGGCGTCAACCAGGGGGTTGAACACAGAGAAGCTCTCCCCAGCCAGGATCTGGCCCCGTTTTTTGTATTCAGCAGGCATGGAGAGGCATCCGCCGAGTTTTGCCCACCAGAGCTGCTCAGCTGGCTTTTGGCTGTGTTGCACCTTGAACCAAAACCCCAAACGTGCTTGCTTATGCAGCCCATCACCATATTTTGGTGATTTCAGCCATTTTTAGTTTGTCTTTACTTCAATTCGTAGCCAGGTTTATCAGAATGTACTTCAGCGTGGAGCTGCCTTGGTTTTGCCCACCAAGGTGGGTGAGCAAAACCTTGGTTCTGCACTTCACCTTGGTTTTGCATATCTCCAAAACCCAACATCCCCAGTGCAGCGGAGCCACCATTGCCACTGGCCATGGGTGGGCTGTAGGTGAACATGCCCTTTCCAAACCTTGTGCCTAGGATGAGATAGTTGCAAAGTAACTTAGAAAAGGTGGCTGAAGAGAAAATACACTGTAAGTTATACATACGGCTCTCTGAAATGCTTCTCCCATCTCCTCCTACGTGGGCTGAGATGAGACCCATGCTCAGTAGTAAACATTCTGGTCTAAGAGGTTAGCATCTATCCTCCCCTTACTAGAGGCTGCCAGCCTTTACATCTCCTGGGCAAGCTCTAACATAGCTCCCCCTTAACCCAGTTTTGTCACCATGATCTGCCTTATCTGACACCTTTACCCCTGGGATTTTGCAGCACTTTGACAGAACAGGGTTAGGTCTGCACGGCACATGCGGTTTTGCTGATGCATCAGAGAGATGGTAATTGGGAAAGAGCGTAGCAGAGAGCCTGTGACAAGCTAAAGACCATGTCTTCTCATCAGCATCTCAATCAACAAGAACAGACAGTGCCCTCCCAGTGCCTGGATTTTGTCTTCAGGGACCCCTTTTTATTAGCAGTTGTGGCGGGACACATGCATTTGTGGTTGTGTTGCAGCTTCTTCTTGTGAGACGTACGAGTACCCCCAGCACGGGGGCGGCAGCACTGTGCAGTCAGTCGAGTCCATGAACGATGGCTACAACTCCTACCTGGTGAGTTGGCCTAGGCATGGGCCGCCACACTACAGGCACCACTTGCACCTTACAGAGTCAGAGACAGGTTGGTTCCAAGTTGGACCTCACAGCCCAGTCCTGCAGAGCTGAGTCAAGAAGGGGTCTATTAATGGTTTCGGTTAAAACCATGGTGGCCTGCAGAGAACAGATGGAGTGGCAACCACCTAACCCAGCATCATGTGCAGAGCTTTGCTTCTGCACAGTGTATCTGCCTGCAGCTTTGGCCCAAAAAAAACTGCCCAGGAGTTTGACTTCTTCCTGAAAGCCTGGGATGCCGCTGAGCTAAATTTTGTCATGTTGCCAGAATAGCCTCTTTTGTGCACTTTCTAAGATTTCCTGAGCTGGAAATGACATTAAAGCAGCCTTTCATATTACATTTTAGTCATGGACAGAGCCTAGGGAAGAAAGACTTCCCAGGTTAAGCGTGCTTCTTCACCTCACTCTGATCATGAGAAGATGCTCAGGTCTAGGTGATAAAGATCTTTCTGAAAACTCAGTATGTTGCAACGTCTTGGAAACAAGGGAGATAGACCCTCTCAGTGCAAACTGATGGCCAAGGAGGGGACAGATCATCCGTTCCCTCTGTGCTTAGATTTTAGAGTGAGTCTCCCCTCAGATGTTGTTTGGTTATGAGGAGATGACGGGTTTGTAGTGGATGGGGTTGAGCAGTGCCTGATGCTCACAGCACATCCTCCCACTTGTCCCCCAGCAGGCCAAGGCGGTGGTGGCCCGCTCCCACAGTACCGACTCCGAGGACAACTACGTCCCCATGAACCCTGGTTCCTCGCCCCTAATCCACGCCGAGAAAGCCAACGACAATGCCCAAAATCTCTACATCCCCATGAGCCCTGGGCCGCATCACTTTGACCTGGTGGGGTTGTCCTCAGCCACCCTTCCCGTGCATAAAGGAGGAGCCGTGGCTCAGTGCCACAGACGGCTGAGTGAAATCCAGCCCCCACCAGTCAACCGCAACCTCAAACCCGACCGGAAAGGTAAGAATGGTTGGTTATGCACAAAGCTTTGCAGGAATCCTTCTATTCTCTTAATACTTCAGACTACATCTGTGAAGTTGTATCCAGTCCTAGGTGGGGTGTGCTTTGCTACTGCCAGTACAGTCAGACCTTCAGATGCCCCCCATCTCCTTCCTCTTTCAGGAGCTCTGTAGTGCAAATGTAGCTTTCATGGTGCTTGAACAGTCCATCTCAAACCCTTCCAGGCCTTTACAGGAGATGCATGTCACAGGCAGGATTTCATACCCTTGGCCTGCACCCCTCCCTATGCTCCACCCCAAAATCTCAGTGTTGTATTCAGATGACACAAATTTTTCCTACTATTTCCTACGGGCTTGTTCTAGGCAGTTCTTCCTTCAGGGCTTTCCTGACATCCTCCAAATCTCTCCCTAATCCATTATCTGACAGGCGCCCAAGGAGATCTTGAGGAGGAGGGCTCCCATCTTTAGAGTGTCAACACCTAAAACACTCTGTTCAAGGGCTGGAGTTGAAGCATAGCACTCTTCCACCTAATGAACCATCCATGATGAGAATAGCTTTCACACTACCCTGCAGATGTCCTTTCCCATTCCCTATGGGAAAACACTACAGACAGAGGCAGTTCAGGCCTGGCAGAGCCTTGTCTTGGCCTGGCCAAGCCTGGTCTTGTCCCCATCTAATGGGTTAGTTATCACGGATATCTAATGAATGGTTTTGGGGTTTGGGCATTTTTAGCAGATCTCCATTCCCTCGAAGGCACGTTCTCCTTTTGGGACCACCCGTCCACTATGGGGCTGTGGAACAGAGGGAGAAATTCACTGTTTTCTTCCAGTTCTAGCGTAAATGAGCACAGGGATTTTTGTTTGGAGTGCTTGTCATCAGCAGTGAGGGCTGGGGGGCTGATTAGTAGAATGGGAAGTAACCAGCCATCTGCTGGGGACACTCTCATGCCAGTCATGGATGCTGAACTGTAGGAACATACCTCTGAATAAAAGCTTTTCCCCTCCCCAGCAAAGCCATCACCACTGGACCTGAGGAACAACACTGTCATCGATGAGCTTCCCTTCAAATCACCGGTCACAAAATCCTGGTCCAGGCCAACGTGAGTAGTGGTTGGGGGATGAATTCTTGCTTTGCTCCAAAAGCAACTCCCTGGTCTCATTCTCACTGGTGTCCACATGTAGCCATTCTGTCACCTCTGCCATGGATTAAACATTCCTCACATCACAGCTGGTGGCAGGAAAATAAATTCATTTAGGTTGGGATTTCACATGAAATTTCCCAGCATGTGGCTAACAAGGTAATTAAGATACCTTGAAGACATTTCCTGTTTCTGGGATCTGACAACTCATGGAGAGCCATGGTTCTGACCTGGAGCCTGGTCCACCACAATTCATGATGCAGCTGAGCCAGACCAACTCAGCCACACTGTGTGGGGGGCATGATTTCACATCCAAGCTATCCCCCTAAAAGTGCCACTGTAGTCTCAAAGCACAGGGTGACTGTCAGGGTCTGACCAAGCTGTGTTTTGATTGCCTTGAAAGCAAAGCCTAGCCTGAAGGAAGTCTGCAAAATTAAACCAAAGCACTTCAGAGCTATGTCTGCCAGCCAAAAATAACAGGATTCGCACAATTCCAGCTCTGCTACTAATTCATGGTTTGATGTTGTCCAGAAAAAGGCAGAAGCAAAGCTTGGCTGCTATGACTCCTCTAATAAATTGGATTGTGTGGAGACTGACTGCAGGGCATGAGCGCTGTGTGCTGAAATCACTGCGCTGGGAAGCAGCGAGCAGGGTTTGATTGACAAGAGGTCCGGCCCTGGAGAAGCTAATGGATTTTTCCCCTATCAGCTAATCATATGACCCTGCCTTACTGAAAGGCAACGAATAGCTTTTTAAGACACGCGCTTTAATGCCAGAAGCTGATTTCATTATTTTGTTCAGTATAATTAGATTTGGTCAATTGAAAGCAAGACAATTCCTCAGAGGATTTGTTTTCCGGCAAAAAATTTGGATAGGGCCTGTACGGTAAACAAATCCTGTAGCTGTGGTGAGGCTGGAGGTGAGAGGCTTCACCAAGGCTGCCCCTGCATCCTCAACAATTAAATGTTTCCTTTGAGATGAAGGAGTTCATGGAATCTGATTTGTGTAGATGAGAGCAGGAGAGTTATGGGTACATAGCAAGCAAAGTGTTACTAAAAAATTCTAGAAAGAAAAATTGAGGAGACCAAACCAAGTAATTTCCAACCCATGGAAAGGACAGGTTGGAGAACCTCAATGCCACCAGCTCTTCTTCATGCCCAGACTGGAGCACGGTGATGGTTGCAGGCATCAGGAGCTGCCCTCTCCCATCCCTCCTTGGCAAAGGCGAAGCAGGACCTGCAGCCATGAATAACACATCAACCCTTGTTCTTGCAGCCAGACCTTCAACGCCGGCTCTCTGCAGTACTGTCGCCCTGTCTCCTCCCAGAGCATCACCAGCACTGACTCGGGAGACAGCGAGGAGAACTACGTGGCGATGGTAAGGGCCCCACAGCTAAGATAGATGGTCCTGGCAGGACATATACTCTCCCCAGCTCTGCAGACACATTCCTAGCTCATGATGTGGAAGTGCTCAGATAGCGCAGTGTGGAGTACATCCTTATGTGCATCCCTAAATGCACAAAACAGGGTGTTTCCTTCTGAAAATGACGTCTTATTGGAGTTTTAAATGTGTATGAGAGCAGAAACATGTATCGCCTACTTTGCCAGGAATTAAGAGGGGATAAAAATTTATATGGACTGTCAGGGTGTATTTTCATAATTAAAGTTGATTTTTTTCAATTTTTTTTCCCTAATAGCTGCTGACATCATGTTTCTGTGGGAGCAGAGGCTATCACAGCAGCAGCAGGGAGTGGCACTGCTTACAGAGAGGGGATTTTGTCTCTCTTGGTGAAGCTACTGACTTGAAGCATATTTTTGAGGCTATGTAACTAATGGGTTAGAGGAAATCTGTGCTCTGTGTAGCATGGTTGTGATTAGCGAAGATCCCAGAGCTGGTCTGGCCTCGCTGAGGTGTGGTTCCTGGGACATGCTAAAGCCCACGTCTGCTGTCAGGCATGTGAATAAAATCAGCACAAAGGCAGCAGAGCTGCTCTGATACATGAAATGAAGAGCATGAGCTTGAAATATTTGTTAGCACAATATACAACATTTATAGTATCCCAGCAGTTCTGCACATCCTTGCCCCAGAGGCAGGTGAGCAAATAGTCAGGCTCTTTTAGAGGTGCCTCCAAAGTGTTTCATTTCCGGGTTTGTGTTAATTTCCTTTTTTCTTTCTTCCTTCCAATTTTAATCCTCATTATCTCTCCTGTCTCTTCCCTGCATTAGCAAAACCCCATTTCTGCTTCTCCTGTTCCTAGTGGTACCAATAGCCCAGCGCCTAAAAAGAGTTCGGGGAGTGTGGATTACCTGGCTCTGGACTTCCAGCCAAGCTCACCAGGGCCACACAGGAAGGTATGGGGGATCTTATAAACTTCTGATTAAAAGTGATGTATTTTTAAGGGATTTATACACATTGGCAACGGCATGGTCCAAAGCCCCGGACTGTGGTCTCAAGAGTCTCTGATGCTCAGAGGGCTGGAGCACCTCTACTATGGAGGCAGGCTGAGACTGGTGGGATTGTTCAGCTTGGAGAAGGGAAGGCTCCAAGGAGACCTTAGACTATCTTCCAGTACCTAAAGGGGCTACAAGAGAGCTGGAGAGGGACATTTTACAAGGGCATACAGTGACACTACGAGGGGTAATGGCTTCAAACTGACAGAAGGCAGGTTTAGATTACATATTAGGAAGACATTCTTTATTATGAGGGTAGTGAGGCACTTGCACAGACTGCCCAAAGAAGCTTTGGCTGCCACATCTCTGGAAGTCTTCAAGGCCAGTTTGGATGGGGCTTAGAGCAACCTGGCCTAGCAGACGGTGTCCCTGCCCATGCCATGGTTGAAATGAGATAATCTTTAAGGTTCCTCCCCACCCAAACCATTCTATGACCTGCTGCTATACTTGCTCTAGGTCAGACTCAGTCTCTCTTGCATGTCCGCAGCTTTGCTGGAAGTGTCACCGGAAGCATGGATGTGTAGGCTTCAGGGATGCTGACGAGACCACAAATTCAGCTGGAGGCTATATATTGAAAAGTTGTCAGGAGGTATCCCAAGAAGTATCAGAATTGGTTTTTTCCTCCTTCAGAACAACAGGTCCTCCAAAACCAGACTTGGATTTTGCACCTGAAAGGTGAAGGACAAGGGTTGTACAAACCTTTGTGGCAACCACTTGTGAGTTGCCCTCACTTTCTCAAACACCACCTTGTTTCCTAGGCAAAGCATCCCACTGGTTAGGTCCTTTTATTATTACTGTCCCTTGATGGTTTCTTTCCGCCCAGCAATGTTTCTGCAAGTATCACCCATTTAAATTATATCCCATTCTTGAAAAGTGATTTTAGACCATTAAAAAACATTATCTGGCTCCAATTACAAGCAGATGGAGGTCCTCTGAAATGCTTGTAGAGGCAGAAAAAACTCCAAGACTCCAGAAGCTATAGTAAAAAGTATCTCCTTGTTCCTCAACACGTCTCTTGGGTGACCCTGCAAACATATCTATTGTTTTGGGGATGAAAATAAGCTAGTGCCATAGCTGGGTAGTCAGCACAGCTAAAAGGTATGGAGCTGGTATTTTTATATGTGTATCTATGAGAGTTATGGAGTTCTCTACAGGAAAATGAGCAAGATGCAAGGCTGAACTCACAATATCGGCTGTTAGAGAACACAATTACAACCAAACATCCATGTCCCAAAGTTTGTGAGAAGGCAGAGCACCACGTGCTGTTTCTACCCTCCCATTGCACTGCAGTCTCATGCCAGCAAGAGGCAGAGCAGATTGAAATCCTTCATCCGAGTCTCTTTGGAAGGTTAGAGGGAGGGTGATGAGCTGTGGAGTCTGCAAGAAAGCAGGAATGGTGCTGGTGGACTTGCGGCACCCGCAGTGCTGCTGCAGAAAGGAGCGAGAGGGAAGAGCAGGGAGCTGATGAGTGACCAGACGGTGCCCTGTTTCTCCTCTCCACAGCCCTCCACCTCGTCAGTCGCCTCAGATGAGAAGGTTGATTACGTGCAAGTGGACAAGGAGAAGACGCAGGCGCTGCAGAGCACCATGCAGGAGTGGACTGATGTGCGGCAGTCCTCGGAGCCCGCCAAGAGCACGAAGCAGTAGTGCCTGCGGCGGGCAGCGAAACAGGCAAATGTCCTGTTGGTTTTACCCAGCTGCAGCCCCGCTGGGCTGCCAGATCTGCTTGGGCTGGGTTTCTAAGACTTGTCCGTGGAGGGGAGGGGGTGTCATTGTTTTTTTTCTCTTAAAACAAAACAAAACAAAACTTAATTTCAGGGGAAGACTTGGCGGATACTGTTTGCCAGTGATAAAGACCAACTGTGTTCGGTGGCTAGGTTTGTGCTTTAGCTGCTGGATGCACTATCCAGGAACTTTGACTTAGCAATACCAGGTTTCACCCTACACATCTTTTGCTTGCAGCTATTAAAGCCACCTTGTCTGTGCTAACACTGCATCATCTCTCCCTGTCTTCTTCCATACCATACCCCAAAACACGCCACGCAGGTTTGCAGCATCTCCCATAGGATATCATTCCCCAGCTCTGATTCTCCCCTCTTTATGGTTGTCCTCTTCTCTGCCTCCTCCCAGTCCCAAAACTGAGCAAGGACCGTTGCTTTTGAAATCAGTTTTGTTGTCCTGTCTCTTGTAAATATATGCTCAAAACTTCTGGGGACTGTTCTCCTCCTGGCTGGACAGGCCCTGTGGTTTTGGTTTGGGTTTTTAACCTTCAGGAGCTTGATGAGCATCCACACCATCCCACTGAGCTGACTTAGGAGCCCAGGACTTGCCCCATCATACACACACATACAAGCCAGCACATGCTAACATGAGTTTGTTGGGTGTCTTATGTTTATATTCTCCATCATCTCTCAAAGTCAGTGGGCTAGAGAGGTTGGCTTTGGAAGGGGCTGGAGGGATTGGCTTTGGAAGGGGCTGGAGGGATTGGCTTTGGAAGGTAGAATTTAAGCACTGATCCACCACCTGTCTGAAACCAATTCCTGTGACTCTGACCCTGAAAACCAAAATTTGCCTTTTGTGGCACCAAAAGAAGCCCATAGAGTGAGAGTTCTACATCGTGGCCATCGTGAGAAGCTCTGTGTTTGAGTATGAGGGGGGCAGGGAGGCTCTGGAGACCCTGTGTTTGTGGACTGGCGTAAGGATGAGTGACAAGAAGGGAGTGGAAGGCTGCTGCAAGGACTGGGGGAAGGCACGTGCTGTACTGCAGAGGTTGGTCTTGGGTGAGGAAGTCTGCTGGAATGTTTCTTGGAAGAAAGAAGAAGAGCAATTGAAATGTTGGTTGATGTTGAGGTCATAGGCTTGGGGAGAGGCTGGTCAGGAGAGTCAGGGCCAGGCTGACTCTATTGAAAAGAAAGGCTTTTCAATACGAGCTTTAACAGAGCATTGTGGTTGGTTTGTGGAGGGTGCAAAAGGCTGAACTGTTTTCCCCTCATCTTCAGCAGTCTTTCTTCAACACAGAAGTGGGGCTTGCTGACATTAATGACCCGAGGCTCTAATTATGGTGGGAGTCTGCTGTTGTCCCTTGCCAGCGTCCTTAACACATCCAGGCTTTGGGATCAGTCCCCAGGCAGCTGCTGAGCACAGAGAGAGGAGAAGGACGAGACAGTTTAATGCAGAGATAGTAATTCATGATCTCATGAAAACAGGAAGAACTAATGATTGCCATGGAGCAGCCTGATTGCCAGACAGCAAGTGCTGACACGAATAAACAGGCTGACCGCAAACCAAGAGCCAAATGAAGGAGACATTAGAAAGATTAGGTAATAATATTTATTAAAGAGCTGGAGCTATTGTTTCTGCAAGCCGAACCCCTCCCAGTGCCGTGGGCTCTGTGTTCCACCAACACCAAGTTGTATTGATTATTAAGGCTTAAGCATTAACACATTTGTTTAATCTTTGGTCTGAGTTTGGAAAGGGCCAGACATGACCCACATGGGGATGAGATACCAGTCCCTTAAGGGCTGTGTGCTGCTATGTGCTAGTAAAATAGGTCTTGAACTTCCAACACCATTTTTTTTGTATTTTCTTCTCGCATGCCACGAAAGGGAAGGATGTTAATGGAAAGGCTCTGACAACCCTGTTAAGACATTGAAGTGTTGGACTTTTACGGAAACAATGAAGCAAATATCCTAACGTTTATGCTAAAAGTAATAATTACTAGAAAGGAAAAAATATCCAAAGCCCCAGAGGGGAAGATTTAGCACAGTCAGATGCTTTCTGAAGGTCAGGGGGTATGTTACAGCCTGCAAGGGCCATTGCCCCCTGCTGGGGGCTTGCACACTTGGCTGGTGAGATGATGAAATGAAGACTACAATGCATTACTTCATATTTCTGTTGCCCCTTTCATCTCTGCATCTCAGGGGAGACTAAACATTGGGCCTGATCCTGAGCCCACTGAAGTGTGCATTCACCCATCTGAGAGAGAGCTCTCCATCCCCACCAAAAAGAATGTCACTCAACCGGGAAGCTGATTTTTTCCTATGTCTTCTTCTAAGCTGTGAGCTTTAGTGGCTCGAGAGACAACACAGTGGGTTTGAATGCAATTTGCTGAGTGGGTGCCCTGTGCTTCTGCACTGGGACTAGGTGCATCCAGTGCCCACTCCCACGTTTAATCCAAGGCGTTAAGACTAGAAAAGCCTTTTGTAGTACTGGAGAAAATAGTCCTTTTACTCCGCGTTTCACAAATGTCTTTGTTCATGGGGCAGCCATTGGCTTGGGATAGCTCTTTGCCCAGGCTCAGGCACTGTGTTTTGATAATTTGCTGTCATGAGCATCCCCAGTAACTGGTCCATTGCATTTGGCAGACCAAGGACCAAAACAGCCCAAAAGTAGCTACTTAACAACTGCTGGTTGGTGGTCCCTCTCTGCTTTGCAGTGAGGTCTATGTTTTCACCAAAACAGATACGTTCCTCTATCTTTTCCCTTGCAAAGCACCAAGCAAACAGCACCACCAAACTAAGTAGAAGCCCACAGACTCTGTGCCATGTAGACATGACTGTATCAACCCCTCCTGAAAGCATTAAGTAATCAATGGCTTCCGTGGAAATAGTCACCCATGACGATTGCTGAGCTGATTACAGCAGTCCCTGGTGATTAATGTTTGTGCAGTATTTAGTCTTAAACCATATTGAAAAGCAGCTGCTTTAATTACATGGGCTGCCAAGAACTTTGTCCTGAAGGCATTGAGTTTATCACATCCACTTTATACTTGGATTCTCAAGTATGACAGGCTCCTTTGTTAGAAATAGGTATTTAAGGAAACTGAGAACATTGCAGATTATTCATTTTAATTGCAATTAAACTGGCTTGAGCCTTCATGTCAGAGCCTGCTCTACAGCTCTATGGTTCAATTTTGAAAAGGGACGTGCTAGCATGTGTGTGCGCTCATGGAGAGAGGTTGTCTGTGGGACAAGCATCATGACTTCAATGTTTAGTTTTATGAACCACCAAGTCCGTGGCTCAAAGCTTTCCCCAAGCTTGAAAATGACTAAGCAGGTGGTTTTAAAGGCAAAAGTCTCCAAAAATGTGTATCCCTTGCTGTGAGCGTGCAACTGCTGCTCACCATTCCTCTGTCTGGTGAGATGTGTGAGCTGCCTTGGAGCTGATTTGCTCTGAACTGGCATTTGAGTGTTCAGTGGGAAATACATTTCCAGCTCTAAGTGGATGCCAGGCTTAGTCTTAATCTGAAGTTGGTGAAAGAAAATAACGTGTGAGCGCAGACTGTGCCAGGGCAAAGCTGAGAGTCTGGCAGATAGGGCCAAATGCAGAGTCAGAACCAAAAGTTAGGGAAGGCTTGGCTTGTCTGGGGGCTAACTGGGATGGATTTGAACTCTGGGCCACCAGCCACTGGAAGGGGTGAGATATGGGAGAACATGGGGTTGGGACGAGAGAAGGCAGGAGAGTTTGCCAGTAAGGTTTGGGTCTTGGTGCTCACCGTGTGCTCCTTTGGCCTGAGTCTCGAGTCAGATATGCAAAGATTTGTGGGTTGTGGAATGCTCACTAAAAGCCATGCACTGGTGGGAGGGGAGCTTCAACCACTCTTGGGCATTTCACTCTCAAGAGGGTCATCCTGCCTGACGCCTGTGCTCTGGCATTCAGGCATCCTTGGTCCATTCACCCAGCTCTGAGCTGGGCAGGAGAAACCCTACAAGAAATGTGTGGGGACCAGGATGTGCTGGGGGACACCTTGCTGAGGGGCTCCCATGAGCTGTTCAGGGGGCAGCACTGCCATGGTTTCACAGGGTTGTCCCGTGAGGTGCCATCTTCACCCTTGGAGCTTTTCAGGACCAGTCTACGTCAGTCCCATAGCTTACCCTGCTTGGAGCATCTCTTCCATACTGAGACCCTGCGCTGCTGGGGTTGAGTGGAGACTCCTCCATGTGAGGGAAGGGGCCCAAGGGGTTGCTTAGAGCCATATAACATCCAAAACAGGGACAGGGCCACTTCTCTGGCCATGAAGCCAAGTGGCACAGCTCAACCCCTAAGGCCACACTCGCCAGTGAGAGGACCTAATCCACACTGGGCCATCCCTTGCATCTCGGAGAGGGCTGGCTGGCCCAGAACAAGTCATCCAGGACACAGACATGCAGTTCTAGCAACTGGGAGACAACTTGAACCTGTAAATTTGTTAGGCTAGATCCAGAGCTCTCAGCAGCCCCATGCTACCTCCACACCCTGGCATACCAGGAAGAGTTGGCTTGTTTTGGCTATCCAATGATCATGGCTCCTTGGGGGGGGTTACAGCCATGTCCAGGTCTTATGGAAGATGTTAAAATAGTTTCCAGGTCCTGTCTGCTCTTTCTGGCCTAGGAGGCAAGTAAAAGGATGGTTTTCTCAAATTGTGCTTGTATTGTGTTGGTGTTTTCCCACCTGGTGATGTAAAAATTCCATTCCATGTAAAAGCTGACACCCACACTGTGTGTCCCATTGGAGGGATGCTGCCTAGATGAGATGGATGCAGCAGAGCTGTGGTTATGGAGAAGCCCTAGTTGTAACAGGAGGGGGGAAGAGCAAAGCCTAACCATGGCACCAGCCAGAGAACACGCATGGCCATCAAAGAGCCATCAAGAAAAACAGACCAGTCCAGCATCAAATCACGAGGACCAATAAGCCAATTTAGGGCCCCTGATGAGTCTGAGTGCCTCTCTTCTCTGCCCAACCTTCCCACATGTACACAATGATCTTGCAGCTGTTAATGAGACTCTTGCAGGTTGAGATGTGCACCTTTTGATCATGATTTCTCCTTAGCCTGGAGCAGTTCATCCCTTCATCAGCCTGTCCTTGGTGTCTCATCATTGTAGTCACAATTTTATCTCCTTATTCATAACTCCTAGTGTACTGTTGATCAGGTTGCTGATTTAGTGTCTACTCTTGAAAAAAGTTGGTATGTAGCAAGGTGTCACAATATAGCTGTCCCCTTCCAGCTCACGGCCAGCTGGTCCTGGCACGTGGTGTCCAAGTTTAAACACCAGCCAGTAACACCTGAAACAGAAGCTGGGCCACTTCATTACTCCATCTCTTCAGCTAAAAAAGCTTCTCAACAGACTTGCTCGCAAGCAGCAGGCTCTTAATTTTTTGATGTAGCCCACTGCTAACATATAACGGGTTCATTTGTAGGCTAGTGGGTTGACTACATGGGAGAGGTTTGCCCGAAGACCAGGAGATAAGAAACCACCATTTTTATTGTTATTCTCTGGGTGACACCACACTGTATCTTCATGTGGGACGAGAGGGTTCATGTGAACTCTGTATCCTGTTTTTTATCCGGCTTGTAAAATGAAGGTTTTTAGTACTTATTTCCCCACCTCACAGATGTGTCATGAGGTGTAATTAATTGACATCTAATAATGCAAAGAGCTGCTTTGAGTCTGCAGGCAATGGCTGGGCAGCATGTGGTGCTACCCTGTTGTCATGCCCAGCATCATACATGGCACTGCACATCCTGCTTTGCAAAACTCATTAAAAACCCCTTCATCCTTAATTACCAAGGTGAAAAAGAACTTAGCAGGATTTTCTCTTGAGTGAGGGGGGGTGGGGGAAGTGCCATTTGCACAGTTTTCAGCGTTCTGCTGCCACACTGACCCTGAAAATACCACGGTTTTTATGAGAGCAGTTTGGACGTGGTGGTTTGAACCACATTGCAGAGAGGGGAAGGGAGCAGGACCCTGGGCTCCATGGGGAGCCTGTCGATGAATCCCGTAGGGTTAGGACCAAACCTTTAGAGTAGTTATAGCCCACTCAACCCAGCCCTTGGCAAAGTCAACATGTCTCCACTGACTTTGGGCATCGTTGTGTGGGAACAGACCCAGTCAAATTAGGGTAGTTTTCTCCATTTGTTTCTTAACCTGCTGCGAGGAGGGGTCAGAGCCCCGGCTGTGAAGCTGTTGTGTCAGCAGCCGATTCGTAGAGATGTTTTGTGTGTTTCAAAGCCTATGACTGTTCTTAAAGAGGAGTATTTTTAATTTTTTGATTTCCATTTGTAGAAGGAAGGACAAGAGTAATCTGTGGCAAACTGTACAGTATGTGTCTTCTTGTGGTGTCACTGTTTGAATGGTTATTAAGTTTTCAAATCACTGTGGACAGCTAATCACTTAAGTTATTAATTTATTCTTTGGGGGGTTGTTGTTTTTTTTTTTTAAGTAATTTGAAACAATTATTTATCCTGTAAATCGGTCTTGAGTGAAGCCTAGATAATACTTTTTTTGCTGTTAATAAACATGGTACATGCCTGACGTGAAGGTGATCTCATTTTTAAGTACTGTATATGCAATGGAAAAGCAACAGGAAAATAAAAGAGTGATAATAAAAAGACATCTCTCCCTGGTGATTCCCAGCATGGATTCAGAGCAGGGAAAGAAAGGGGAAACTAATAAGCAGATCAAGTTTGATTATGTAGCACCTTTAAAGCTTTCAGAGCATCTTCTCAGCATGTTGCCAAGTGTCTCCTACAGCTTCAAATGTCCTGTATGGGTAATGGGCCTTTAAGGATGTAGCTAGGATTTTTCCTGATACTGGAACCCAAGCCTTGTATTTTTCAGCTGCTAAATTGAGTTTCATACCATATATCTGCTCTGCCGCATGTAGCGTGAGGACAAATGCTGCCTTCCTCACCCATCAGCAGCTCAGCACACCAAATCACCCAGAGAACCTCAGCACAAGGACAAATCTTTTTCTCCAGAGTTAAAAGTTCAACCTTCCTTTTAAGACTTTAAAAAAAAAAAAAAAAAATACACCTGGGAAAATACACCTCCCTAAGCACAGCTCCTGTAACCCTCTTTTACACAAGAGTAGCATCATCTCACATCTGCAGCACACGTGGAATCCCAAACCAAGAGCTGAGGACTATGGGCTCTCCTTGACCAGAGGCATGTGTGACAGACAAAACGAGCCATCCTCTCACATACACTATAGCATTTACTTTATCAATATGCCATATGCAAAAACTACTGGCATTACTAACACTAGTATCAATATAGTATACACTGTAATTGGTGTAGCATAGATAGTAATACACCATACTCATACTACACTAGACTTCTGTAAGGCCTTTAACATGGTCCCTTATAACATTCTTAGCTCTTAATTGGAGAGATACAAGTTTGGTGGATGGATGGATAGACCATTAGATGAATAAGGAATTGGGTGGATGGCCACACTGGAAGAGCTACAGTCAATGACTTAGTGTCCAAACCAGCAACGAGTAGTGTTCCTCAAAGATCTGTACTGGGACCAATATTATTTAATATCTTCATCAAAGACATAGTAGGATCGGCTGAGTCCAAAAGGGAAGTCCAATGCTAATAATTAGAGGAAATTAAGAAGGACTAAACCGGTCAACCTCATTACACCACTGACACTCTCCAGGCTGCCATCCATGCTGTCAACTGCATGCTGTTTGCTTCTGCTCATCTCAGAAAATCTTGGGGAAAAAACAAGACATACTCAGGAAAGAGCTTAGCTATGACACAGCCTCTCCATTTTCCGTGCTGGTTTGATTATCTGCCTTCATTATTTAGGTTAGGATCTCATCAAGTTAAAGAGAGTCTCCTTCAAAAGCACCTTACAGCAAACAGCACAGAAAAAGTCTTCAGGTGATACTCCAGAATAAAGGAAGGAGCTAGCATGACAGCAAGAGGAAAACATTTGGCAACCTCTTTGAACGGGAAATAAATAGAGGTCTATTAATAAAACCAGGAAACACTGTACTTTCTGTGACACTTCAGCTGTGGGTCCTCATTTATTTCCTCTCAGCACTTGGCTTAAAAACAAACACACTCCACTGCTCATCTACAAGGCCCCACTATCAGTATTGTGATCTTCTGGAGGGCACACAGCTCTGTGCTGGGGTTCCCATTCCACCTCTGCCTGATCTCCTCTTCCAAGCCCCCACTCTGCAGGACTGTCCCATGTCCTTGAGGATGGATGCCTCAGCTTCCTCATCTCTTTTTTGATGCATCAGCCCAGTATCTATGAGTACTGCAATAAGACACTATGTTGAATTAATTTCCTTTATTTATATATAGGAAAGGCAATAAAAGAATATGACAGTATACACCAGATATTTGACCCCAGGTGCCCTCTCTAGCAGACTTTCTGCTCACATTATCCATAACAATGTCTGTGCTTTGTCTTTTCCTCCACAGCAACACAATACTCCTACCCCAATACCCCATGGTCAGGATTAGGCCCTGCACTTAGGACCTAAGGCACAAGTCTCTGCCACTTGAGCCAGAGAAATCTCTACTACAGGTGTGAAGGAGGAGCAGGCAGGGGACAACAGCTGGGGAGGGACATGGGAGGGAGCTGTGATCCTGTAGATGTGCTGCTTAGGGCTTGAGTTGGCCATCTGCCATCAAAAGCAGCCTACATCCCATTACTGATGTATATAATACATTGGTTTACATAGTATATATTGATATTGGGTTGATATAACATGTCTGTTTGGGCTACTCACCTTGCAGATCAGCATTTAAAAAAAAAAATGGATCATGAGTTTAGGGGGGCTCTGTCATCTGCTGCTCAGTTCAGGGTATCCCAAGGGAAAGCCCAAATTTTAAAGGGCAGATCCAGCCCAGAAAGCCATCAAATGACAGCAGCAGAAAGAGACTAATTGAGTCCTAAAGACATGTCTGGAAAAACAGCTGTGTGTCTGGGCCTGCCATGCACACTAACAGCATCCAGAGGTCATCAGTAACACAGTGGGTCTTCACTGGAGCCCAGAAAGCCCAACTGGATCAGGTTAGTCTCTCTTGGCTGGAGGGGTTTGTGTCCCTCAGTCTCTTTTGGGTGTCTTGAGATGCAGCATAAACCCCCTCTGGCTGACCTGCCACTGCTCGCTGTTACCAAGCAGTCTTACAAGCTCACTGCGTCACAGACCAGTATTGCTACATTTTGGCATTTTTCAGACTTTTTCTATCTTCAGTTTGTCATGGTGGGTTCCCAAACCACATTAAAAAGAAACGTAACAACCGAGCAGAGGTTGCCCCAGAACCAACTTAGCGCCATGGGGAGGGCTGCAGACGGGATGTGCACGGGACGTCTCCATCCCGCGGGCCCTGCTGGGTTCGTCTTCCTCCCCATGCCTGTCCCCGTCGCCTCCCCAGGCTGGTGGCATGGCTCACAGCAGGCAAGACATGGCTATGCTGAAGCAAAAGGGCACTTCTCCGAGCTGTCGGCAGCTGCTCATCTCTGCATTAGCTTAGGTACGTTAAGGCATGAAGACCAAGTGCATAGGAAGCAGCGAGACCCTCCAGGCGCCTCCAAATCAGCCCCTGAGACCTTTTCCATTGAAACGTTTCTCAAATCCTCCTCCGAGATGCTCACTGTCATTGGGGTGAGGAAGAGGAGCCTCTGGCTTCAGGTTGGCCCCATGGACATTGCACATCTGGTTTCAGCCGTTGGCTAAAAGACGAGTCCATGGAAGGAGCCGGATCCGCCCCCGCCCGCTGCTGGGCTGCAGCCCCCAGACGAGCTGTCATCATCCTTGTCCCTGTCCAAGTCTCTCCACCACAGTGGGGATTTCGGCAAAGCAGAAATATAGGCGGCTCTGTTCCTTGCTTCTTTTTCCTGCTCCTGGGAGAAGGAAGGGGGAAAAATAGCACAAGGACATCAGCAGATAAAGAAGCCAGATGGGGGGATGCTCCCACTATCCCTGAGGAGCCAAGAGCCTGTGAGGTTCCCTCTGGGAGCTTCCTTCAAATTAAACTGGGGTGGGAAGGCCATGTGCTCAAGAGCTCAGCAAGAGGGAGGCAGCAAAACATTGCAGCTCTCCTGTGATCAAAAACCAGCCCTCCCATGTCACCTATGGGAGAGGAGGGACCCCTCAAATCCCCCCACATGCAGCTCGTGTCATATGAGACACTGCTGTTTGGAAAGCGTTGAACTCTACCAGCTGAATGAAATCTGTTCAACTTTGTATTCCCAGCTCATCCATCTGCACAGGGAAGCTGTAGATGCCCCATCCCTGGAAGTCTTTAAGGCCAGGTTGGATGGGGCTTTGAGCACGCTGGTCTAGTGGAAAGGGTCCCTGCCCATGGCAGAGGGGTTGGAACTAGATGGTCTGTAAGGCCCTTCCAACCCAAACCATTCTATGATGAGAAGAGAAGAAGGAAAAAAAAAAGACGTGGCTTGCAATGGCTCAGGTGAATGTCAGAGGTGGTAGGAAGGAACAGCTAGTTACCAGTGAGTGAAGGTGGGAAGAAGAGGAAAGGGTAGAATGCAAGGAACAAGTATTTTACAACAAAGGTGGTGAGGCACTGGCACAGATTTCCCAAAGGTAGTAGATGCTCCATCCCTGGGAACATTCAAGGTCAGGCCAGATGTGGCTCTAAGCATCTGATCTAGTTGAAGATGTTCCTGTACATCCTTCAGCAGAGGTGGACTAGATAGCCTTTAAAGGTCCCTTCCAATCCAAACCGTTCCATTATCCTATCTTTCCTAGGCACTTCAAAAAAAATTTCAGGCTGAGCTTCCAGGGGCAGACAATAGCAAGTCAACCCCAAGCACAGCCACAAGGTGTCTTGTGCCAATCTCAGTGCCCAGTTTCATCAGGAAACTATAACCTGTTTATATCTGGGTGCTAAAAAGGAAAAGGGATTTGGCTTCAGGGAGTAGGTGGGTATCTGCAGGATTTTAACCACAGGACAGGATCCTACTGCTGCCTGGATGGGTGGGAACGTGGCCCATGAGCCAGACAGCCGCAGGATCGCACCCTGCTGTGCACGGCAGCAGGAGTTACCTGCAAGAAGAGGATGTTATCTTTGGAAATGGCTTCCATCAAGTCCTTGTGGAGGGAGGGTTCACCATGCAGGCGGCCAGCCTCAGCCAGAGCCTCGTGCAGCAGGCAGCTCTGCCGGCCCGGCCGCTGCCGGTAGAAGAGGACATAGGCAGTGTCTTTGGGGAAGAACGAGGTGACGTTGCTGACCGATTCGAAGGAGGAGAAGGAAACTCTGGTGTCATTGAAGAGGTACCACTGGATTTCAAAGTCCAACTGTTTGTCAGAGGCCGGTTTTGGCACCCCGTCCCGGGGCTGCCCGTGGGGGACAGTGTCAGTGCACTCCCTGGAGTAGCAGTAGTAGTGGCCACTCTCGGAGGAGATGCCTGAATGCACCACCACACTGCACAGGTCATACACGACAGTCATGAAACCACTCCCTGGGACAGCACCATCCTTCCCATGCCGGCAAACCT
This sequence comes from Cnemophilus loriae, assembly GCA_013397755.1. NCBI lineage: Eukaryota > Metazoa > Chordata > Aves > Passeriformes > Corvidae > Cnemophilus > Cnemophilus loriae. Next base: position 60,502 of record VZTF01007688.1, on the reverse strand, counting down.
CCTCAGTTTCCTCTGGGGCAACAAGGATGGGTAGCTTGAGCACCACAGGGATGGAGACATTGTCCAAGATCTTCTTCCTCTTCATAGTCCGTGGGTCGAAGGAGAACCGCAGCAGTGTGAGGATGAGGTAGTGTGGACCCTCCGTCAGCTCTGCCACCTTCTCAGCATCCTGCAAGGATGCACATTTCTCACAGTGGTATTTATTCTCTGCTGTCAATCTCTCCGGGGATAGAAAATAGTTGATTAAATCTGGGACAGATCTGGAGTCCTTGGGAGCACATGTCTGCTCCCCAAAAGTTGAGAGAGGGTCTTTGGCTGCATCCACCCCAACATCATTACCATGTACAGGATTTGCTGCTTCTCCTGGTTCCTGGAAACCTAACGTTTCCACCGACATTGATGGGGCTGCATGGTCACTGGCCATGGGGGCCTTCCTCCGGATCCACGGAGAGCCCATAAGCTGACCTGCATTTTCAGGAGGCTCAATGAACTGTGGGCCAACTTCTTCCACTGGTAGAATAGATGTGCTCCCACACACGTTCCTGTCCGATGGAGGAAAAGCCAGGGACAGGTCTGTGAAGGCTTCTTCTCGGGAGGAAACATTCAGGCACTTCAAGCAGCGAATCTTTGTCATCATTTTACCCCCAAACATCTTCTCAATCAATGTCTTGTTTAAGTAATGATGCTCCACTGCCTGAGACATCAAGCTGGATTCCTTAAGTTTCTGGTAGATCCTTTTTCCAGTTTTTTCTTCTTCGTGCAATCTTTGGCAGGGGAGAAAAAGGCTGTGTTATGCATCAATACAACACCAAGAGGCAGTTTCTAAAGTAGGGCTCCTGTTCTTCACTGCAAGGGGTTAATCCCAGTTAACCTGCCTGTACCCAGGGGTCTGATGCTGTGGGAGAAAGGTGGGAAGGAGTCAGACAGGATTTGGGAACTTGAAGTCTTCATGTGCCACTGACCTCGCGCTTCTAGAAGGATCACTGGGACACCAGAGATTTGATATTTCTGGGTAAAAGGCAAAAATCAACATTTTACAGAGTAGGTTGAGTGGCTTGTCAGGCAAATCTCTAAGGTTGGTACAATTTTAGATTAGATATCAGGAAAAATTTCTTCACTGAAAGGGTGAAGGATGGTCAGGTGTTGGAACAGACTGACCAAGGAAGTAGTGAAATCACCATTCTAGAAGTGTTAAAAAATGTGTAGATGTGGCATTTAGGGACACGATTTAGTGGTGCACTTGGCAGTGCTGGGTTAATGGTTGGACTCAATGATCATAGGGGTATTTTCCAACCTTAATGACTCTGTAATTCTATGAATTCCCTGTGTCTTCAGAGCAAAGGCAGAAATTTTCAAGTTGAACTAAGTTCTGACCTGACCCCTAAAATTGTTCAAACAGGGTTTTATTAAGGAGCCTCAGACCAGTCTCACCATCTCTCACCCCAACCCTCCACTCTCCCAACTCCTCTGGGTCTCAGCCACTTGCCCTGTTTGCATGTGGGTCAGCATAAAACATTACACTGGGGTTGAGGGATGCCATTGTCACCAGGCTCCGAAATCACGGCTCTCACCACGTACCGGTCCAGCAAATACTTGAGGTACTCTGAGCAGTCCTGCTGAGCTCCAGGGGTGAACCAGGGTGGCCAGGAGGCAGAGAGGAAGCTCTCAGGGGAGATGGCAGGTCGCTGGCAGCAACACAGAAGAAGAGCATTTAATCCTAGACATTTTTCCTCAATTCACACAGGGGGATGAAGAGGAGAGAGGAATGGGTTTTTGGCTAGCTCACTTGGAGCACAGTGTTCTGTGCCTGATAAGGTCCCTTTTTTCCCCCCTACAAAGGCTAATCCCAGTGCACAAGAAGACTTTCTAGGTTTGCTGCAAGCTAGGATGGTAAGGATGAATTTCAGACATTATTTTACATATACTTCTGTAAAATTTCCATGTGTTTATCATTCAATTTTTAAATGGTTTATTGGCCTGATCCAGATAATTCTACTTAATTCAGCCTGAATTTAATTTGCTGCTCCATTTAATTTGATCAGGATCTCTCTCACCAAATCCTTTCGTAAAAAAAAAAAAACAAAGCAAAAAAATCCACTAAACTTCCACCCAACATTCTGATAACTGCATGCAGGTAATCTGTGTTACCAGATAATGTAATTGCTGTCATTAGGAAGCAGATGTCTAATTAACATGGAAAAACACCCATCTTTAGCAAAAGAGTGACTTCAAGAACAGCCCAAAGAAGAAAAATAACCAAAAGGAAATTAACAGGAAACTATTAACCATCAAATATGTTTCTGTACTTGCTCATCACAGGACACAGACACATAACCTGCCATCAAAACCTAGACTCTTCTATGACCAAATATTAAATTTACAAGATGTCTATATTTCCCCCCCGAGGTCATCGGTAGTGACACAATACCACACTGCTACAAGACAGCTCTGTCAGTCAAGGCTTGGGAAATGGAGAAGCCTGGATGACTTGCTATGCGGGAAGGGAAAAATTCACTGGCTTTCCAAAATCTTGTCTTTCTAGGGACAGAGAGGTATATTTTCAAGCGAGGAATTAGATATGACCTAGCTGTATCTCCAGGAGTCACTCCATTAAATTTCACGTTTGTCGCGGAAATATTTACAATTAGTTTAAAGGTGTTATTTTTCTTTTACTTTCCCTCATATACGGAGGATTCAAAGCATCTGGAATCTAAGGGGGGGTTTATTATTATTCTTTTAACAAAACCACTTTCAAAGCAATTTTCATCGATTGCTAGTGCTTTGCTGGGCAGCAGTGGGACAACCGAGCTGCTCCAGTCTTCTCCCTTGCTGCACAGCAAGAAACAAAACCTCTGCTTCACATCAACAGGCTTCTCAGCTGACCACAGATGTAAACTATTACCTAATGGACTTCATTGTCAAAACTGTTAGTTATTACATCAGCCCAAGCCAAGACGACCACAAGTTAAAGACAGGCAGCCTGGTGTGAACATAGCCCACTTTCATGGGTGATAGGAGTTTCCCTCCTCCTCTCCCAAAATTAGCCTCCTTCATATAAACAAAATTTGTCTCGTTACAAAAACCCACCAAGATCCACAGCTCCTTATCAGAACGTTGGAGCCGGCAGGAAGCAACTTGGAGACGAGCCTTTCCGCAGCCGACAGTCCAAACAAATAACTAGAACATGAAATAATTACCTGACTGTGCTCCAAAAATGCAAAGAGCCACTGGAGCTTTGTCATCAGGGGCTGGGAGTTGCCCTCTGTTAAATTCAACACTGAATGCCGAAAGCTGCGAAAGAAAAGCAGAGTTGCAATCTGTGAGATGGAAAATCAGTGTGGGACACGCAAGGCTGGAGTGACAAGCAACCCCTGGAGCAGTCTTGAATGGGATCAAGGGAGGAAAAACTCACTCCGAAGCCATGAAAAGAGATTGTATGATGCTGTTCATGTAGCAGGTGTTTCCCAAGTTAATTAACCCAATCTTTCCCGTTTCTGATTTAGATGCCAGGCGTGGGTAGAAGCAGGCGAGCTCATTCTTCTGAGAGGTCCAAGCATTTTGTCCCAAGAGGTGTTTAATTCGGTCTTCATTTGGAATCGGGAGAGCCTTGGAAAGAGAGATCTGCGTTATAAATCATCATCTGTCCTCACAAGGGGAAGCTGAGGAGCAGGCACTGACCTCTTCTCTTTGGTGACCAGTGACAGGGCACAAGAAAACAGCATGAAGCAGTGTCAGGGGAGGTTTAGGTTGGATATTAGGAAAAGTGTCCAGCACAGGGTGGCTGGACACTGGAACAGGTTTCTCAGGGAAGTTGTCGTGGCACCAAGCCAAGAAGCATTTGGAGAATGCTCTCAGGCACACGGTGTGATTCCTGGGGTTGTCCTATGCAGAATCAGGAGTTGAACTTGACCCTTGTGGGTCCCTTCCAACTCACAATATTCTATGATCCTATGACTCATCTTTTCCCATGAAGAATTAGTAATGGACAACTGCAAAACTCCTCTGCTAGAGGCATGCACACAAGTCGTTCTTGCCTGCTCTTCACATGAACCTGCTTCCATGCAAGGAAGAGTTTACCTGTTTGTATTAGTCATTTTCAGGCATTTGTGAATAAATTTATAGCAAAAACCTGCAGGCACCATCAGGACTTCTGCAGGCCCACCATTAGAGAAGTATCTTCCCTCAACCTGCCTACACAGGGCTTAAACTCAGAATTTTAATCCCCTTTCTTCTACCACCACTTGAAGTGTTGAGGTTAGGACATCACTACCAGTGGGACAGTCCCTCTGTTCTAGGCTACCAACAAAGATGCCATTTCCATGTGGAAAGCAGTAGAATGACTGAGAAGAGCATGACTTACTTTAACTGCTTCTAGGACTGGTTCATAGAGGTCTGGGAATCCTGAGAAGCGGAAGAACATGCAGTGGATGAGCTCGGCCAGCTGCTCCAGGGAGCTGGTTGCAGAATTGGAGTCCTCCTTCTTCAAAGAGGCCACCAGCCTGGGGATGTGAGGGAGTAGCTGGAAAAGAAAAATTCACTACAAAAATTACTCCAAATTATTCACAGAATTTTAATACATTTAGGGGAATGAAATTCACCTGCAGGCAGAAAAGACAGTGAACAGGAGTTGATTTCAATGCCATTCTAGACTTCACCCTTCACCCTTTGAACTCAACAGCAACTCTTCAGTTGATTTTGGCAATCTTAGAGGGTTTCATGTTGCATGACACCTGCAGGTTTGTGCTGCTGCTTTGCTGAGCTGCAATTGCCATTCCTTAGTCTCTCCTAAATCCCACACCCATGATGGAAAGGCTATGCTGACTGGCAAGTGCAGGGATTCAAACCTGCAAGGTAGATGGGATTAGCCTAAAAGAAATGTTGTCTGCTGTGCTCTCTGTTATTTTATACTGAATACACCGAACTGGAATTGGTATGGTTGGATGGGTGGCAACAGGCATATAAACAGCACATTCTTTATTTTGCTTTCATCTCAAAAATGTAAAAATGCATGAGCAGATGCAAATGCAAACGATCCATTGCTCACGGGCACCCTCTGCTGACCCTGCAGCTGCACAGAGAATTTATAACCTATTTCCAACCCTGCAGATGTGCTAGAGTGACCCAGGCACTTACACAATCTTTTTCATATTTATATTTTAAGTTATTTTTAGCCCAGTAATCCTGGAGTAAAGTATCAGGACCCCAGTCCAGCCATTTCTTGGTCCTCTCTTCCTCTCTTGGTCTTCCTTTCCTCTTTTTCTTTCCCTTCAAAATGTTGGAGATTTTAACTATTTCCTTTCCAACAGGAAAGGTTTGTTGGGGAAGCAAATCAATTGCAGCATCTTTTCATACATCCAAATTTCACCAAGCTGTGATGGGAACAATTCTCAAAACCCGTCCAAAGTTCTAGGGCAAACACAAAAAGACATGGTTTTGCCCTGTTGATTTTTGAGTTTTTTAAATAAAGGAGGAAATTTATGCTCATAGGCTACAGATGGAAACTTCAAGCCAAGAGCAACTGACAGCTTTTGTAGCGTTTCAAAATTTGCTGCCCAGCTGAAGACAACACATTGGAATGACGCTATTTTTAGAAACCAAAGAGTTTCTCAAGAAATTCAGGTTCCTTTAAAGTATCTCCAGCTGAGGAATGAAAAAGCATCAGTTGAAAATGTTGGCTAGCTTTGCTTTTTTCCAGCCTTATCTGTTTATTCTGTGAGCTTTAGGTGAAAAGCCAAAGGTAAGGGCTTTAACGAGAAAGTACAAAATCAAACATTAATAGGAGTAATTTCTCATCACTGCTTTTATCAGTTCAATCACTACAAGCATGCTTTTGCCTTCAGCCTCACTTTTTAAATTCAGCATTCCAGAGGCAACACCAGCAGGAAGCAGAGCCCTGCCTTAGTGCCAACAGCAAAACTAACTATAAAATATCACTGTGGAAATGAAAAGTAGATATTCAAATGTTGCCAAAATGCTGTTTTTGCTTTTAACAGAGAATTTGCGTAGTGAAGTGTTCTGATCCAGTCTTCTGGTCTTGCTGCACCGACGCTGTACAAAGCTTTCAGAGATAACCCACCACTTAAAGAAATGGGTGCCACATGCTGGTGACAATTTAAAGTCATGTGTGGGATGGGGCCCACTGAGTCCAACAGACAGTGAGCCACCTGCTCAGGAAAAGCAAGGGCTGTTTAATAATGTATTCCCTGCCCTCCACAGTGAGAGCCCCGCTCCACCTAACGCACTCCAAAGCCAGAGTGGCAACATCTGCCACACCTTAGGTCCACCCCCCAACCCCTGCTGCCCCACAGCACAGTTACACTCAGGACAATGCCCTCATCCAAGTGCCAGACACAGCCTTACCAAGTGAAATGCCTCATGGGAGTGCTGGAAGCTCAGCAGCATGTACTGCAGGACAGACAAAGCCCCCTCCCTCACTATGGGGTACAGCAACTTGGAGAAGACCTGGTGGAGAAAGAAAAAAAACGAATGAGAAGGCAGGATGGCACTGCAACCAGCAGGAGAATGGAATAGCAGGAAACAGAGGCACTGGGCATCTGCCATGGCTGCTGGTCTCTTCCTACTCCATGCTGGATGTTGAAGCAAGCAGCCTGTAACCAGGTCTCCAGAGTCATCTTCTGTCCAGAGCACTGGCTAAGGGCACCCTAAAAATACTGTGTGGGTTATACTCACCCCTTCAGGCTTGTGTAATGCCTCTATGACAGTGCTGCATCTCCATATCTCCTCATGGAAAAGCCATGTAAGCACAGCAGAATGCTAGATTTTCTAAAATGTGCCTCCTCTATTTTATTCAGCTGTTTGCAACTTAATCACTAAACTTCCCAACAAAGAGATAAAAAGCAAATACCTTTCTCAAAGGCTACGTAATGATATTTATTCTACTTTACAAAAAATACCTACATACCCTCTACTGCTCTCAGATTGTACTTCTGAGGGTTTCCAAAAATCACATGTTATTTCATGGGCTGTGTCCTTTTCCAATGCATTAACAATGAAAGGAAAGATAAAGAAAAGCCAGAGATGCTTGGCTACTGCCCCACTGCTCAATGCACTTGAGGGATCACAAAGACAAATGCAGTTATTGATAATGTTCCAATACTGATAATTATAGAATGATAGTATCATTTAGGTGGGAAAATACATCTTAAATCATTGAGCCCAGCTGTTAACCCAGGACTGCCAAGTCCACTGCCCAGCATCACCACAAAACCATGTCCGTAAGAACATAGTTTTAGCAACCTCTATGATGACTTCTGGCAGCTCAGCAAGGTGTTATTCCCATTATTCAAAGGAGAGAAGAACAGGACCACAGCATGGAAAAAGTTCTTGAAATAGTGACCAGTTTCAGTGCTTGATCACAGTTTTCAGAGATAGCAAGTAGTCACTGCTGAAACAGGTGATGGCAATGGCAGCGGGGGCTTTATCTACAGTAATAAAAGAACTAAGCCAGGGCACAGGCTTTAGAACTGACCCGTGACTGTGTGGACTATTAATATGCTCACTGATATGTATGTTGCCTCTGCCAGCCAGCAATGACCCAGGCATGGTCAAAGGAGAGCATGTCACATTCCCAAAAGCAAGTTTTACAAGAGCTTCATAGTTTGGGAAGGAGAGTGTTCGACTGGCTTGAAAACCCTTGGCTACTTTATTTCATAACCTTTAAGCTATCAGTACACCTCTGCAGACCACAACCTGAAGAATCCCAGGTTGTTCTGGAGAACATCATTCCTAGCTGCAAAACCAGTATCCCTTGGGACAGCAACTCTTTCTTCTCTACACATCTCAAGTCGTATCTCGTCATTTGAAAGGCAAGGTGATATTTCAGGTGCAAGATGGTATTTCTGTGGTTCACATTCACATTTAAAAGAGCCAACTGACCTTTTCTATTTTCGAAAGAGTGACTTCAATCAAGATGCTGAACTTTTTCACCGCAGCCAAACCCTTCAGCAGAGCAATGATCCACTTGTCTATGTTCTTTCCCAGGGGCCAGGACACCCAGTCAATCATCCTGAAATGAAACACAAACTCTTAAATAAATTTCATGCACATGTCGTAAAAGTCAAGCTCCACTCTGGGTCAAACCTCCTCTAAACTGCTGTCCAGTCACTGGGATGAGACAGGCTCTTCATAAGGCATTTCACATGTTATTCAAAGCACAACAGAGCCTGAAGTGCAAACACCCCAAAGTCATCATCATGCTGTGGTTCATCAGAGGATCAGACCCAAGTCCACACAGTAAAGTGGGGATTTTTTCTACGAACTTCAGTCTAGTCAAGTTCAAGTTTTTAAAACTGGTGCAGTGCTCTATATACCACTCATATAAGAGTTTGATTGAGGTCTCTGCATTGTCACCATTAGAAAACAAATGATATTGGCTTGATCTCTGCATTGTTACTGGTAAGGAAAAAATACTCAGATTCATATCTTTTAGTTCTCTGTTTGGGAAACATTGATTTCCAAAAACTTATTTAAAAAAACCTCAATGTTGATACTCTAACAGAAGCCAGTTATTCCTGAATGTCACAGGTAAAAAATTTCATCTCTAGCCACTCAACCAACACATTGTCATGTTTCTGCAAGAAATAAGTGCTTTACAGAAGTTTCTCATAAACCAATAACCTCAGACTGAGTGATGACATATTGTTTCTGTTTAAATTTAATGTTAAACAACCAGGAAGTAATTAAGACTTGGGATCTCCAAGTACCAAACTTTGTTGACCATTTCAGTACCTTTGATTTGAAGATATCCCAGACCTTCAGGCTACACCTCAGTCCAGCTACCTTACCCAGTCAGTTCCTTTTGCTTATCAATCTGTATCTCATGTAACATAAATGAAGGGAAGACAGATAACTAACCACCACAAGGCAAAGAGCAAGAATTAGTGAAGTTTACAAGGAATTGGAAAAATTAAAGCCTAGTCAGTAAAAAAACCCTTGAAAAGCAAAATATGTTGGGATGTTGAAAAATAATAAAAGTCAAGCCAAGTTGAATAATAAAGCAAATGCCAGAGAAGCTTCCACAGACATTTGCACCAGAGGAGAACAAGGAAAGCTGTGCAATCACTGTATGTGAAGATGCACAGCTGACAGGCATCATCAACACAAAGAGGAAGATCAAGGAGCCACGAGGAAGATCCTGAGGATTAGAAATGTAGAACTGGAAGGAAATGCATTGATTCAAAATGAATGCCAGGCACTAGAAATGGAGGCTACAGTAACTCATCTGCTTGAAGACAACCAGGCAGATACCAGGTGACTGCAAGTTCCCAATGTAACAGCAGCCATGGAAAAGACCAGCACCATGCTGTGGTGCAGAAGGAAAGGTGTTCTGTATAGCAAAACAATGACACCTCAGGCTGTGGTCAGGCTGCCACGATGAACATGGTGCACAAACACCACCATCTGTGTCCAAGACCAGTGAACTGTGTTGAAGAAACCTGTTCAGGTGGTGAGGGAAATGAAAAACACTTCCTGCAAGAAAAGGTTAAAGTAACATGGCTTGTTTAGCACAGCGATGAGAAAGCAGAGATGGAAAGGGACTGCTCTTCCTGCACATATTGAAGGAATAAACACCAGGGAGGCAAAAGATATTTCAGCTCTTTCTGCTGGCATAAGATCAAATGAACTGTAAGATAGCCAGAAATACACACAGACTGGCTGTTAGAAGAGAGATTCAACCCACTAAAGCAATGCAGTGGTGGAAGAGCTGTGAAAGAACAGCAGTGGGAGCCCTGTCCTGCTTTGAGGAGCAGAGATGAACATTCTTGAAAGAGGTCTGTAATGTCAATGCTATAAAGCAGGGAGATGGATCCAGAGATTCAAAGGTCCTTTTTCTCGCTATCTTCTTTAAACAGGCATAAAATAACTTTATTTGCTTGAAGCCATATTTTGCCAGCACTGGTGGATAAGTTACAGTGCTGCTCCATGTTGCTACAGGAGGAAGAAATGACATTTTAAATTCACATTGCACTTTCCACATTGTAAGATTCACAAATATTTTAGTAGTGATGACCCTAATTTGACAAAGGAGTCATTGATTTGGTACGCTGAACTTTTAAAAGCCCAGACCCTGATCTCCAGAGGTAGTGAGTGCCTGCATAGTTGTGTGACAGCAGATGCCTTCTGCATCTGGACCTGGGCTCTCTGGAACAGATATATCCCCAGGAAAAAAAAAAAAATAAAACCCAAATCTGTGAGTACGCCTGACGTCACAGATGGACAATAATAGAGTTTATCTAAAAACAGACAAACTCTGTAAAAGAGATTGTGGTGTACACTTATGCCAGCAGGTGACAGCCTTGCTTTTTTGTACCACTATTTGTCCCTTACATGCTTGACCAGAAGCTCCACCCTAAGTCCAGTTTATTCCCCTGCTACTCCCAAACCCAAACTTTGGAAGAAGACACTTCTCCATGCAACCAGTTTGTCAGGGATACTAAGCTAAAGGATCCTTCGATTTGTACATTTTCCTTTGATTTTCTAGGCATGAAGCACACACATCAAACAGCCTGTGGTGACGCTGTTTTTGGGGCACTCGGCTGCCATAAACATGCTGCCAAAACTTCAACATTTCTCCTAAGTGATCTTAATTACATTTTGCAGGCTCTGACTAATTATTTACTCATCCTTCTGCGTGACAAAGAATGTTTTAAGGAATGATGCAATTGATTTGGCAACCTCTGTATTTAGACACTGGCACTCTTAGAAGAGTCATCGTCTGGAGCTTGCAGCAGCAGGTGTCCAGAAGGAGAAAAAGATGGAGAAGAGGATTAGGAACTGAACTGATAACTTAATCTTTTGTCTTGGGTTGCTCTGGACTCTGGGAAAGCCATGACCTTCCCCAACAAGCCAAAGAGAAGTAACCCCTTTCTGTATACACAGACTTCCCATGAGGAATAACGTGTTTCTGTCATGTAACCTTACTGGGAGGGACACGCAAATCCTGTACTAAGAAGACGAAAAAAGATGCTTCCAGTGAGATCAAGTCAGAGCAGCTCTCTTGTGTTAAGTGCACATACCACTGCATGTGAATATCATCTATTTTAATGGAGACTTTTAAGGAAAACATGGGTTAAAGACAGAATCGTGGAATAATTTAGGTGGGAAAATACCCTTAAGATCATTGAAGATACACCTAAGCAAGTGCAGAGCAAGGCATTAGGGCATAGAAGAGCTGCAGGACTTGGACATAAGGGTGCAAAGAAGATCTGGTGATGCCAAAGAGGGCACTGGTGCTGCAAAGACCAGGTCTGGCATGTCAGGTAGTGTTTCACCCACTACTCTTCATCATGCTTTGACAAGGTCTCCACTGACTCTGTCCAGCTGCAGCACATCCAGCTGACAAAGGCCAAGGTGAGACATGGAAACAAGGTGAGCTTACCTCCCTCACATAAGTCTTTAGCTGTGACTGGTGGCTTAAGATGAGGTCCTTCTGAAGGGAGACACAGATCATCATGAAACCCTGAAAAGGAGATTTCTGGGAAGAAAAAGCCCTCAACAGCTTCAAGGGGAAAAAAAAAAAATCAAACCTCTTCAAGATAGCATATGTTGGAATCCCATTATACAACTTATTTCTAAGAAAATAAACTAAATTAAGCCAAACAAATATAATAATAGTCATAATCACAGCAACAACCACTCTTTATTCTAGTTCTCTAGGACCTCAGGGCTGGAAGAAATGACACTGAAATTTTCTTTTTCCCTACACACTCCTCACCAGGCAGCACCAGCCAAGCTGCTTGGGATAAAACCACACAGACCATTTCTCTGAACCGAGTTACAGCATTCACTAATGCAGCCTTTCCTACCTGCCAATGGCCATCATCATTTGCACATCAGTGATGCTGTCATCATTGGTGAGGTTTCTTATGACGCCATCCATGAGCTCAAGAGGGACAAACTGAACCACGCTGGCCAAGGCATTGGATGGCGCTTCCTGTTCCTCTGCAAGACAGGGATGAGTTCCAGCAATGAAGATGTTAGTGGACAGGAAAACTAGGCACACAAGGCCATTTCTTGTCCTAAAACCCAAATAATTTCTGCCCACAAAAATAGAATCATGGAATTGTTCAGGTTGGAAAAGCTTTCTAAGATAGAGTCCAACACTTAACCCAGCACTGCCAAGTGCACCACTAAACCACGTCCCCAAGTGCCACATCCACGTCATGGAGCAAATACTGAGCTGCTGCCAATGCACAATGTAGAGTCCACCATTGGCTGTGCTAGGAGGATAATTCCCCAAATCTCAGTGGAGCACATAATGAAGCTGGATCTTAGCAGATGGCTGTTCCCTGAAGCCATATGTAGCCCCAAGGGAGGAAGAGATCACAGGCATGTGTTTGGCCCAGCTCAGGTACCAAATTTCCTCTGCTTGCTCTCTTTTTACTAAGTACTGCAAATAATTGCAAAAGGATGCAACTGCAATTTTGCCTGCCTAGAAATGGCCTCTTTCCAGAGGATGAGTCTGTCATACTGAAAACCCATCTCCTGTGAGCTTAGGAATAGCTAAAGCAGGAGCTCACTAGCCTTTCATGGCACTGGTACCTCCAATAGCCTTCTGAAACCCTCCACAATAACCTAAAGGCCCCAGAAGCTGGATAAATATAGTCTGTCTCACCTTAAGATGCAACCACCCCTCACACAGTCAGCAGGGCTTCATACCTCTAGGTCAGCAAGAAATAACTGCTCAGCTTTATCCTTAGTCTCTGGTAGGGAGCAGGCTGTGGGGCACCACCAAGTCAGCCATATGAGAGTGGCATTTCTAAAAGCTCTCTAACAAGCTACAGATAAGATGCTTTCCCTTAAGCCCAGCTGATGCTGAAAAGTGCTGAACACAAACTTGTGCTGCAAATGCTTCAATCCTGTTAACAGGATTCTCCTGTCTGCAGACTCTCTGTAGTTTCAGAGGGATATTGTTTTCCCAGCTCAGATCCCTGGTAACTTTTAGAGATGCTTGTCTATTATATTTCATCTGTGGCTACATTTCTGTAGTGGATGAAAACCCTGCAAGATGTCAAACTAATTGAGTTCGACTTCATCAGAGCCAACCTTTACATTCCCAGCCTTTTTTTATTATTATTTTTAAATTACCTGTTGAAGAAATGATAGTGAACAGTTCTTTCAAAGACGGCAGGATGGCTGAGGTCTGAGTCCTCCAGATCCTCTGCAGCAGACCACTCACTTTGTTCACCTGCTCCAAAAACTCCATGATCTCCTCTTCCCCCTCAGAGACGCACTGGAACTGCCCGATGCACCGGATCAGCTGCTGACAGAACAAGAGCTGGTGTTTTCCCGTGGGAATGCACTGAGGATGCTGGGTTAAGAGTTTGCTGATCTTCGCACACTGCTTGGGGCTGGGCCTCTCGCAGACTTTCCGGAGCACCTCGATCCTCAATAAGCTGAAGATGCTGTTTGCTGACGGGCTTTCCAGGACAAACTGCAGTCCTAACTGGATATAATCAAGTACATAATGGCTTCTCTTCCCCAGAGGTCCATAGCCTTCCTGGAGGAGACTCAGCAGGAAGCGGACGTTGAAGAACTCCTCAAATTCCTCTGGGTGATAGTGGCCGTAGACCTCCAAAACCTCTTTCCCAATCTCTCTTTTATACTTGGTGTCCCCAGTGAGATAAAGCTTGGTGGACAGCTCCAGCATGGACCAGCACTGCTCACTGTCCATGGGCTGCTTCGCCGCCTCGATGACGCGCCTCACAAGCCCTTGCTTCACGTTGTTGGGGTAAGAGGACATCACCACAGCTTCCAGTATCTTATCCATCTCTGCTTCCTGCTCCTAAAAGAGAGCGACAGAGCAGGAGGTTAGTTCAAGGAGGGTCTGCTGAGCTTTCAAGCCCAGGTTGGGGCAAGGGAGTTCAAAAAAGCAGAGCCATCTGGAACCACTCTGAAGAAGATAATCCTTGTGGCCTTTCCATGTAGCATTCAGAAAAGTTTCCACTCTGGTGATATTTGACTGAGACTAAAGCCCCCAAACTGAATGAATACACAAAGATACTAAACTTCTTCCAATTAACCACACATTTGAGCATTTTTGTCTCGCAAACAACCAGCTACAGACCTACAGAGGGTACAAGTGGGGAATTAAGGGAACCAAGGTCTTACACTGGTGTCTGGTGGCTCAGGTGTCCTCAAGAGGCAAAGATGGTCCCAAATGATTGCCTTCACCTTCAGGTAAGGAGAGAAAAGCCCTGGGAAGCAGAGATGGGATTGCAGCCTCTCTGTGCAATGGCAGGGGTGTTTGTTTAACATTTACACCGTGCTGCCAGCCACTCCATCAGAGTGGCGCAGTCTTGGCTGCTCCCCAGGGACCTGCCGCATTTGTATGCGGGACCAAAGCGAGCAGGGAGAGAAACTGCAGAGTCAGGCAAACTTTCCCATTTGTCACAGCCTGAATTCACCAGCAATAAAGGGTTAGAGAAGAGTTTTTAGAAAAAACAAGGAATTCCCAAGGAAAAGCTCAGAATAACATTTATAACCAGGTGTTGGATGCCCTACTGCACAAAAAAAAACCCCAACAAAAACCAAACCATTACAGAGTGATAAAATTAGACAGTCAGGATTTCTTATAATGTATTGCAGGGACAATAAAGGCTCATCCACAGCAGGTCCTACCGGCACAATGTGCTGCACAAATACACTTTTGGAGAAGGTCCCTTCCTGCCTATAGCCTGAAATGAGCCACGCTCGTGTATCTGACTGGAATAATAATCTCCACCTTTCTGTTCCTCAACTCCGTAATCTGTGAAATGAGAACAACATGCACCAATTCCTAGCGGGGTTGGTTGAAAGATCCTTCATTAGCACTTGGGAAGCATTTGAAGTTTTTCAAGTGGACAGGGTTATATTAATGAAGAATATACATGCAGGTGACATGTACCCCAAGTATGGTTTTCACAGATGACATCCAGAAGAGACCTCGGCAGATGCCATCCAAGGACCATACCATCCCTGGAGTAAGCCTGTATGTGAGCCAGAGAGTATCTTTTCTTCTGGTAGACAGCTGCTTGAGGGTGGAGAAGTAAAACCCATGCCAGACACAAACATCAAGCTCTGACTCACAGCTGCTTGGCTGGGAAGCCTTCCCACTTCACCAAACATCACCTCTTCCCATTGTTGCTTCCCCACAATCTCACAGGAGGAAAAAAAAAAAAACATTATTGATAAATATATATATAGCCACCTCCAATCCAGCAAAGACCACAGGCTACATTGCAATGGCTCTCCAGGAACCACCTTGCTCTTTCTGGCCCCTGCCTGCTGACTCATACATTCCTCTGCTCATGTGCTGGATTTATTTTTTTCCCCATCAAGCATTACTGCTGCTTTCCCTGCAACGAGCTGTGTCAGAGCTAATGCTCTCCATCACACTGTTTTCCCAGGATAGAAGATATAAGCAGGACTCCTGAGGGACCAGCCTGCATTAAACCAGTGGCAAACAAGGACAAGATAAAAGGAGAAGACAAAATCCCACAGATAATGTCTTTTCACCTCAAACAGAAAGTACCACGCTGACAGCAAAGGCTAAAAGTCAATCTGGAGAGCAGGTGGGGCTTGCAGACAGTCCAAAATCAGGAGGAGCATTTGTCCTTGCTGTAGCTCAGTGGTCACCTTGGCCAGACACAAACTGGCACACACCTGCAGTCAGGCTGGTAGCCCTTTCACCTCCTCTCTGCAGCTTCCCAGCCTGAGCCCAGACACCCTGGTCATCTGGCACATAGATAAGGGGCCAGGAGGACGTAGGAGGATCTACAGTGCTCATTGGTTATGTCTCACTATTACTTCCCTGGAGCAAGCCATGCTGAGCCTGGCACGGTGATTTGGAAACACCATACAGGCAGCCATTAAAAAA
This sequence comes from Cnemophilus loriae, assembly GCA_013397755.1. NCBI lineage: Eukaryota > Metazoa > Chordata > Aves > Passeriformes > Corvidae > Cnemophilus > Cnemophilus loriae. The sequence continues at coordinate 44,625 of VZTF01007688.1, read as the reverse complement.
TGGCTACAGTTCTTTTAGAGCTAACCCCATAAATCACCACAGTCCCCTGGTGTATGTGGTGGTGGGTGCTCTTGCTGTCCCTCTCAGGGGTGATGGCTGCCCACCACTGACCCCGCTATGACTGTGCTTTTAGCTACTTCAGTATTGCCAAACTTCACCCAAATTTTTGATGCAAAGAGTCTAATTTCATCTGAATTTTGAGATAAACTTGCAGCTCCTGAAAGGGCTTGGTTCTTCCTCAGGCTGATCACAGGAAGGGACATGAGGATGGGCTTCCCCAGTGTTGCTGCCTGAAGCACAACTAGGTCTCGTCTGACATTGTGTAGTAGGACAAGGCTGAAACACTCCCTCCACAGTCAACAGGCAAACAAGTCCCAAAGGACCATCTTCCTCAGCAGGAAACATCATAATGACTTATATTGACATTAGGACCTTGAAGACACACAGGGAGAACCACCTGAGTTGACCTTGTGGTGAAGGGTCCATGCTCTCCTCACCAAAGTAGGGCTTGACAGGACAAGTCTGGGCTTTAGGTAATACAGTCCCACCTGCACCTCTCCAACCACCCTGGTGTCAGCAAGAGGGGACAAACAAGCCCATGGTTCTACTGTGTATCAGGGCAGACCAAGCTGCTCCCTGGGTGTGGGCCAGACAAGGCCAGGATGGAGGATGCTAGCCAGGGCATATATTACAATCTTAGTACTACATTAAAGCAACATTCAAGTGGCTTTGTAATATGCAATAATAAATATTATAGTCTTAAAACTACACTAAAAAAGCATTCTATGCTAAAAGATCATTCACATGTCAAAGGCTAGGAATTAAGACAGCTAATTCAAGACAAGCACAGCTCCAGATGCTTCAGGGTGATATTAGTTTAAGCATCTAATATTAACTTTTTTCCCCCTAGGACCTCCCTGGAAAGTGAATCAGGGTTTGCAGTGGAGGAGTAAAGTGATTTGGAGTGTTGTCTGTAAGATCACTGTCTCGTTTGTTGTAGAAATTGGAAGTGTGTCATAAAGAACCCAGGGAACTGCAGGAGAGGGAAGGACAGTTCATTGTCGGGCAGCTGAATGCTGCCTTGGAGATCTGGTCCCTGCTTCTCCTCTGTTTAATACTGAAATAAAGAGACTAAATATTCAGACAATCAGGCTTCTATAATGAGTGTTCCTGAAGTAGAACAACCTTTCTGCACTTCTTCCTCACCAGCATTAACAACACACTGAAGAGCTGGGAGGATTGGCTCACTCCTGCTTGTGAACAGAACTGAGTTCCCGGAGCACACAAGGATGAAGTAAAAGGTCAAAAAGTTAATTATTAAACTGAAGAGTCACATTGAGGTTCCCATCTGTTTTGAAGCTCACGTAAAACAGAGCGCACACAATATGAGCTTTGCAGGGAAAAAGAAAAAATCCCATGAAACAGCAAAACTGTTCTGCTACCTCAGTGAATGACTCACGGGAACAACACAGGCAAAATCACATAATGAGGAGAAAAAGAACCTTGGGAGGTCACTAGCCCAAACCCTGCCCACAGCTGAAATCAACCCTAGCTGCTCAGGGCTTTATCCATTAAGGTCTAGAAAATATCCCAGGATGGAAATCATACAACTCTGGGCAACCTGCTCCTGTTCTAGTTAGCTCATGGTGAGAAGTTTTTCCCTATTTCGAGCTGGAAGTTCTTGTTTCAATTTACATCTGTTTTTTCTCATTCACCTGCCTTGTACTCCTGTAAAAAGCCTGGATTCATCTCCTGAATAACCTCCTTGTAGGCACTGGGGAGCTGCTATCAGTCAGACCCCAGCCTTCAACAGTTGAAGGGGTTAGTCCACCCCAGTTGAGTCCATCACAAGTGTATATCCCAAAATACTTTGCATTTGTCCATGTTGAATTCCATGAGGTTCATGTCAGCCCAGCCACAGCATGTCCTGCCACTCCTATATGGCAGCCCTGTCCCCAAGAATATTGGCTATTCTTCAACTCCGGCATCACTCACAAATTTGATGAGGTGAATTTCATCTCCTCCTCCAGATCGTTCATAAAAAATATTAAAAAGGAAAGATCCTAGGATAGTTCCAGCCTTTTTCCTACCCAGTTATCAGTCCACACACCTGTCTTTGCTACAAGGATGGTACAGGGCATCATCTCAAAAGCCTTACTAATATCAAAGATGCTTGCTGACCACAAGATGGGTCCCTGCAAGGACACCCAACCATGCTCTAGAAACCAGAGAGAGAAAAGGAATTTAAGCAAAGAGCAGCATTTGCCAGCTTAGCATCACTGTCCGAACCGAGTAAACTGCAAAAAAAACCCCAAAACCCAACCTCAGGATGAAAAATCACCTTTGGCTTTGCTTGGGTCCAGTCTTCATACTCTGTACTGTTCAGAGTTGTACTTATAGTTCTCTTCTGCCTATTCTTTTTCTTTAATTAGGATTCATTTCAATTGAAATCTATCCAATTACTTCTAAATCAATTCATTCCTTTATTCCTGCCAGCAGCAGATTTCCAGTAAAGGCTCCTTAGTACTTTTTGCACAATGTAATACCAGTTCCCACATCCCAGGTCTTAACAAAGCTCTGAAAACATAAATGCAAAATGTACCTTACCTTTAGGAAATCTTAGTAATAAATTCAGCACATTTCCTACAATGGCACCATAGAGACTTTGATAAATACCACTAAAGAAGGAAAAATAATTCCCACCATCCAAACATAGAGTGATACATAAAGTGATTTGCTTCTTACTTACAAAGAAGAAAAATATCTACTTCCCTGAACTCCCCAGAGGCCTGGAAGTACAGAAATGAGACTCACCTTTTATTGTCCTTAAGCCCTGCTGAAATGGTTTCTTTTATGTCAGCCAAGACATTACTGCTATTCCTGCTGCATCCTCCAGGCAGGCAGGCAATTAGGGCTCAATCCTGCAGCATGCTGAGCTGCTGCAGTAAAAAAGGGAGCTCACATAGTGCCTTGCTAGAGCACAAAAAATACTCTGTTCTTTAATATTTCTACAAAATTTGCCATAACTTGGTATACAACTTCTTACAAGGACCAGCCCTGTTGTGACCTCTCTGGGTCTGTTTTCCAGAAATATCAAAGTAATTGTCTCCTAATGACTTTTTTTTGCAGGGAACAATTGTCCAATGAATTCATAGGCAAAGAGGATTTTTTTTGGTTCAAAGTACATCTCTGTTCATCCAGCTAAAAAGGTGAAACCATAGCCTGCACATCATTACCACATCTAACAGATCCTCATGTTGTTGTAGCAATATGAAAACTGAGGCACATCTAGACCACAGAACCATAGAATGGTTGGAAGGGACCTTAGAAACTATCTAGATCAAAGCATTTGCTCAGGGAGATGGGATAGGTTGTGACAGAGCCAGCAGACAAACCTCTCCAGATCTGAAAACATATTAATGGTGATGTTCCACTGTACTTCGCTTTCAGCTGCTGTCTGAGTCGAACCCCATAAAGTGCCGTGGCAGAGCAGAGCACTAGGTTAATTTTTATGAGATCTAAGTAGAAATTCAGAGCTAATAACTGCAGAAAAATCCCATTAAACAGCCCTTTAGAAAGAGAAGTGAGACTCTACCCATTTGCAGTCATAACAGGGAAAAATTGCCAGCACAGAAGCCTGGCTGAATTTTTTGCATATGATTATAATCTGCCTTTCTAAATTCACCTTCTCTTTCCGAAGAGATCACATATTCTTTGCTTCCTGTCCCAGACTGTTTTCCAGTGGCAGATTGCACTCATGTTGTGTGTCTCCTACTCACTAGAGTTAATTACTTTTGGCTGACAAGGCTCTTCATGCTTTTCTATCCTTGGAATCAGAACCGCCCTTTAGCACAGCAAGAGATGGAGATTGCCCTTCACCACAGGCAGCAGGAGATGTGGAGCAGGACATTGCCTTTCACTATAGGCAGTCGCAGATTCGGAGCAGGAGGTTGTCCCTATGCTCTGCAGGACCTTCCACCCCTCTCAGTAGCTTTCTGTTCTCTCCAGAGAGTGAAGGTTTATTTAAGGCATTGTCACCCAACTGGACTGCTGGCATTTTGCATGGCTTTGCTGTACATCAGGAGCTCCACCTTGGGAATGGTGAGTTTCTCTCTTCTGGCCACACTCTTTTAGAGGTCTCAAAAAAGTAACCAACCAGAAGATACCTATTTGCAATCAGTTTAAATTTATCATATAGTAGTCTCTACCTTCTTTAAAATTTATTGATGCTTTAGATCCACAGACCACTGTGGACCCTTTTCCTTTTTTCTGCAGTACCACGTATTTCATTGTTCTTTTTTCCTCTAAAACATCATGAATATGTTTGAACACATCATACAATTCTATCAGCCCTCTTCAAGTGACAACAGCGCTGGACAGGCTGCCCTACCTCAACCCATCTATCTTACCTCTCCTACCCTGCTCTCTTATTCCTCCAGTGCTTCTTCTTTGATGCCTTTGGTGCACACAGATCCCCCAGTTTCTTCTCTTGCTCTGATTTTTGCTGTTAGGCACTCAGTCATGAAATTAAAAAAAAGGCTTTGGCTGGATGGCAAAGCAATCAGTGCACTAGCACTTCATCCTCTCTTTCTCCAGACTCCTCCTCCCAGCTTCATTCCTTCCCTTCAGTCAACAGCCACATACACACAACTCTAGTACCTACTGGTATCCTTTTCTGATAAAGCATCTCAAAACCATCATTAGCGTATTATCAGCCATCCTGGTACAGATACAGAAAGCAAAACATAAGGAATTAAGTTCCTTTCTCCCTTGAAAACCAGCAGCAGAGAAAGGCGCGTGAAGCAAGGCTTACTCTAACCACCAGACCAGCAGTGACAAACCGCTGGCTCTGTGGCTAAGCCCAGGGCCAACCCCAGACAAAAATAACCCACCCTAGCTGCTTTTGATTTCTCTGAATTTGTTTGGCATTGAATGCCCAAAAGCTCTGTCCTGCCTGCAATAGGTAAGTTTTTCCCAGTTTTCCTCCTCACATCCTCCAGTTGAAGATATCTTCCTTTTCTTTCCCCAAAAGACTTCTGCCTTCCTGCTTAGCTAGAGCTCTCAGCCTGGGCTGTGACACCCTACTTCCATAAGGCTTTATACTGGGAGTGCCCAGATCTCGCACTGACCTTCAGACCAACGTCCTTTCTATCATTGTCCCTGGAGACTGTAAATACATCTACTCCGGAAAGCTGGTTGTTTTCCTGAAGGTATTTATAGCATTAAAATCGCTCTTCTTTCTTCAGGTTTCTGTCTGCTTTTGTCTCTGTATAGAAATTAAAACCCTGGATATAACCCAAGGAAAAACCACGTCCTGTTCACCAAAGCATACCAGACTGAGGGCGGATACTGCCAGCGTTGGCTGGGATTCAACAGACACTGCTTCACTGTTTGAAGGCAGAGATCTCCAATTTTTGGTGGTGCCTTCAGGAAAGGAAAAATGGAGTATGATGCCCATCTGAGACCTCATTTTCCCTCCAGTCCCCAATATATTTGGCTTTGCATCAGCCAATTCAGAAAGCAGGAATGCAAAGTGAGACCATGGCAAATTTATGGACTCCATCACAAAGGTGCCCAAAGCATTCTGAGACCCCTCCTCAGGTGAAAACTCAGCTGCATCCTTTCAGACTATATACAGCATGCAGCTGAAATTTCCCTGCCACCAGATGCAGCAGGGCATGGTTGAGCTCCCGAAGTGCTGTGAAAACCTCATAGCAGTGCAAATATTCCAACATCTGCTTTTATTCTTCAGTAACACCTGCAAAGTCCAAGCTGGGCAGATCTAACCTGAAAGGGGATTGCATCTCAGCTAATCTGAATTTGACCCTCACTTCTAGAGTCTTTTGGCTTCTAATGGGATGAGAATATCCCCAGGTGTCTCTCCCCAGGTCAGCTTCCCTGAGGAAAACCTGAATCCATCTTGGCCAGTTTTTTATAACAAGATGCTGCCTTGTAAACAGGTTTGCAAAGCTCTGGAGGCACTGGGGGAATGCACACACCCCCACTTTCCAGTCTTGCTCCTGTATTTCTCCCTCCAAGCATTCACCTATAGCCTGATTCCCAAAAAGCCAAATGCTCAAGCACTCCTCCTCCACCATTCCTTTCTGCATCCTGACCACAGAGCATCCCTCTGTCCAAGCATCTCTCTGGGAATCCCAAAACCTGGGCCTTTCTCCCAAACTCCTCCCTACAGGCATCCCTCTGCCGAGCATCCTTCCTGCATCTCAACCTTTTGAGTAGTTCTTACTCCAGCCATCTCTCCTGCATACCTCCCTCCAAGCCCTCTGCTACATTCCAACCCCAGAGCATCCCTTTGAGTATCCCTCCCAAGCACCTCAACCCTTACCCTGAGTATCCTTCCCTCTGACCATCCCAGCTCCTGAGAACTCCAACTCTATCCTGACCCTCAAGCAGTCCTTCTTTCCAGCTCCTTCCTACATCCCGACCCCTGAAAAACCTCCTGTATCCTGACTGCCAAGCATTCTTGCCTTTGAGCACCCCTCCTGCACCACTTTACAGAAGCACTCCTCCTGCACCACTTCCCTTGAGCAGTCTATCTGCATCCCTCACCCGGAGCATCCCTCATTCCATGCATCCCTCCAGCATTCCAACTCCCAAGCATCCCTTTGCCTGACTACCCCTCCTGCATCTCTTCCCCTGAGCACCCTTCCTATACCCTTCTCGCTGAGTATCCCTCCTGAATCCCTCACCCCGAGCATTCATCACCCCAAGCACTCCTCCTGTACCTCTTACCCCGAGCACTTCTGCATCCCTCACCCTGAGTATTCCTTCAGGACTCCTTTGCCCGACTACTCCTCCTGTACCCCTTCCCCTGAGCACCCCTCCTACACCCTTCACCCCGAATATTCCTCCTGAATCCCTCACCCCAAGCACACCTCCCGTACCTCTCACCGGAGCATCCCTCCTGCATCCCTCACCCCGAGCGTCCCTCCTGCATCTCTCACGCCGAGCATCCCTCCTGCATCCCTCACGCACCTCTCTCCGCGACTACTCCTCCTGCATCCCTTCCCCTGAGCATCCCTCCTACATCCCGAGCCCGTACCTCTGCTACTGCACCACTTCCCCAGAATTCGACCCCTCCTCCCTGCGATCACCCCAACGCCTGACCGCCCTGCTCCTGCACCCCCTTCCCTTCCGCCCGCCCCGCGTTACCTCCGGCCGGGGCCGGGATGCGGCGTGGCCGGCTGCGAGCCGCAGTCCCGGGGCAGCGCTGGGCAGGGCCGAGGGCGGCGGCGAAACTACATCTCCCAGCGGGCCGGGCCGAGCCGTGCCGGGAGCGCCGCGCCCCCCGCTTCCTCCGCCTCCCTCCGCCTCCCGGCCAGCGGCGGAGCTCGGCGGCTGGAGGGGGCGCAGGTGGGTCCCCGGCGGGGCTGGGGGGATCCGCCCGGCTGGGGGGCGTGGGGAGGGCCGGGGGCACCCCCAGCGGAACTCCCCCGGGGGGGGGAAACTGAGGCACGGGGAGGAAGCGGGGACCGGCGGCAAGGAGCCGCGCAGCTGGTCCGCTGTGGGATGTGGGAAGGACGGGTGAGCCCCCTCTGAGGGGGGATTTGCGATTATATTTTTAGCATTTTAAGGTAATTTAGTAGTGTGAGCGCCTGGCTATATAGGGAGGAGCCGTACCTACGATTGTCCGTAACAGGGTCGGGCTCAGCACCACTCTGCAAACTTTGCAAATTCCCCTGCCCCCTTCCAGTGTAACATCTCCGAAATTTAAGTATTCACAGCGAATCCAAGCCCTGTATGCCCACACTCGGGACATGCAGCCAGGTGGGTCCAGCTGCGCGATGGGCGTGATATATGCCCTCCAGAGGGTCTAATTCTGGGTGGTGCCTACCTTGTTAGCGTGATTTCTGAGTGGGTTTTGCTGTGGTGCAGCAGCATCCCTGCTGGGAATTAGCTGCCCTCTAATTGCAGGGATGCTCTGGAAGCGATGGTGTCAGTGGGAGATGAGGTGGAAACTGGATTGTTGAACCACCCTATGTGTCCATCAAGCAGGTGGTGGGCTACCACGTGTGTGTGAAGTTGTTCAGGGACAAAATAAAGTGGTCCACGGAGGAAATAAAGAGTATCTGGAAGATATTCCAGGCATGCCAAGTGATACTTAAATGGGTGCTTGGACAGGACATTGAAAATCAGAGAAAACTTCTGCCAGAACTGGCATTAAATGGGTATATTGGACTGTACAAAGGGTTCCATCATCTTGGAAGGAAAAGTGATGTTCCCACTGCCCTGAGACCCCAGGCAGGTTCCTTTCTGGCAGGCAGTGGCAGTGCCCTCCTGACCATCTGGACCACCCAGCAGCCCCTGAGCCTACGGGTGTTGAAGGTCACACCGGGAGACCGCTGAGCACTGCAGCACTTTGGCTTTTATTCTCCAGACCTGGCTGCAGCCGCATCCCTGTGGCTCTGCACTCCCTCTCCCCCTCCATCTTGTCGTCAGCCGTTCTCCTTCAGCAGCACGTAACCTTCTTTTCGTTCTCCAGCTCTCTGCTGTGCGCTGCTGCTTTTGTTCTTCTACCCTCAGGAGGGACTTGACCTTTGCTTTATATCTCTCCGTGCTTTTACTAACTGGGCACTAGCTCTACTTCCCTACCTCTGCCTCCCCAGCCCTTCCCTTTATGCGTAAATTCAGCATCTGCAGAGAGCCTACGCGAAGCCTCCTGCATTCAGCTGCATCCCTAAGCAAGCAGCCCAGGAGATGCTCAAGGGCATGGAGGTGCAGGTTTGGAAAGGGATGAACACACACCTTCGTACCCAGAACAAACCAGCGGTGTTACGAAACTCCCGTTCACTCCGCTTTCCCATCCCTCATGTGCCTCACTGGCAGAACAGCGTTCCTGTGCATAACAAAGCAGGGTCAGAAAATGAAATATAAATTAAATATAAATAACTGGCGGATAAGCAGCAGCGCTCCGAAGGTGGATAGTCAGTATGTCTGTCTCGCAGTCTTGCAGCCGCCGGCAGATCGATAGCAATTCTGTCGCAAGAAGAAGAGAAAGGAAGGGTGACCCGTCGTTTCCTGCCTCACGCCTGCTGGGAATTTGAGTCCTGTCCCAGAGCTCGTCACCATGTCCCCCGTGCCAGCTTCAGGGTGAGCGGCCTTTCCCCAAACGCCTGCTGGAAATTTCCAGAGGCACCACAGCAGTCCCGAAACAAAAAGCTGCTGTGCCTCCCCGCAGGCGCTTCATTTTGGGATCTATTGCTCCTGGCAGGCACGCCATGCTCTCCTTCACCGACTGAATTTAAGCCTCTTACGTGCTGCTCAGTTGGAGGGGTTCATATTAAGTAAGTGTCCAAAATCAGGTGGGTCCGTTCTGCAGCGATGGGAAAACATGGGATTTCCTCTCTAAGATTGCCGTAAATAAGCATATAGGGTGCAAAGACTGTATTGCGAATGTTTAACCTCCTGTAGTAGAGGATGAGCTGAGCTAAGTAAATGTGCATCAGGGACATACGAAGGGAGGGGCGAGTCTATCCTTGCAAAGGATTTTGTCCAAAATTTTTCCTAAAGCTCAGCTGTCATTGATGCCTACTGTCTTCTAAAAGCTGGGTAAGTGGTCGGTTGAGGTGTGGTTTGTTGGGGTTTTTTTTAAACCCCTAAATACTATTTTTTTGTTGTTGTTTCTGCCCTCTCCCTTTAGTTATTTTATTATTATTTTTATCCTGTCTTTCATGGAGTGACTTCTAGGCTTCAAACTGCCTTGTTTGCAGCCCCTATAACACAGAAAGGCACGAGCTTGTAGGGTTTGGATTTCCACGAGGTTGTCCCCTTGAGAAGGGACAAGGCACAGAACTGTTCTGCCGGTAGAGTTACAGCAAGTGCCATAGGCTTGGCTGTGTCCAGATCTGGAGTTCTCAACTTCATGAGGGTTTGTTGGTTTGTTTATTTCCTCAGGGCTAGGGTGTTTTGTAGAAACTGGAATTTTTACCTCCAAGGAAAACATGTACTTCAGTAAGACACAGTGCAGCAAAGTGATACATGCCAAGTGTGGGGAGACTGGGGCAAAACCCAAAGCAGAACAAGCTTCGCACAGGAGGGAGCATCTTTGCCTGATTACGTGTTCACAATTAATGTGCTCTAATGGAGCAGACTGGAGCCCCATCCTGCAACAACCATCTTTTGCTAAATCCCATTTAAAGTCTCCAGCAGCCATATAGGTGCCCAGCTATTTCTTTTTTCATACTTCCTTTCGAGCTGAAATCAATCTTCCCCTCTCAAGGCAGAATTACTTCCTATAAAGCACTACCTGATCTGTCTCTTGTAACATTTTTCTCCTTGATGTGGCTTTCACCAGCTCTCTTGGGCAATACTCAGAAAGCCAGAGAGGTTTTTAGTCTGGCTGCTCTTCCTGATGCTTAGCAGAAATGGTCCTTGGCTTGCTTTAATTCTGTTGCCACTTAGGCATTGTTCATTGCACCAGCCTAAATAATTAATTTCTTCTTTTTTTAAAAATTTTTTCTTTTCTTTTTCCTGTGTGTATATTTTGCGGTTCATTGTTAGTCCTCAACTATTTTGTACAGCAGCTGCACATATTTCACTGTCTTAAATACAGATTTTCCAAGTTTTGGTTGTGGAGGGATATTTTACAGGTGAGCTATTGAAGGCTACACGATGAAATTAACCAGCAGTGCAATACTTTATACATAAAGTTAGGAGGCACTGGTACAGGCTACACAGAGAATCTGTGGCTGCCCCATCCCTGGAAGTGTTCAAGGCCAGGTTGGATGGGACTTTGAGCAGCCTTATCTAGTGAAAGGTGTCCCTGCCCATGGGCTGTGGGTTGGAACAAGATAATCTTTAGGGTCCCTTCCAAACCAAGCCATTCTATAAATGTGTGATTCCATGAAATTAAAACCATTAAAAACAATGACCTTGTAAATGGCTATGTAATGCTACATATTGCAGCAAAAACCCTATTTCTGTAACAGCGTATGTTAACTCATATTTCAGGGGATGCTACAATTTTAATGTTTTTAATATCATGTGTAAGGGCTTCAGAGTCTCTAAGCAGCCTGTGGGATGGACTTTGGAAACCTTAACAACTCAACATGATCCTCTTCTACCAAATTACAGATTGCTCTTGCTTTGCTGCTCTGTGTTTAATTAATCTCATTAATTAAGTCCCCTGAATGACACTAGGATCAGCCTGTTATCCACATCTTGGGCATTGCCTCTGAAATCCAGAAGGATTGATTCATTTTCCTTCCCTGACATTTTTAAAGTGAAATCTGTGTTGGCAATCAATTTCTTTTCCCAATAAAAAGCCTGTTAAAAACTGTCTTTATATATATCTCTATGTATATATATATATATAGCTATAGTTATCTTTCAGCAACCATATAAACATATCTATAACTTCAGACTTTCCATTAAACTGCATTCTTTTTGCTAAAAAGGATAGATTACAGCTGTATGCGTTTTTCAGTGGTTAAAAACAGTAATATTTGTGCCATCTGTTTACATTTTACTTACGCTGGCAAATCATGACTGATGGGTTTTTTTGTTTTGATGATTACTGTACACTTGTGGGTTTTTGCCAAGTTGGGTGAAACAGGCACTCAGTTAAATTATGTATACGGAATTTTATTTATTAGCTAATTAAAGCGCTCTTAAATCTGATGAATACAGGAGAAGGGAAATAAGCTCATGCAAAGCTGTTCTACATTCAAAATGATTATGAAACAAAGTGGAATAATAATGATGGTTCTAAATACGTGAAGGCGTTGATAAGTGAAAACAGTTAGCTTTTGTCATTTTGCATACTTTCCTACCTTCCTGCTGTGTTAACCTCTATTATTCTCCCAGCTTGGAACCAGTTATTTGCTGAACTAAACTCATGGGGTAGAAGGTTGTTACAGAAATGTTCTCTATGCAGCTGCTGAGGATGCTCCTATGAGTAAAACCCAAGTTAAAATTTACAAGCTGTGGTCAGTTGAAATGCTCAGATGCTCAAACAGCTTCAGTTCAGGAGTTTTACTTTTTCACAAAGCTAACCACCGCACTGCTGGTTTCTCTCAATTTACATCACATGATAAGATCATGACTTTAAATCAAATGTAGACTTCCCCCCCTGCCATGATATTAAAAGAGGTATTTAAATACAGGTTGCTCTTAGAAGCACAAAATGAATCTTGTGTTCTTCAGCCAAATTTGCATCTTCAGCTGTCAAATTAGATCTCTAGCTGACCTAATTCGAGTGAATTTTAAGTGCTAGTTGGGGAGGAGCTACACAAAAGACTTCACTGTCGTTTTCTGCTTCCAAGAACCATAACCCAATTTGTACTTGTCCTTGGTGACTGCAGGTTATAGTATCATAGAATCATAGAATGGTTTGGGTTGGAAGAGATGTTAAAGATCATCTAGTTCCAACCCACCTCCCATGGGCAGGGTCACCTTCCACTAGACCAGTAGCCTCCCATGTCCAAGATCACATGCTCTTGGTACCTCCTGTTTGTGGGAATGTCACCAAGAAGAAGTGATTTTCATGCTGCATTCTTGGACAACCTTTATATTGCATTAGCAAAGCACACGGGCTTGATAAACGAGGCTGGGGGCTGCAAATGGTGGTTGAATGAGCAAAGAGAGAAAACTTTCAACCCATTTCATTTCAGTTTTTACAGGTTTATGAAAAACATTTGTTCATAAACAAGTTTATAGGAAAAAAAGCAGCAAAGACTGACTTTCCCCAGCTACTGTCAAGTATGTTGGTTGGTCAACACATTAAGTCCAGGTTGATGATAAACATTCATGCTCATTGGTGCTGATGTTTTTGGGTCTTCTGAGGTTCCCAGACTATCAGATTCATCGTCACACTATGAGGATATAAACCTCTAAGTAATGGGATGAATTAAGCAAAAAATGACAATTAGGAATGACAGCTGAGGAATAGTTACCCTGCAGCCTCATCCATGGGCAAGATGTTTGCATCGTTAAATGTTTGAAATTTAATCTAGTCCAGGGGTAGTGGGCAGGTTCAAAATCAGAGCGGGCTGGTGTCCTGGGAGAGCGAAATCCAGCCTGTACGAGTCTGTAGACTGCAAAATAGCCATAAGCAGAATTGGTTGTCCAGGGCATGGGTCTGAGCAATGCCCAGAGGTGGGAGAGGAGCAGAACCCACATGCTGAGAAGCTGCCAGTCTCTGTGCTACTTCTCCAACTCCAGGGCTAAGGCTTAGTTAGATTTCTGATGCTGCTGCCACCAGCATAGATACGGTCTTCAGCTTTAGAGAGCTCATGTTACTGCCATATTTTGTTGGCAAGCTCCCTTTTGGACTGCTGATAAGAAAACAGTTAAGGAGACTGTTAAACTTTACCTGTTGAGGTTGGACTGAGCTGTCTGCCTCTCATTCAGGCTATCAGTGAGGTGTTGGATCAGAGTAAACCTAGCATGGATGCTGAGTTTGAAATGAAGATCTGTATCTTCGGGCCATATGGTGGACTTTGGGTTGTGACTCTTGACCACATGCTCTGCCAAGTGAAGCCTTGAAATAGACACATCAAGGGAAACGTCTTGCTCTGTATCTGGCTAAGGCTGGCAGAGAGCTTGAGAAAAAACTCTCATGGTGTAGATAAGCAGGCTTGGGCTCAAAAATCTGAAAGCTTCACCTATGAAGAAAGAACAGGTTGTTTAGTCTACAGCAGCTTGAAGGGCAGCAGAGGTGGGAAGCAATGAACATGGCTTTTGGAGTCACTGTCAGTCCTGCTTCTACAGGCTATGTTATTGTAGGGAGGTATGGGGAAGCTTCTGTTTGATGAAATGCAAAAAAAAAGTGAAATCCATTTTAGGCTGCTTTTGTGAATGCCTGATTGTTCTTGTAGCAATGCTTTTGCAGACACATTGCAAGCCCTTAGGGGGAAAATACATGGCAGCCACTCGTGCTACAGAATTAGATCAGTTGAAGCCTCCACATGATCAGGTTTAAACAGCTCTTGACTCTAAATTGGGTTGAAGTCTTCAAGAGTGGGAAGCAGGCTGAGACTATAGTGCCAAGGGGAGTTTAGCACTGGAACAGATTGTTTTTTCTGGAGTATATTTGGCTGAGGTTAGTCACAAGCATGGTCTGTGGTCATCGATGCACGTGTTCTTGTGTTGGCTTACGCGTGCATCTTTATTTGCCAGTTTTGCTGGATGCATGGGACTAAGGGATACATAGGGAAAGCACTCCAGATTTAGAGATCTGCATCTTTCCATTATTGTGCAGTGGGATATAGGCAGCATGCCAAGGGCTAAAGAACAAAGTGGAATGTTAGGCTCTCCTTTGACCTGTTAATTATCTGCCCTAGGTTGGGCCAGTTTTTCTTAGCAAAATGTGCTGCTGTCTAGAGATGTATTTGTTTTAGGATGCCATTAGCACTATTATCTGGGTTTTAGCAGACATAAAAGAATTGATATTCCAGCACAAAATGACCTTCTCCCTATCTGCATTTTGCTGTGACTCCAGAGCTGATAACAGTGGGCAGTGTCTATGATTATTCCATTACTAGTTAGGAAAATGCCTGCACTTAAGTGGAATTTTAAGGGAGCTATTTGGCAGCTTTCTGTTGAATGTCTGTAGTTACTACAGCAAGAGCTACCTCCTGCCTCTATAAGCAAACACTGGTGGGTTTCCTGCTGAACTGTTGATTGATTTAGATTCAGCAAACAAGGAAAAACAGATTTGCAGGTCCTCAGGTAGCAGGAATGATGGCCCACCTGCACAAGACAGCTGAGCTGAGCTGCAGTGGAGACAGCTGCACAGCTCCTTTCTTTTCCCTTGCCCCAGTCCTGGCATTGGTCCAGTTCCAACATATAGCAGAAACATGCTGAATAGAAAATGTTGGGTTTTCTCCCTAAACTGGCTCACTGTGGGATCAGATGAGTGCCAGAGGTGGCGTAAGGGAGGAGGATGGTATGGTGGAGGGCAAAGGGAGGTCATGCCCCTTCTAAGGCTTTACTGCACCTTAAAATTGCATCCTCAGTTCATGTCGGCTGATGGCAGAGGCTCTGCATGGAAACGATGTCAACTGGAATATGGCCCCAAATAATTAGAAAATGTTTTCTAGGTTAAAGCACATTGGAAGGAGAAAGTCTGGTGGTTTTTTTACTGAAAGGAACCACAGACTGTTGTGTGCTTACGGCAGCAACTGCTGTCTGGCTCCCTGCTAGGCTGACTGCACTCAGACATGTGTCAGGGGATTCTGCTGAATGGCTTTGTTGCTTTAATCATATCTTCAAACACTGTGGAAGATGTTGGGATGTGTCCAGTTCTTGTCCTGTCCTTCTCTGCTACCTCTAAATTCTCTGTTTGTGAAGGAAATGAGATCATACAAGCCCAGAACACTACTTTCAAGTCAGCCCCCATTGTAGGTATTGGTGGGAGAGATTCACTTTCAGCATAATTGTAAAGTTTTGGAAGATTCATGATTTCTGGCACTAAACTGAATTAACAAAGTCCTGTTCAAATCTGTTAGGAGAAAAAACATCCTTATGCTTGTTCTCAAGATACAACCTCAAAAAGTAATTCCTCACTTCTAATTTCTATGGTGAATTCTTGCCATGTGGTTACCCTTATATATTTAGGACTATTTATCTCTGTAGTTCAACGTTTCAAAAAGGTCAGTGCAACTAAATGTGTGGTGTTGGATTTTTTTTTTTTTTTTTAGAATTAGTCCCAGCACCGTGACTTTTCCATCATGTCAGAACCTATTACGCTCAATGTTGGAGGAAAACTCTATACCACCTCTCTGTCCACTCTGACTAGCTTCCCAGACTCCATGCTGGGGGCCATGTTTAGTGGGAAGATCCCAACCAAGAAGGACAGCCAAGGCAACTGCTTTATTGACAGAGATGGCAAAATCTTCCGCTATATCCTGAACTTTTTACGAACTTCCCACTTGGACCTCCCTGAAGACTTTCAGGAAATGGGCTTACTGCGGCGGGAAGTAGATTTTTATCAAATTCAGCCCCTGATTGAGGCCTTGCAGGAGAAGGAGGTGGAGCTTTCTAAAGCAGAGAAAAATGCCATGCTCAACATCACCCTCGATCAGAAGACCCAGACTGTTCACTTCACTGTCCGAGAAGCACCCCAGATTTACAGCCTGTCTTCCTCCAACATGGAAGTGTTCAGTGCTCATATCTTCTCCACGTCATGCCTGTTCCTGAAGCTTCTTGGTTCCAAACTGTACTATTGTTTCAATGGAAACCTTTCCTCAATATCCAGTTACCTGCAGGACCCCAACCACTTGACCTTAGATTGGGTTGCGAGTGTGGAAGGCCTTCCCGAAGAGGAGTACACCAGGCAGAACTTGAAGAGACTCTGGGTGGTGCCAGATAATAAGCAAATCAATAGTTTCCAGGTGTTTGTGGAAGAAGTGCTGAAAATAGCCATGAGTGATGGTTTCTGCATAGATTCGGCTCATCCACATACTTCAGATTTCATGAATAATAAGATTATTCGCCTAATTCGGTACAAGTAGGAATGGCTGTTTGTCGTGGTGCCAGAATGGAGATAACACAGGTTAAGTGTTTCCCTTTAAAACACACTTACAGCCTAATTCAGAATCATGCTTATCTGGATTAAGAGTCACTAACAAGGAGATGATTTTCCTTTAATGTACTTACCAATACAACCTTTCAGAATATGTCCGTATTCCAGACAGAAGCAATATTGTCTAGCACCTGAATTAAGGACTGGCTCTGTCTATGCCTCTGCCTCTGACCTGCTGTACTATTTGGGGAAAATCACTTAACTTCTGTCCTCTCTGTGTTTTCCAGTTGGAAAATGAGAATTATTCTTAACCTGCATTGCCAGGGGATGTGAGGGTTCGGTAACCATGGTTTGGAATGTACCTGGAGAACGGATGCAGTGAAAGATACCATGGAGCTGCAGTGCAGCAGACAGCCCTAGGAGCACATCTGCCATGTCTTGCTGTATCATCTGTCCGGAGCATCCAAGAACCTTGTTTGGATCCGCAGAGAAGAAGCCTTCCCACGTGCACTTGATACAGCTGTAAAGGATGGTGCAAATTGCAAATGAGTAAGGGATCCCATCTCTTTGGGTTCAGCAAAGGATTTCTGTCACCCTGTGAAGCTGGCTTGGGATTTTTTCTGAACCCTCTGAGAAAGCCCCTGCTTTATTCTGCTTTCAGGGAAGCCATGTTGGAATAATGTGACTGGCAAGGAAGCCATAGAAGAGAGAATGGTGTTCTTACAAACCAAGAAGATTAAACCTTTACTTTTACATTCCAAAGGCATCCAAGACAACTAGTCCTTTTCTTTCTCTTACAATGTTAATATTTGTCTGGAGGATGCTGCTGAAACTTTCTAAGGTGAAGACAGATTTTGGGGCAGAGGCCCCCAAATGTCTTGTAAACATTTGAGCCTCTTTTGGGCACATCTCCCTTCAGCAGTGCCTGGAATGCATGGGATGCTCTCTGGGTAGGATGGATTTCATTTGAAAAGACAACATTCTTACCAGGTTACACCTAATATTTTTCATTGCAAAAACAGAGGGTCATTGTTCCTATCCTGGTACATTGAGCCTTTTTTTGTTTAATATCTTTGTGAAATGGTCAGGTCACTAAAAGAATTTTACCTGCTTGCATGGCTTCAGTGTCAGCTTGCCATAGGGAAGGCAGTGGGGAACCGGAGGTCAAGCTCTTCCCTACACATCTGGTCTGTGCTGTAATGAAGATCGTAACTCACTAGCTGCATTTTGTCTCTAAACATCATTTGTGCCACATTCAAGATGGTTCTTTCTCAGCTAATTATGTTTAAAAGTATCTTCACTGTATTTCCCTAACCAGATTGCTATGAGTGCATGAGAGGCCCTCTGGAACATTTTCGGGTATCTTTAATGAGCTAGAAGGGAAAATGCAATAACTAAGTTTTGCATTTAGAGTTTTAGTGCTTCCAGAGGTTCCTGGCACGGGGCTGCAAAGCTCAGTACTACGCATGTTCTTGTTTCCCAAAGTAACCACTCTGTCATTACATTAAGCTGACCTTTGAACAAGCATAAAGAAGCTTTTTTTCTTGTATAACAACAGTGTGATCAATATATTTCTATTGTCCCAAACTGTGACTGCATGAACAACACAAATCAGCATGCTGACGGGTAAATTGCACATTCTGCAGCTGTTGCCAGCCTGTTACAAACCACTGCTCTTTGTCTGACTTGGTGCTAAACCAGCACGTGGGATATACGTGGGACCATGTTGTCAGAAAGCACTGACTGGGCTTGAACCCCTCAGAACCACTAAACGTGGCAAATTTTGTGTATTTTGAGGATTGTAAACAGGATTTTGTGGCCATATTCCAGTTTGAGTCACCATGTTCTTCTAGTTTTAGNTTTTTTTTTTTTTTTTCCATCCCAGTCCTGAATTATAAAGCATGAGTTTGCCAGTCAGCTGAACATTCACAGTGATGATCTGTGCTGGTAATATGTTATGATCTGTAAAATGAACCCTCTTTCATCAAATCTATGACTTGAAACAGATACGCCTTTGCTGAATTAATGATAACAGCGCTTTTGGGGACTGTTGACAGTATTTCTTTTTAACCCACACCTTAGAGAACAGATTTGAAATGATCTGTAACCAGAGCTCTTGTATATCATGACTAAAATAATACTCACCAGTAGGAATTTGTTTCCTGTCAGCTTGAGTTTATCCAAAGTTAAGAGCAGTGGGCTTAGATCTCATTTGGAAGGGTAGCGGGGTGGCGGGGGGAAGTCTGACCTACACCCTTTAGAGCTCTGGATCAGTACTGGTCCATTCTGATTCAGCAAAGTAAAATATTCCATGGGAGAGCTGAATCATTACTGCACTTTTTTTGGTGAAAGGCGAGTAAGAGGAGTCTGTAAAAGGAGAGAATTGGACTCAGATCTTCACCTGGAGTGCTTTAACCCATTAGTCTGTTATGCAAAAGATGAACAAATGGAATACACATTTATTTGTGCTCATGCAGCTACGTCAGGAAAAGGCACAGCTGGCCCGAGATCTCTTGTCATTTATTAATAGACAGTGAGATGCAAAATATCTCTCTTTTATATATGTAGATAGATGCAGAATTTCCAACCGGTATAAAGACAAGTGAAGCCATGCTTTGGGAGGAACAGAAAAACTTGAGGTACCCCAAACTCGCTAAGCACAATAAACATCCCTAAGTATGAGGTACTATTTATACTGGAAATGGGCGGTAAGTGAATCACTTGTGATTGCAGTCAAACATATGTTCTGCAAATGCAGCTGCTATTTCAAACTCCACACTAAGCTCAATTTATAGCTGCTCCCGAATTCTGCAGTCTGTGAGTTATGTTATAATGACTGTTTATAGGAAAATTCTCTCTCCAGAGCATTTGTTTGCATTTTATCTGAATAGCTGGTTTTTGTTTACCTTCTTTTTCTGAGCTCTAGAGGTGTAACTTGCTTTTGTTTACCAGTCAACAGCACTGATAATGATTCTTCTCAAGAGTTTTCCTGAATTAAAGAGAAGCAAACATGCACAAAGCCATACTAAGTATATCACAATGCCATCACTAGTCATGGAAAGCACTTGGCATTTATTAGCAGTAACATCTAAAAATTACTTCACTGTTGAGTGGAATATTCACTCTCAGAACAAACTTTTTTTTTTCCTGGAAAGGAAAGGATCTAGTGACATTTTCTTCTCTTTAAGTTTTGTGTCTGTTTTCTTCTACATCTTGGTGCATAAGTCCTGATTCTGCCATATGCCTGTCTGCCTCGGTACCTTAGTGCACAAAAGGAAGCCAAGCCCTGCAATTTTTTTTTTTAATGGCCTCATTCTGGTTTTTCCTAAATGACCACTGAATAGAGCGTTCAGTAGTGTTAGAGCAGAAGAATATCAGAGTTAGGGCAGATGATAACAAGATTTTAGCTGTAGTCTAATGGCATTTTCAGATCGGGACACGTGCATAGCACAGTGGTATTTCTTACACGGCAAAAAGACTATTATTAAACATCTTAATGGACTCCAGAAAGAATCACTCGTGGATTTCTTTATGTGTTTTTAGGCTTGATATCTCTTAAATATCTAACAATGTCCAGTTACAATGATGAGACTGAAACTGTACCTAAATATTAAGAGATACTTGGTTTACACAGCTGTTAAGGGTTGTGAGGAGTTGATGGGAGGAGTGTTTGTTTCTGCAGGCAATGGTAAAGAAATAAAAGAAGTAGTTGTAAAAAGTTAGATCTGAAAGAATTCACGTTAATGAGAAATCCAGGATTTAGAAAGGAGAGAATAAAAATATCTTGATATTTTCAGGAAAAAAAAAACCCAGCAAGATAACAATGGAGACAAAGATTTTGCTACAAAAGGCTGTGATTGGAATGATTCACCAGTCCTTTCCAGTTTTAATCTCCTATTATGCACTTTAAATATGGCTCATGCCAAGAGTTGTGCTAGGAGCTTCTCGGGAGCAGGCAGCTTTGCTTCAATTTGCATGTGCTTCAGATCGCCACACATTTGTTCTGCTGTACTTTAGCACATTAAAACTGGGTTGTTGAGTATAAATTGCTGCTCGAGTTCACTGGCAGCAAACACCTGCAAGTCAACTGGATTTATTCCCAGGAATAAAAGGCTAGGTGGAAAAGCTGGAATAAAAGGCTAGGTGGAAAAGCTGGAATAAAAGGCTAGGTGGAGTCCGTATATAAGGTTGATGGAAGTGATAAATACCGCCTACAGCCATAGACTGTGGAAAACACATCTAGGATCTTCTGACACTTCACAGATAAATGGAGAAGTTATGAAGAAGACTCCTTTGGAGAGTTTTATTTTCACCCCATCCTGTAGATTTTGGTGCCACTGCTCAGAATTTCAATGTGTTTTGAAATATTTAACTTCCATTCTGCATCCACACGCTGATGGACACAAACATGCAGGGTACAAGCAGTGCTAATATGGGGCCCTCCCAGTAACAGTCTCATATGTGAGTTAGTACAGGCAGTCACAGAAATTCCATGCAAGAAGGGCTGATCGAGTATAAATACCCAGATCAAGCTCACAGGTTCACTTGGGAATAACACAAGGAATGTTTTCCCTATGAATTCAGAAAAAAAAAGGTGCTATAGGAGAGGGCTGTATCTAATAATTTCTTTTCTCCTCATCCTCTTGGCATTCCCCTCAGTATTTTCATGCTCCAACTCCTAATTGCAGGATTTTCCCGTTGATCGGAATTTGGGCCCCAATTCACTAAAAGCCATGCTTTTGAATCAATAGTGTTTGAAAAGTGTGAAAAGATGGTCTTTATTGCTTACTACCTTCACTGAGGGCCTGTAGGGCTATCACATTTAAAAATCTGATTGCATTCCTCTGCTTGTAACTCTTTCTGTGAATGTTACTAATATGTGTTTTAGAAAACAGTAAATAAAATGTGAATGAAGCAGGAGGTGCTCTGCCTGAGATACATTCCTTGAGAAAAAAGCATGAGTGATGCTTGCTGCCCCTGTAGCTTTTCCTTTCTCTAACCATTGCCTTGTTGGAATGCTTACGTCAACCTCTCAGTGGCTGGGAATTGCAAGAAGCTCCCCAGGAATTAGTGCAATTGTAGAAAACTTGGATGAACAAGCCTTCGCAAATTATCAAAACCATTTAAAATGCATTAGCTCATTTATGCTTCAAACATTTATAAGCAGATTTACAGTGAGAACACTTCTTAAACCCTGATGCTTTACTGCTGTTAGACGTGTCTCTAGTTCCTGAGCTTGAGCAAACCATAATACTTTGCTGCTGTACAGGAAAATAAGAATTGAACATGTTAACTGTATGATTCCATGCAGCTCCTACAAGGTGCTACTCCTAGATAGATGAAGGTTTGTTGTAAGGAGGCTAAAAAGGCATCAGCCTTGTACGCATCCACCCTCCAGGCTGGCAGGAAGGTATTAAAAAAATTGAGCCTGTTCCTCTGAAAGAGCGCTGTGTACCTGGAAGCTGATTTGGACACCAGCAACGCTGGTTGGAGATGGCATCTCCCTGGAGGAGAGCTAAGCTGGTGTACTTTAAAGCAGCTTCTGCCCAGGGGAGGTTGGGTGGCCTCACACCACCAACCAACTCCTCCACTCACACACACTCTACTCCCAGGCCTGCTTCCTCCTCCTTCAGGCTCAACCTGAGCTTCTCTGTAGCACTCTCAGGTGCTGGATTTATAAAAGTAGATAGTAATAGACTGCTACAGCAGCAGGTCAGCTCAAGCTGGGTGTCTGCACAGAGGGACCCTCAACAAAGAAGTCCCTGAACTTTTATACGCTCGGTCTGTGCACTCGTTCTTCTTGCGCCTGTTGATCCAATGGTGATTCTTGGTCTCAGGTGTTCTCTTATTGGATTCTTTCTCTGTGTTCGTGAAGGTTAATCATTAACTGTTTCCTGTGCCAGTGCTTCACGACGCTCACAGGAAAATTTCTGGTACCCAAATTTCCCCTCTCTCAACTTGTGCCCGTTCCAGCGCCTCGCAGCGCTCCACCGCGCCCCGCCCGCGCATGCGCAGCCCCGCTCCCGACGCCGCC